>LR738712.1:650047642-650138418 GCA_902687465.1 Secale cereale
GGGCGCCTGGGCCCCCCGAGGCTCCTCCGATGCCCCCCTTTGGCATATATTTAAAGCGTCTCCCGAAACCCTCGAGAGAAAAACTCTTTTTCGCGGTCTCATCTCTGTTCCGCCGCCGCCGCCGCTTCCAAGATCGGGAGCACCAGGAGAACTCTTCCCGGCACCCTGTCGGAGGGGAGGATCACCACCGGGAGCTTCTCCACCACCATGGACGCCTCCCGGATGAGTTGTGAGTAGTCTCCCTTGGACCATGAGTCCATGACCAGTAGCTATGTGATGTTCTCCTCCCGTTCTTGTGCCTCACTAATTAGTCCTCGTGAGCTGCCCTACATGATCGAGGCACATATGTAATCCTTATGCTGTTGCTATGATGAGTTTGCTGGGATCCGATGGATTATGAGATTATGTTCAGATTGTGTTTGAGTAATATATTTGATTCACCTCTTTTATGTTTATGTTCGTATGTAATTCTTCCATGTTCTCCGTTGTTATTTATTGCTTTGGCCAAGTAGTAGGTAGTGACTCCAAGAGGGAACGTTATGCTTGATTGTGGGTTCATGCCCCTCGATGACTAGCTTGAGTGACAGAAACATGAGTCTAGGGGATGTGCTCTTGCCACAAGGGGGAAAACAACGGTGCTTGTGCCCGCGGGTGCAAGGATTGTTTACTTTACGCAAAGTTCTTTTAATGCAGTTATCTGTTGCTTTGAGTTTACACTATGGGTGGGGCTCGCAACTTAATACCAGCAAGATGTTCTGGATAGATATCTCAAGGTGGATGATTAGTAGTAGATATTGATGGATTTCGGTCTACTTACTTTGGCGTACCGCCCATGCTTTGAACCTCTACCTTTCTTGCAATGTAGTCAGCATTGGTTTGCGCACATGGTCCTGTCAATTGACCAGCTGTAATTCGTTTACCTCACATAGCAGTTTTATCGTCTTTTGGGAGAGAGACATCACTAGTGAACATCATGAGACTCCGGTCCATATTACCATCATTGATCACATACGCTATTTACTTTTCCGCTATTTACTTACTATTGCAATATCTATCACTATTACCACTTGCGTTTGATCCTTTGTAAACTACAAGGCCGGAGGGATTGACAACCTCTCTGTACTCGTTGGGAGCAAAGTTATTTGTATCTGTGTGCAGGTCCACGTTGATTGCTAATATCTGGCGCCGTTAGCAGTTGACACCTTCTTGTTGAAACTGGGAGTCTCTGGGAAATCGATCCTTGGTATTACCAAGGGAAAACTTCTGCTACACTGCATCTCAAACCTTCCACTTGGGGTAACCAACGAGGGGTGAGAAGCCACCTAGCAGAGATCCAATCTCCAAGGGGGGGCGGCGGCCAAGGGGGGGACTTGCCCCCCAAGTCAAGTGGGGCGCCCCCTACCCCTAGCAAAACCTTCCCGGTGGCCGAAACTGGACTTCCTATATACAAATCTTCACCTCCGGACCATTCCGGAACTCCTCGTGACGTCCGGGATCTCATCCGCGACTCCGAACAACTTTCGGGTTACCGCATACTTATATCTCTACAACCCTAGCGTCACCGAACCTTAAGTGTGTAGACCCTACGGGTTCGGGAGACACGTAGACATGACCGGGACGACTCTCCGGCCAATAACCAACAGCGGGATCTGGATACCCATGTTGGCTCCCACATGCTCCTAGATGATCTCATTGGATGAACCACGATGTCGAGGATTCAATCAATCCCGTATATAATTCCCTTTGTCTATCGGTATAGTACTTGCCCGAGATTCGATCGTCGGTATACCGATACCTTGTTCAATCTCGTTATGGCAAGTCTCTTTATTTGTTTCGTAATACATCTTCCCGTGACCAACCCCTTAGTCACATTGAGCTCATTATGATGATGTCTTACTGAGTGGGCCCAGAGATACCTCTCCATCATACGGAGTGACAAATCCTAGTCTCGGCTCGTGCCAACCCAACAGATGCTTTCGGAGATACCCATAGTGTACCTCTATAGCCACCCAGTTACGTTGTGACGTTTGGCACACCCAAGTATTCCTACGGTATCCGGGAGTTGCACAACCTCATGCTCTAAGGAAAGGATACTTGACATTGGAAAAGCTTTAGCATACGAACTACACGATCTTGTGCTAGGCTTGGGTCTTGTCCATCACATCATTCTCCTAACGATGTGATCCCGTTATCAATGACATCCAATGTCCATGGTCAGGAAACCGTGACCATCTGTTGATCAACGAGCTAGTCAACTAGAGGCTTACTAGGGACACGTTGTGGTCTATGTATTCACACATGTATCACTGTTTCCGGATAATACAATTAAAGCATGAATAACAGACAATTATCATGAACAAGGAAATACAATAATAACCATTTTATTATTGCCTCTAGGGCATATTTCCAACAGTCTCCCACTTGCACTAGACTCAATAATCTAGTTACATTGTGATGAATCGAACACCCATGGAGTTCTGGTGTTGATCATGTTTTGCTCATGGAAGAGGTTTAGTCAACGGATCTGCGACATTCAGATCCGTATGCACTTTACAAATATCTATGTCTCCATCTTGAATATAATACCGGATGGAGTTGAAACAACGCTTGATGTGCATGGTCTTCTTGTGAAACCTGGGCTCCTTAGCAATGGCAATAGCTCCAGTGTTGTCACAGAAGAGAGTCATCGGACCCGATGCTCTTGGAATAACACCTAGGTCAGTGATGAACTCCTTCATCCAGATTCCTTCCTGCGCTGCTTCAGAAGCAGCTATGTACTCCGCTTCACATGTAGATGCCGCCACGACGCTTTGCTTGCAACTGCACCAGCTGACTGCCCCACCATTCAAAATATACACGTATCCGGTTTGTGACTTGGAGTCATCCAGATCTGTGTCGAAGCTAGCATCGACGTAACCCTTTACGACAAGCTCTTCGCCACCTTCATAAACGAGAAACATATCCTTAGTCCTTTTCAGGTACTTCAGGATGTTCTTGACCGCTGTCCAGTGTTCCATACCGGGATCACTTTGGTACCTCCCCACCAAACTTATGGTAAGGTTCACATCAGGTCTGGTACACAGCATGGCATACATAATAGAACCTATGGCCGAGGCATAGGGGATGGCACTCATCTTTTCTCTATCTTCTGCCGTGGTCGGGCATTGAGCCGTGCTCAATCTCATACCTTGCAATACAGGCAAGAACCCTTTCTTGGACTGATCCATATTGAACTTCTTCAATATCTTGTCAAGGTATGTGCTTTGTGAAAGACCAATGAGGCATCTCGATCTATCTCTATAGATCTTGATGCCTAATATGTAAGCAGCTTCTCCAAGGTCCTTCATTGAAAAACTCTTATTCAAGTAGGCCTTTATGCTTTCCAAGAATTCTACATCATTTCCCATCAGCAATATATCATCCACACATAATATGAGAAATGCTACAGAGCTCCTACTCACTTTCTTGTAAATACAGGCTTCTCCCCAAGTCTGTATAAACCCAAATGCTTTGATCACCTCATCAAAGCGAATGTTCCAACTCCGAGATGCTTGCACCAGCCCATAGATTGAGCGCTGGAGCTTGCATACCTTGTTGGCATTCTCAGTATCGACAAAACCTTCCGGCTGCATCATATATAGTTTTTCCTTGAGGAAGCCATTAAGGAATGCTATTTTGACGTCCATTTGCCATATCTCATAATCATAGAATGCGGCAATTGCTCACATGATTCGGACGGACTTTAGCATCGCTACGGGAGAGAAAGTCTCGTCGTAGTCAATCCCTTGAACTTGTCGATAACCTTTAGCGACAAGCCGAGCCTTATAGATGGTCACATTACCATCCGCGTCAGTCTTCTTCTTAAAGATCCATTAATTTTCTATGGCGTGCCGATCATCGGGCAAGTCCACCAAAGTCCATACTTTGTTATCATACATGGATCCTATCTCGGATTTCATGGCTTCAAGCCATTTGTTGGAATCCGGGCCCGCCATCGCTTCTTCATAGTTCGAAGGTTCACCGTTGTCTAACAACATGATTTCCATGACAGGGTTGTCGTACCACTCTGGTGCAGAACGTGTCCTTGTGGACCTACGAAGTTCAGTAGTAACTTGATCTGAAGCTTCATGATCATTCTCATTAACTTCCTCCCTAGTCGGTGCAGGCACCACAAGAACATCTTCCTGCGCTGCGCTACTTTCCGGTTTGGAAGGGGTGACTATCACCTCATCAGGTTCCACTTTCCTCCCACTCACTTCTTTCGAGAGAAACTCTTTCTCCAGAAAGGATCCATTCTTGGCAACGAAGACCTTGCCTTCGGATCTGAGGTAGAAGGTGTACCCAATAGTTTCCTTAGGGTATCCTATGAAGACACATTTTTCTGATTTGGGTTCGACCTTTTCAGGTTGAAGTTTCTTGACATAAACATCGCATCCCCAAACTTTTAGAAACGATAACTTAGGTTTCTTGCCAAACCAGAGTTCATACGGTGTCGTCTCAACGGATTTTGACGGTGCCCTATTTAAAGTGAATGCGGCAGTCTCTAAAGCATAACCCCAAAATGATAGCGGTAAGTCTGTAAGAGACATCATAGATCGCACCATGTCCAACAGAGTACGATTACGACATTCGGACACACCATTACGCTGAGGTGTTCCGGGCGGTGTCAATCGTGAAACAATTCCACAGTTTCTTAGGTGCGTGCCAAATTCGTGACTTAAATATTCTCCTCCACAATCTGATCGTAAGAACTTTATTTTTCTGTCACGTTGATTCTCAACCTCATTCTGAAATTCCTTGAACTTTTCAAAGGTCTCAGACTTGTGTTTCATCAAGTAGACATACCCATATCTACTTAAGTCATCTGTGAGGGTGAGAACATAATGATAGCCACCGCGAGCTTCAACACTCATTGGACCGCACACATCGGTATGTATGATTTCCAATAAGTTGGTTGCTCGCTCCATTGTTCCGGAGAACGGAGTCTTGGTCATCTTGCCCAAGAGGCATGGTTTGCACGTGTCAAATGATTCATAATCAAGAGACTCCAAAAGTCCATCTGCCTGGAGCTTCTTCATACGTTTGACACCAATATGACCAAGGCGGCAGTGCCACAAGTATGTGGGACTATCATTATCAACCTTACATCTTTTGGCATTCACACTATGAATATGTGTAACATCACGTTCGAGATTAATTAAGAATAAACCATTGACCAGCGGGGCATGACCATAAAACATTTCTCTCATATAAATAGAACAACCATTATTCTCGGATTTAAATGAGTAGCCATCTCGCATTAAACAAGATCCAGATACAATGTTCATGCTCAAAGCTGGTACTAAATAACAATTATTGAGGTTTAAAACTAATCCCGAAGGTAGATGCAGAGGTAGCGTGCCGACGGCAATCACATCGACCTTGGAACCATTTCCGACGCGCATCGTCACCTCGTCCTTCGCTAGTCTCCGCTTATTCCGCAGCTCCTGCTTTGAGTTACAAATGTGAGCAACTGCACCGGTATCAAATACCCAGGAGCTACTACGAGCGCTGGTAAGGTACACATCAATAACATGTATATCACATATACCTTTGACGTTGCCGGCCTTCTTATCTGCTAAGTATTTGGGGCAGTTCCGCTTCCAATGACCCATTCCCTTGCAATAAAAGCACTCAGTCTCAGGTTGGGTCCATTCTTTGGCTTCTTTCCGGCAACTGGTTTACCGGGCGCGGCAACTCCTTTTGCCGTCCTTCTTGAAGTTATTCTTACCCTTGCCTTTCTTGAACTTAGTGGTTTTATTCACCATCAACACTTGATGTTCTTTCTTGATCTCCACCTCCGCTGATTTCAGCATTGAATACACCTCGGGAATGGACTTCTCCATCCCTTGCATATTGAAGTTCATCACGAAGCTCTTGTAGCTAGGTGGGAGCGACTGAAGGGTTCTGTCAACGACTGCTTCATCTGGGAGATTAATTCCCAACTGAGACAAGCGATTGTGCAACCCAGACAATTTGAGTATATGCTCGCTGACAGAACTATTCTCCTCCATCTTACAACTGTAGAATGCGTCGGAGACGTCATATCTCTCGACTCGGGCATGAGCTTGGAAAACCATTTTCAGCTCTTGGAACATCTCATATGCTCCGTGGTGCTCAAAACGCTTTTGGAGCCCCGACTCTAAGCTGTAAAGCATGGCGCATTGAACCAGGGAGTAATCATCACAAAGCGACTGCCAGGCATTCATAACGTCTTGGTTCGCTGGGGCGGGAGCGTCACCTAGCGGTGCTTCAAGGACATATGTTTTCTTGGCAGCTATGAGGATGATCCTCAAGTTACGAACCCAATCCGTATAGTTGATACCATCGTCTTTCTGCTTGGTTTTCTCTAGGAACGCGTTGAAGTTGAGGACAACATTAGCGTGGGCCATTGGATCTACAAGACATATTGTAAAGATTTTAGACTATGTTCATGACAATTAAGTTCATCTAAACAAATTTAATGAACTCCCACTCAGATAGACATCTCTCTAGTCATGTAGGTGATACATGATCCGAATCGACTAGGCCGTGTCCGATCATCACGTGAGACGGACTAGTCATCAATGGTGAACATCTTTATGTTGATCGTATCTTCTATACGACTCATGTTCGACCTTTCGGTCTTCCATGTTCCGAGGCCATGTATGTACATGCTAGGCTCGTCAAGTGAACCCTAAGTGTATTGCGTGTGTAAATCTGGCTTACACCCGTTGTATGCGAACGTTAGAGCCTATCACACCCGATCATCACGTGGTGCTTCGGAACAACGAACCTTAGCAACGGTGCACAATTAGGGGGAACACAATTCTTGAAATTTTAGTGAGAGATCATCTTATTTACCCGTCGTTCTAAGCAAATAAGATGTAAAAACATGATAGACATCACATGCAATCAAATAGTGACATGATATGGCCAATATCATTTTGCTCCTTTTGATCTTCATCTTCGGGGCTCCATGATCATCATCGTCACCGGCATGACACCATGATCTCCATCATCATGATCTCCATCATCGTGTCTTCATGAAGTTGTCTCGCCAAACATTACTTCTACTACCATGGCTAACGGTTAGCGATAAAGTAAAGTAATTACATGGCGTTTTTCATTGACACGCAGGTCATACAATAAAATAAGACAACTCCTATGGCTCCTGCCAGTTGTCATACTCATCGACATGCAAGTCGTGATTCCTATTACAAGAACATGATCAATCACATACATCACATATATAGCATTCATCACATCCTTTTGGCCATATCACATCACACGGCACATGCTGCAAGAACAAGTTAGACGTCCTCTAATTGTTGTTGCAAGTTTTTACGTGGCTGATATAGGTTTCTAGCAAGAACGTTTCTTACCTACGCCAAAACCACAACGCGATATGTCAATTTCTATTTACCCATAAGGACCCTTTTCATCGAATCCGATCCGACTAAAGTGGGAGAGACAGACACCCGCTAGCCACCTTATGCAACTAGTGCATGTCAGTCGGTGGAACCTGTCTCACGTAAGCGTACGTGTAAGGTCGGTCCGGGCCGCTTCATTCCACGATGCCGCTGAATTAAGATAAGACTAGTAACAGCAAGAGAATTGAACAAATCTACGCCCACAACTACTTTGTGTTCTACTCGTGCAAGATACTAGGCATAGACCTAGCTCATGATGCCACTGTTGGGGAACATAGCAGAATTTTAAAATTTTCTACGCATCACCAAGATCAATCTATGGAGTCATCTAGCAACGAGGGAGAGGGGAGTGCATCTACATACCCTTGTAGATCGCGAGCGAAAGCATTCAAGAGAACGGGGATGATGGAGTCGTACTCGTCGTGATCCAAATCACCGATGATCCTAGCGCCGAACGGACGGCACCTCCGCGTTCAACACACGTACGGAGCGGGGACGTCTCCTCCTTATTGATCCAGCAAGGGGGAGGAGAGGTTGATGGAGATCCAGCAAGACGACGGCGTGGTGGTGGAAGCAGTGGGATTCCAGCAGGGCTTCGCCAAGCAACACTGGAGGAGGAAGAGGTGTCACGGGAGGAAGAGGGAGGCGCCAGGGCTTAGGGTGCGGCTGCCCTCCCTCCCCCCACTATATATAGGGCACCTAGGGGGGCGCCGGCCCCTGGAGATCCAATGTCCAAGGGGGGGGCGGCGGCCAAGGGGGGGACTTGCCCCCCAAGTCAAGTGGGGCGCCCCTACCCCAAGGGTTTCCAATCCTAGGCGCAGGGGAGGCCCAAGGGGGTGCACCAGCCCACCAGGGGCTGGTTCCCCTCCCACTTCAGCCCATGGGGCCCTCCGGGATAGGTGGCCCCACCCGATGGACCCCCGGGGCCCTTCCGGTGGTCCCGGTACAATACCGGTGACATCCGAAACCTTCCCGGTGGCCGAAACTGGACTTCCTATATACAAATCTTCACCTCCGGACCATTCCAGAACTCCTCGTGATGTCCGGGATCTCATCCGGGACTCCGAACAACTTTCGGGTTACCGCATACTTATATCTCTACAACCCTAGCGTCACCAAACCTTAAGTGTGTAGACCCTACGGATTCGGGAGACACGTAGACATGACCGAGACGACTCTCCGGCCAATAACCAACAACGGGATCCGGATACCCATGTTGGCTCCCACATGCTCCTCGATGATCTCATCGGATGAACCACGATGTCGAGGATTCAATCAATCCCGTATACAATTCCCTTTGTCTATCGGTATAGTACTTGCCCGAGATTCGATCGTCGGTATACCGATACCTTGTTCAATCTCGTTATGGCAAGTCTCTTTACTCGTTCCGTAATACATCATCCGGTGACCAACCCCTTAGTCACATTGAGCTCATTGTGATGATGTCTTATCGAGTGGGCCCAGAGATACCTTTCCGTCATATGGAGTGACAAATCCCAGTCTCGGCTCGTGCCAACCCAACAGATGCTTTCGAAGATACCCGTAGTGTACCTTTATAGCCACCCAGTTACGTTGTGACGTTTGGCACACCCAAAGTATTCCTACGGTATTCGGGAGTTGCACAACCTCATGGTCTAAGGAAAGGATACTTGGCATTGGAAAAGCTTTAGCATACAAACTACACGGTCTTGTGCTAGGCTTGGGTCTTGTCCATCACATCGTTCTCCTAATGATGTGATCCCGTTATCAATGACATTCAATGTCCATGGTCAGGAAACCGTGACCATCTGTTGATCAATGAGCTAGTCAACTAGATGCTTACTAGGGACACGTTATGGTCTATGTATTCACACATGTATCACTGTTTCCAGATAATACAATTAAAGCATGAATAACAGACAATTATCATGAACAAGGAAATACAATAATAACCATTTTATTATTTCCTCTAGGGCACATTTCCAACACTAGTAACATGACTTCCAGAGCTGGGTTGCCGTACCACTCTGGCGCGGAACGCACTCTGGTTGATCTACGAAGTTCAGCAGAAACTTGATATGAAGTTTCATGATCATCATCATTAGCTTCCTCACTAATTGGTGTAGGAATCACTGGAACTAGTTTATGTGATATACTACTTTCCAATTCGGGAGAAGGTACAATTACCTCATCAAGTTCCGCTTTCCTCTCACTCACTTCTTTCGAGAGAAACTCCTTCTCTAGAAAGGATCCATTCTTAGCAACGAATATCTTGCCTTCGGATCTGTGATAGAAGGTGTACCCAACAGTCTCCTTTGGGTATCCTATGAAGACACATTTCTCCGACTTGGGTTCAAGCTTATTAGGTTGAAGCTTTTTCACATAAGCATTGCAGCCCCAAACTTTAAGAAACGACAACTTTGGTTTCTTGCCAAACCACAGTTCATAAGGTGTCGTCTCAATGGATTTTGACGGTGCCCTATTTAACGTGAATGCAGCTGTCTCTAAAGCATAACCCCAAAACGATAGCGGTAAATCGGTAAGAGACATCATAGAACGCACCATATCTAATAAAGTATGGTTACGACGTTGGGACACTCCATTACGCTGTGGTGTTTCGAGTGGCGTGAGTTGTGAAACTATTCCGCATTGTTTCAAATGAACACCAAACTCGTAACTCAAATATTCACCTCCACGATCAGATCGTAGAAACTATATTTTCTTGTTACGATGATTCTCTACTTCACTATGAAATTCTTTAAACTTTTCAAATGTTTCAGACTTGTGCTTCATCAAGTATATATACCCATATCTGCTCAAATCATAAGTGAAGGTTAGAAAATAACGATACCCTCCGTGAGCTTAAACACTCATCGGTCCACATACATCAGTATGTATGATTTCCAACAAATCTGTTGCTTGCTCCATTGTTTCGGAGAACGGAGTTTTAGTCATCTTGCCCATGAGGCATGGTTCGCAAGCACCAAGTGATTCATAATCAAGTGATTCCAAAAGTCCATCACTATGGAGTTTCTTCATGCGTTTTACACCAATATGACCTAAACAGCAGTGCCACAAATAAGTTGCACTATCATTATTAACCTTACATCTTTTGGCTTCAATATTATGAATATGTGTATCACTAGATCGAGATCCAACAAAAATAGACCACTCTACAAGGGTGCATGACCATAAAAGATATTACTCATATAAATAGAACAACCATTATTCTCAGATTTAAATGAATAACCGTCTCGCATTAAACAAGATCCAGATATAGTATTCATGCTTAACGCTGGCACAAAATAACAATTATTCAGGTCTAAAACTAATCCCGAAGGTAGATGTAGAGGTAGCGTGCCGTCGGCGATCACATCGACTTAGGAACCATTTCCCACGCGCGTCGTCACCTCGTCCTTAGCCAATTTTCGTTTAATCCGTAGTCCCTGTTTCGAGTTACAAATATTAGCAACCAAACCGGTATCAAATACCCAGGTACTACTACGAGCATTAATAAGGTACACATCAATAACATGTATATCACATATACCTTTGTTCACCTTGCCATCCTTCTTATCCGCCAAATACTTGGGGCAGTTCCGCTTCCTGTGTCCAGTCCCTTTGCAGTAGAAGCACTCAGTTTCAGGCTTGGCTCCAGACTTGGGTTTCTTCATGGGAGTAGCAACTGTCTTGCTATTCTTCTTGAAGTTCCCCTTCTTTCCCTTGCCCTTTTTCTTGAAACTAGTGGTCTTATTAACCATCAACACTTGATGCACCTTTTTGATTTCTACCTCCGCAGCCTTGAGCATAGCGAAGAGCTCGGGAATTGTTTTTTGCATCCCTTGCATATTATAGTTCATCACGAAGCCTTTATAGCTTGGTGGCAGTGATTGAAGGACTCTATCAATAACACTATATTCATCAACTTTGCAACCAAGTTGAGTCATATGATTATAGTACCCAGACATTCTGAGCAGGTGGTCACTGATAGAACTATTCTCCTCCATATTGCAGCCGTAGAACTTATTGGAAATCTCATATTTCTCAATCCGGGCATTTGCTTGAAATATTAACTTCAACTCTTGAAACATCTCATATGCTCCATGACGTTCAAAACGTCGTTGAAGTCCCAGTTCTAAGCCGTAAAGCATGGCACACTGAACTATCATGTAGTCATCAGACCGCGTCTGCCAGACGTTCAAAGCATCTACATTAGTGGGCGGGGGGTTGTCACCTAGCGGTGCATCAAGGACATAATTCTTCTGTGCAGCAATGAGGATAATCCTCAAGTTACGGACCCAGTCCGTGTAATTGCTACCATCATCTTTCAACTTAGCTTTCTCTAGGAATGCATTAAAATTCAAAGGAATGGTAGCACGGGCCATTGATCTACAACAACATAGATATGCAAAAACTATTAGGACTAAGTTCATGATAAATTTAAAGTTCAATTAATCATATTACTAAAGAACTCCCACTTAGATAGACATCCCTCTGGTCATCTAAATGATCACGTCATCCAAATCAACTAAACCATGTCCGATCATCACGTGAGATGGAGTAGTTTCAATGGTGAACATCTTATGTTGATCATATCTACTATATGATTCACAGTCGACCTTTCGGTCTCCAGTGTTCCGAGGCCATGTCTGTACATGCTAGGCTCGTCAAGTTTAACCCGAGTATTCTACTTGTGCAAAACTGGCTTACACCCGTTGTATGTGAACGTAGAGCTTATCACACCCGATCATCACGTGGTGTCTCAGCACGACGAACTTTCGCAACGGTGCATACTCAGGGAGAACACTTGTACCTTGAAATTTTGTAAGGGATCATCTTATAATGCTACCGTCGTACTAAGCAAAATAAGAAGCATAATAAGATAAACATCACATGCAATCAAAATATGTGACATGATATGGCCATCATCATCTTGTGCTTTTGATCTGCTTCACCAAGGCACTGTCATGATCACCATCGTCACCGGCGCGACACCTTGATCTCCATCGTAGCATCGTTGTCGCCTCGCCAACTATTGCTTCCACGACTATCGCTACCACTTAGTGATAAAGTAAAGAAATTACATGGCGATTGTATTTCATACAATAAAACGACAACCATATGGCTCCTGTCAGTTGCCGATAACTTTACAAAACATGATCATCTCATACAATAACGTATAACTCATCATGTCTTGACCATATTACATCACAACATGCCCTGCAAAAACAAGTTAGACGTCCTCTACTTTGTTATTGCAAGTTTCACGTGGCTGCTACGGGCTTAGCAAGAACCATTCTTACCTACGCATACGAAAACCACAACGATTTTTCGTCAAGTATGTGATGTTTTAACCTTCACAAGGACCGGGCGTAGCCACACTTGATTCAGCTAAAGTGAGAGAGACAGATACCCGCCAGTTACCTTTAAGCAACGAGTGCTCGTAACGGTGAAACCAGTCTAGCGTAAGCGTACGCGTAATGTCGGTCCGGGCCGCTTCATCTCACAATACCGCCGAAACAAAGTATGACATGCTGGTAAGTAGTATGACTATTATCGCCCACAACTCATTGTGTTCTACTCATGCATATCACCTACGCATAGACCTGGCTCTGATGCCACTGTTGGGGAACGTAGTATTTCAAAATTTTCCTACGATCACACAATATCTATCTACTAGAAGCATATCAACGAGAGGGGAGAGTGTGTACGTACCCTCATAGACCGAAAGCGGAAGCGTCTAGTGACGCGGTTGATGTAGTCAAACTTTTTCGCGATCCAACCGATCAAGCACCGAACGTACGGAGCCTCCGCGTTCAGCACACGTTCAGCTTGATGACGTCCCACGAGCTCTTGATCCAGTAGAACTTCGCGCGAGAGTTTCGTCAGCACGACGACGTGGTGACGGAGATGATGAAGCTACCGGCGCAGGGCTTCGCCTAAGCATTGCAACGATATGACCAAGGTGTGTTTCTATGGAGGGGGGCACCGCACACGGTTGGGAGAGATCAACTTGATTAACTTATATCTGGAGGTGCCTGATACGTCTCCGGCGTATCTATAATTTTTTATTGTTCCATGCTATTATTTATGATGTTTTGGATGTTTAATGGGCTTTGTCATACACTTTTATATTATTTTTGGGACTAACCTACTAACCCAAAGGCTCAGTCCAGATTGCTGTTTTTTTGCCTATTTCAGGGTTTTACAGAAAAGGAATATCAAACGGAGTCCAAACGGAATGAAACCTTCGGGAGAGATATTTTTGGAGAAAATCACGCACGGGAGATTTGAGAACCACGGAGTAGGGATTACATGGTGCCCACGAGGGTTGGGGTCGCGCCCCCTGCCTCATGGGCCCCACGTTTGGCCCCCGGTGCCCTCTTTCCTTCTATATATGCCTACGTACCCCGAAATCATCAGAACAACATAGAAAACCCTAGTTCCACCGCCGTAACCTTCTGTTCCAGTGAGATCCCATCCTGGGGCCTGTTCCGAAGCTCCCCCGGAGGGGGGATCTTCCACGGAGTGCTTCTACATCATCATCATCATCGCCTCACCATGAGTTGTGAGTAGTTTACCACATACCTTCGGGTCCATAGCTGTTGGGGAACGTCGCATGGGAAACAAAAATTTTCCTACGTTCACCAAGATCAATCTAGGAGATGCATCTACGAGAGGAGAGTTGGATCCACATACCCTTGTAGATCGCTAAGCGGAAGCGTTCAAGAACGCGGTTGATGGAGTCGTACTCGCCGCGATTCAGATCGCCGAAGATCCTAGCACCGAACGGACGGTGCCTCCGCGTTCTTCACACGTGCAGCCCGGTGACGTCTCCCACGCCTTGATCCAGCAAGGAGAGAGGGAGAGGTTGGGAAACCTCCAACCAACAGCAGCACGACGGCATGGTGGTGATGGAGGAGCGCGGAACTCCAGCAGGGCTTCGCCAAGCACTGCAAGAGACGAGGAGGGAGAGGGGTAGGGCTGCACCAAGAGGGAGAAGTTCTCGTGTGTCTAGCAGCCCCAAAACCTCACATATATATAGGGGGAAGGGAGGGCTGCGCCCCCTTTAGGGTCTCCCACCCCTAGGGGTGCGGCCAGCCCTAGAAAACCCATCTAGGGTGCGGCCAAGGGGGGGAGAGAGAGGGGGCGCCCTAGGGTGGGCCTTAAGGCCCATCTGGACCTAGGGTTTGCCCCCCTCCACTCTCCATGCGCCTAGGGACTTGGTGGGGGGCGCACCAGCCCCCTTGGGGCTGGTCCCCTCCCACACTTAGCCCACGCAGCCTTCTGGGGCTGGTGGCCCCACCTGGTGGACCCCCGGGACCCTCCCGGTGGTCCCGGTACATTACCGATATCGCCCGAAACTTTTCCGGTGACCAAAACGGGACTTCCCATATATGAATCTTTACCTCCGGACCATTCCGGAACTCCTCGTGATGTCCGGGATCTCATCCGGGACTCCGAACAACATTCGGTAACCGCGTACATACTTTCCCTATAACCCTAGCGTCATCGAACCTTAAGTGTGTATACCCTACGGGCTCGGGAACCATGTAGTCATGACCGAGACAACTCTCCGGCCAATAACCAACAGCGGGATCTGGATACCCATGTTGGCTCCCACATGTTCCACGATGATCTCATCGGATGAACCACGATGTCAAGGATTCAATCAATCCCGTATACGATTCCCTTTGTCTATCGGTATAGCACTTGCCCGAGATTCGATCGTCGGTATACCGATACCTTGCTCAATCTCGTTACCGGCAAGTCTCTTTACTCGTTCCGTAACACATCATCCCGTGATCAACTCCTTGATCACATATTGTGCACATTATGATGATGTCCTACCGAGTGGGCCCAGAGATACCTCTCCGTCATACGGAGTGACAAATCCCAGTCTCGATTCGTGCCAACCTAACAGACACTTTCGGAGATACCTGTAGCGCACCTTTATAGCCACCCAGTTACGTTGTGACGTTTGGTACACCCAAAGCATTCCTACGGTATCTGGGAGTTGCACAATCTCATGGTCTAAGGAAAAGATACTTGACATATAGAAAAGCTTTAGCATACGAACTACACGATCTGTGCTAGGCTTAGGATTGGGTCTTGTCCATCACATCATTCTCCTAATGATGTGATCCCGTTATCAACGACATCCAATATCCATGGTTAGGAAACCGTAACCATCTATTGATCAACGAGCTAGTTGTCTAGAGGCTCACTAGGGACATGGTGTTTGTCTATGTATCCACACATGTATCTGAGTTTCCTTTCAATACAATTCTAGCATGGATAATAAACGATTATCGTGAACAAGGAAATATAATAATAACCAATTTATTATTGCCTCTAGGGCATATTTCCAACAGTCTCCCACTTGCACTAGAGTCAATAATCTAGTTCACATCGCCATGTGATTAACACTCATAGGTCACATCGCCATGTGACCAACATCCAAAGAGTTCACTAGAGTCAGTAATCTAGTTCACATCAATATGTGATTAACACTCAATGAGTTCTGTGTTTGATCATGTTATGCTTGTGAGAGAGGTTGTAGTCAACGGGTCTGCAACATTCAGATCCCTATGTACTTCGCAAAACTTTATGTCATCTCGTAGATGCTGCTACCACGTTCCACTTGGAGCTATTCCAAACTGTTGCTCCATTATACGTATCCGGTATCTCCACTTAGAGTTATCCGGATAGGTGTTAAGCTTGCATCGACGTAACTCTTTACGTCGAACTCTTTATCACCTCCATAACCGAGAAACATTTCCTTATTCCTCTAAGGATAATTTTGACCACTATTTGGTAATCCACTCCTGGATCACCTTTGTACCCTCTTGCCAGACATGTGGCAAGGCACACATCAGGTGCGGTACTTAGCATGGCATATCGTATAGAGCCTATGACAAAACCATAGGGGACGACCTTCGTCCTTCCTCTTTCTTCTGCCGTGGTCAAGCTTTGAGTCTTACTCAACTTCACACCTTACAACTCAGGTAAGAACTCTTTCTTTGACTGATCTATTTTGAACTCCTTCAAAAATATGACAAGGTGTGTGTTCTTTGAAAGTCTAATCAGGCGTCTTGATCTATCTGTATAGATCTTGATGCCCAATATGTAAGCAGCTTTATCCAGGTCTTCCTTTGAAAAACTCATTTCAAACAACCCTTTATGCTTTCCAGAAATTCTACATCATTTCGGATCAACAATATGTCATTCACATATACTTATCAGAAATGTTGTAGTGCTCCCACTCACTTTATTGCAAATACAAGTTTCCAACAAACTTTGTATACCCAAAAACTTTGATCACTCCATCAAAGTGTATATTCCGACTCCGAGATGCTTGCTCTAGTCCATGGAAGGATCGCTGGAGCTAGCATATCTTTTAGCATCCTTAGGATCGACAAAACCTCTCTGATTGTATCACATACAACCTTTCCTTACGAAAACTGGTAAGGAAACTTGTTTTGTCATCCATCTGCCAGATTTCATAAATGCAGCTAATGCTAACATGATTCCGACGGTCTTAAGCATCGCTACGGGTGAGAAAATCTCATCGTAGTCAACTCCTTGAACTTGTGGAAAACTCTTCGCCACAAGTCGAGCTTCATAGACGGTGACATTACCGTCCACGTCCGTCTTAGTCTTAAAGATCCATTTGTCTCAATGGCTTGCCGATCATAGGGCAAGTCCACCAAAGTCCATACTTTGTTTTGATACATGGATCCTATCTCGGATTTATCGGCTTCTAACCATTTGTCGGAATATGGGCCCACCATCGCTTCTCCATAGTTCGTAGGTTCATCGTTGTCCAACAACATGACCTCTAAGACAGGATCAACGTACCACTCAGGAGTAGTACATATCCTTTTCAACCTACGAGGTTCGATAGCAACTTGATCTGGAGCTTCATGATCACTATCATTAGTATCCTCTTCAACTGTCGTAGGTTCCACAGAAACATCTTTCTGCGTTGCACTACTCTCCGGTTGAAGTGAGGGTTCGACAACCTCATCAAGTTCTATCTTCCTCCCACTCAATTCTTTCGAGAGAAACTCCTTCTCGAGAAAGGACCCGTTCTTAGCGACAAACATTTTTGTCCTTGGATCTGAGATAGAAGGTATACCCAAATGTTACCTTTGGGTATCCTATGAAGATGTATTTGTCCGCTTTGGGTTCGAGCTTTTCCTGGCTGAAGCCATAAGCATCGCAGCCCCAAACATTTAAGAAAACGACAACTTTGGTTTCTTGCCAAACCATACGACGTCGTCTCAACGGACTTAGATGGTGTCCTATATAAAGTGAATGCAGCTGTCTCTAATGCATAACCTCAAAATAATAGCGGTAGATCGGTAAGACACACCATAGATCGCACCATATCTCATAAGGTTCGATTACGATGTCCGGACACACCATTACGCTGTGGTGTTCCAGGGGACTTCAACTGCGAAACAATTCCACAATGTCTCAAGTGATTGCCAAACTCATAATTCAGATAATATCCCCTTGATCAGATCGTAGGAACATGATCTTCTTGTTATGATGTTTCTTAATCTTCACTCTGAATTTTTTTGAACCTTTCAAACGTTTCAGACTTTTGCTTCATTAAGTAAATATACCATATCTACTCAAATTGTCAGTGAAGATGAGAAAATAACGATATCCACCAGACGCCTTAATTCTCATTGGATCACATACATCAGCATGTATGATTTCCAATAAGTCACTTACCCGTTTCATTGTACCTGAAAACGAGATCTCAGTCATCCTGCCCATGAGGCATGGCTCGCATGTGTCAAGCGATTCAAAATCAAGTGACTCCAAACGTCCATCAGCATGGAGTTTCTTCATGCATTTTATGCCAAAATGACCTAAGCGGCAGTGCCACAAGAAAGTGGTACTATCATTATTAACTCTACATCTTTTGGCATTAATATCATCATCATGTGTATTACTATGATCGAGATTCAACAAACCATTGGGTGCATGACCATAAAGGTATTATTCATGTAAACAGAATAACCATTATTCTCTGACTTAAATGAATAATCGTATTGTAATGAACATGATCTAATCATTTTCATGCTCAACGCAGACACCTGATAACATTTATCTAGGTTCAACACTAATCTCGAAAATAGAGGAAGTGTGCGATGGTGATCTCATCAACCTTGGAAACACTTCCAACACACATCGTCACCTCGCCTTAGCTAGTCTCCGTTCAGTCCGTAGCTTTTGCTTCAAGTCACTAATAATAGCAACTGAACCGGTATCCAATACCCAGGTGCTACAAGGAGTACTACTAAGGTACACATCAATAACACGTATATCAAATATACTTTGTTGAAGTTGCCAGCTATCATATCTACCATGTATTTGGGGTGGTTCCGCTACCATGTGACCGTTCCCCTTACAATAGAAGCACTTAGTCTCGAGGTTTGGGTTCAACCATGGGTTCCTTCATCAGAGTGACAACAGGTTTGCCATTCATGAAGTTTCCCTTCTAGCCCTTACCCTTTTGAAACCAGTGGTCTTGTTAAACCATCAACACTTGATGCTCCTTCTTGATCTCTACTTTCGCGGTACTAAGAACCGCTGACAGCACCGGGATTATCATCATCCTTTGCATGTCATAGTTCATCACGAAGTTCTAGTAGCTTGGTGATAGTGTCTAGAGAATTCCGTCAACCACTATCTCACCTGGAAGATTAACTCCCACTTGGTTCAAGTGATTTCAGCACCCAGACATTCTGTGCACATGCTCACTAGTTGAGCTATTCTCCTCCATCTTTTTGGCAAAGGAACTTGTCAAAGGTCTCATACCTCTCAACACGGGCATGAGCCTGAAATCCCAATTTCAGCTCTTAGAACATCTCATATGTTCTATGGCGTTCAAAACGTCATTGGAATCCCGATTCTAAGCCGTAAAGTATGGTGCACTAAACTATCAAGTAGTCATCAGGACGTCTCTGTCAGGTGTTCACAACATCCACAGACAACGTTGTAGGGGTTTGCACATCGAGCGGTGCATCAAAGACGTAAGCTTTCTGTGCAGTAGTGAGGACACTCCTCGGACTACGGACCCAGTCCGCATCCTTGCTTACAATATCTTTCAACTTAGTCTTTCTCTAGGATCGTATTAAACAGGGAGCTACAACGCAAGCTATTGATCTACAACATAATTTGCAAAGTCAACTTAGACTATTGTTCATGATAAGTGAGTTTAACTAATCAAATTACTTATAACTCCCACTCAAATTGACATCCCTCTGGTCATCCGAGCGTGACATGATCCAAATCCACCAACCCAAGTCCGATCATCACGTGAGATGAGGTGGTGTCAATGGTGAACATCTTCATGTTGATCATATCTACTATATGACTCATGCTCGACCTTTCGGTCTTCCGTGTTCCGAGGCCATGTCTGTACATGCTAGGCTCGTCAAGTCTAACCCGAGTGTTCTGCATGTGCAAAACTAGCTTGCACCCGTTGTATGCGAACGTAGAGTCTATCACACCCGATCATCACGTGGTGCTTCGAAACGACGAACCTTCGCAACGGCGCACACTCGGGGGGAACACAATTTCATCTTGAAATTTTAGTGAGGGATCATCTTATAATGCTACCGCCGTCCTAAGCAAAATAAGATGCATAAAAGGATTAACATCACATGCAAATCATAAGTGACATGATATGGCCATCAACTCGTGCTTTTGATCTCCATCTCCAAAGCACCGGCATGATCTCCATCGTCACCGGCGTAACACCATGATCCCCATCATCATGATCTCCATCATCGTGTCGCCATCGGGGTTGTCGCGCGCCCACCATGCTCTTACTACTATTGCTACCGTTTAGCGATAAAGTAAAGCATTACATAGCGCTTAATGATTGACACGCAGGTCATACAAAAATTAAAGACAACCCTATGGCTCCTGCCGGTTGCCGTATACATCGACATGCAAGTCGATATTAACTATTACAACATGATCATCTCATACATCAAAATATATTTCATCATTTCATTGGCCATATCATATCACATACATACCCTGCAAAAACAAGTTAGACGTCCTCTAATTTGTTGTTGCATGTTTTACGTGGCTGCTAAGGGTATCTAGCAAGAACGCTTCTTACCTACGCAAAGCCACAACGGTGATATTCAAGTTGCTATTTAACCTTCTACAAGGACCGCCTTGTTCTATTCCGATTCAACTAAGATAGGAGAGACAGACACCCGCCAGCCATCTTATGCAACAAAAGTCACATGTCTGTCGATGGAACCGGTCTCATGTACGTGGACATGTAAAGTTGGTCCGGGCCGCTTCATCCCATAATACCGCTGAATCAAGAAAGACTAAGGAGGGCAGCAATTTAAACATCAACGCCCACAAACCCTTTTGTGTTCTACTCGAGAAAGCATCTACGCAAGAACCTAGCTCATGATGCCACTGTTGGGGAACGTCGCATGGGAAACAAAAATTTTCCTACGTTCACCAAGATCAATCTAGGAGATGCATCTACGAGAGGAGAGTTGGATCCACATACCCTTGTAGATCGCTAAGCGGAAGCGTTCAAGAACGCGGTTGATGGAGTCGTACTCGCCGCGATTCAGATCGCCGAAGATCCTAGCACCGAACGGACGGTGCCTCCGCGTTCTTCACACGTGCAGCCCGGTGACGTCTCCCACGCCTTGATCCAGCAAGGAGAGAGGGAGAGGTTGGGAAACCTCCAACCAACAGCAGCACGACGGCATGGTGGTGATGGAGGAGCGCGGAACTCCAGCAGGGCTTCGCCAAGCACTGCAAGAGACGAGGAGGGAGAGGGGTAGGGCTGCACCAAGAGGGAGAAGTTCTCGTGTGTCTAGCAGCCCCAAAACCTCACATATATATAGGGGGAAGGGAGGGCTGCGCCCCCTTTAGGGTTTCCCACCCCTAGGGGTGCGGCCAGCCCTAGAAAACCCATCTAGGGTGCGGCCAAGGGGGGGAGAGAGAGGGGGCGCCCTAGGGTGGGCCTTAAGGCCCATCTGGACCTAGGGTTTGCCCCCCTCCACTCTCCATGCGCCTAGGGACTTGGTGGGGGGGCGCACCAGCCCCCTTGGGGCTGGTCCCCTCCCACACTTAGCCCACGCAGCCTTCTGGGGCTGGTGGCCCCACCTGGTGGACCCCCGGGACCCTCCCGGTGGTCCCGGTACATTACCGATATCGCCCGAAACTTTTCCGGTGACCAAAACGGGACTTCCCATATATGAATCTTTACCTCCGGACCATTCCGGAACTCCTCGTGATGTCCGGGATCTCATCCGGGACTCCGAACAACATTCGGTAACCGCGTACATACTTTCCCTATAACCCTAGCGTCATCGAACCTTAAGTGTGTATACCCTACGGGCTCGGGAACCATGTAGTCATGACCGAGACAACTCTCCGGCCAATAACCAACAGCGGGATCTGGATACCCATGTTGGCTCCCACATGTTCCACGATGATCTCATCGGATGAACCACGATGTCAAGGATTCAATCAATCCCGTATACGATTCCCTTTGTCTATCGGTATAGCACTTGCCCGAGATTCGATCGTCGGTATACCGATACCTTGCTCAATCTCGTTACCGGCAAGTCTCTTTACTCGTTCCGTAACACATCATCCCGTGATCAACTCCTTGATCACATATTGTGCACATTATGATGATGTCCTACCGAGTGGGCCCAGAGATACCTCTCCGTCATACGGAGTGACAAATCCCAGTCTCGATTCGTGCCAACCTAACAGACACTTTCGGAGATACCTGTAGCGCACCTTTATAGCCACCCAGTTACGTTGTGACGTTTGGTACACCCAAAGCATTCCTACGGTATCTGGGAGTTGCACAATCTCATGGTCTAAGGAAAAGATACTTGACATATAGAAAAGCTTTAGCATACGAACTACACGATCTGTGCTAGGCTTAGGATTGGGTCTTGTCCATCACATCATTCTCCTAATGATGTGACCCCGTTATCAACGACATCCAATGTCCATGGTTAGGAAACCGTAACCATCTATTGATCAACGAGCTAGTCGTCTAGAGGCTTACTAGGGACATGGTGTTTGTCTATGTATCCACACATGTATCTGAGTTTCCTATCAATACAATTCTAGCATGGATAATAAACGATTATCGTGAACAAGGAAATATAATAATAACCAATTTATTATTGCCTCTAGGGCATATTTCCAACAGTAGCTAGTATCTAGATGGCTTCTTCTCTCTCTCTCTTTGGATCTCAATACAAAGTTCTCCTCGGTCTTCGAGGAGATCTATTCGATGTAATCTCTTTTTGCGGTGTGTCTGTCAAGATCTGATGAATTGTGGGTTTATGATCAAGATTATCTTTGAGAAATATTTGGTTCTTCTCTGAACTCTTTATGTATGATTATAATATCCTTGCAAGTCTCTTCGAATTATTGGTTTGGTTTGGCCGACTAGATCTATAGTTCTTACAATGGGAGAAGTGCTTGGCTTTGGGTTCAATCTTGCGGTGTGCTTTCCCAGCAACAGTAGGGGCAGCAAGGCACGTATTGTATTGTTGCCATCGATGATAAAAAGATGGGGTTTATATCACTAAGTTTGAGTGTATCCCTCTACATCCTGTCATCTTGCTTAAGGCGTTAGTCTGTTCTTATGAACTCAATACACTAGATGCATGTTGGATAGCGGTCGATGTGTGGAGTAATAGTAGTAGATGCAGAATCGTTTTGGTCTACTTGTCTCGAACGTGATGTCTATATATAATGATCATGCCTAGATAGTCTCATAATTATTCGCTTTTCTATCAATTGCTCGACAGTAATTTGTTTACCCGCCGTAGAATATCGCTATCATGAGAGAAGCCACTAGAGAACACTATGGCCCCCAGGTCTATTCTCAACATGTCAATCTACGCCTACTTCACTTTTTCCGCTTTTACTTTCTATTATTATAATAAAAAATACCAAAAATATCAAACTATCATCTCTATCAGATCTCACTTTCGTAAGTGACCGTAAAGGGATTGACAACCCCTTATCGCGTTGGCTGCGAAGTTCTTATTTGTTTGTGCAGGTGTGAGGGACTCGCGTGTGGTCTCCTACTGGATTGATACATTGGTTCTCAAAAACTGAGGGAAATACTTACGCTACTGTGCCACATCACCCTTTCCTCTTCGAGGGAATACAACGCAAACTCGAGAAGTAGCAAGAAGAATTTCTGGCGCCGTTGCCGGGGAGGCTTACGCAAAAGTCATATACCAAGTACCTATCACAAACCCTTATCCATCGCATTACATTTATTTGCCTCTCGTTTTCCTCTCGCCCACTTCACCCTTGTCGTTTTATTTTCTTTTCTTCTGTCGTGTGTTTATCGTTCGCTTGCCCTCATGTCTGAGATGGGGGACTATTTTATCGAGAAGGGTAGTAATGTCGAGGGCAACGTCTATGTTGAACCCCCGGATGGAACTACCACTTTACATATTAAGAAGTTCCGGGTTGGTAGTGGTAATATCATTGGAAAAGGAGTTCTTCAAGACTTCTTTACTTGTGCCGGTACTTTGCCCACTATGGGTGGCTCTATTCTTCACAGAGCTAGTAGCCTTGCAGATGATTTATCTATGCTTATAGTTTAAATTGAAAGGCAATTTATCCATATGCATCCCTGTATTCAGAGAATCTTTTTGGAGTTTTCTACCAATGTCTTGGTTGATAGAATTTCTAAGATGAATGATGATTTTGCTATTCAAAACAATTGGTTAGGTTTCTCCCTTGAGCGAAGGCTTATGACCTTCCGCCAAAAGAACGCCTATAATGATGAATTGGTTGTTCACTACAAAGGGCCAAAAGAGGAACCTATTCCTCCTGAGATTGATGTGGGGGACTTTTGTCCCATTAAATTTATCCCTTTTGATTACTTTTGCTTGCCACAAAGGAAACTTGCTGCTGAACGTACGGAATGTGAGATGAGCTTTCGCTACATATCGTATCATTATGGAATTCCCTAGATCTATCCATGTATCGTGCCTAGCTAGGGGCGTAAAACGATAGAGCTTGTTGGGAGGCAACCCAATTTTATATTTTTTTGTTTTTGCTTCTGTTTAGTGTTTGTGTCAAGTAGAATCTTTGGGAACACTTGTGTGCAGTTTATGTGATCTTGCTGTGAAAAACAGAAGAGAGCGGCCTTTCAGCACCCGGGTGTCTGGACACCCTACTATCTGGACCGTTTGTGCAGAACCCAGCTCGTCGAGATCTGTGCCAGGTCCTGAACCACCAATTTCATTAGCAGGCCTAGTAGAACGTTAAGCGCCGGAGACTGTCGCTGCTAGGAGAGATGCAGCCGCATGAGCATAGAAAGAAGAGAGATTCTTATTCGCTGTATACTGTAGCAGATTGGCCCATTGAGCTGTAAACCAGTACTGGGATGAAGTGACAGCCGGTAGGACATACAATGCAGCGAGTGTGCTGCCACTGTGAGATTCTCTTATCGGATACTATGTATAAAACCACGTGACCTATGATGCATCCTGTAATACAGTTCCACACTCCAAAAAAAGGATTCTAAAAAAAGATTAAAAAAACACTCCTAAAAAAGAAGCTGTTCTTCGTACAGTACTAAAAAGAAGCTGTTCGATCTATTAAAAAATATGTTCTTGGTATATACAGTACTAAAAGAGAAGCTGTTCAATCCGGTGGAGGGACCATGACTTGTCTGGCCTTGTTTCTTTGGCTTGGAGCGGCAAGCATGCTCTGAACTGTCTTGTCTTTTTAACAGTGGCCTGCGCCAGAGCCCTATGACCTGCTGCCTACCCTGTGCCCTACATCACCCTAGGAGTACTGATTAACTCGGTCAAGTGGCCTGCTAAAGCAAGCTCCGGCTGCAAATGCTCCGCGGGTCGTCAGGCCACAGCACGAATCTGAGCGGGCCTCAACGGACAGGATAAAAGAGAGTCGGGACTCGCGGGTGCTGTCACACCTTTTCGTATAGCTAACCACAACTGGAGCTGACGCCAAAATCTTAACTTTGCACTAATTCAGAGATCAATCTGATTAGCATTAGCACAGTTCTACAAATTGAACGGAACTCATATGTATTGTTATCCTCTAAACAACTCTACAATCTGCAAATATGTGGTATGTTGCTCATGTTCTTCCTCAAGAATTCAACTTAAACAACAGTGAAGTAGTGGACGATTCAAAAAGAATTTCATAAGAATTAGTATTGCACACCGCAGTCAGACAAGGCGTGAGGAACGCCATCGATGTCTAGGCACGAGATGGTCGTTCCAGGTGCGAGCACTGCGCACCCTCAAGCAGCTGAGGCAGCGACGCCATCAGTAATCAGTTATAGAGAAAGTGAGTTCAGAAAAATTTAAGGGCTCAACAAAATACGAAGTAACAGAAACAGGTTTCTAGTCTCAAAATATAAAACAAGATTCAGGCTTAAATTGGAGCATCGAACTTTGGGGCAAAAGAAGTCAAATTAGCGCACACATTTTTTACCAAAAAATCAACACTCAGTACTCCGGTGAACGTACCTTGCGGCATCGATGGTGGCAACGAGGCGGGGGGTCTTGTTTCAGAACTGTAATTGATCAGTGGCAAGTTCATTGCATAATTAGGATGCAGAAGCGACGCTGATTAGCACATTTCCGTGCTGATTGTACCTGGCTACAGTACATTGGTAGTACTAATGGACACCCACAATACAAATCATGGGTGACGCTGGATTCTGACTAATTGCTGAAGTTTGCCTGGAAGTGCAATGGAGTACTTTACCCAACTAATACGATATTTGGTTAGGCCTATCAGTATGAAAATTAATAGTGCGTACCAAGCAGCAATTCTGAATTCACCAGTCAAAGATAGTGTTTATCCCTTGCCTACATATATATATATTAGTCGAACTTTTGGCTATTGTGTAGTAGGATGGTACAGTTTAGCCCTTGCCTATAGACCTAAATCAAATTTGGAAGAGACACGATAACCGATGTAAACTCGATTCAAGGGTCTATCGAATTTTTAGAGATGTGTTTTCTTCAAAAAACAAACAAGCAGTCTGCAATAACTTTGCTAATCATGAAAATAAGAAAGCTTGAGTACATAGGAAAATAAATTGCCTTTCATAGGCCAATCGATTGGCATGACCAAAATAAGTAGTCTTCTATATGTTGTGATGTTGGATTTTCAATCTCTTCTTGAGGAAGTTTCCTTTTGCATCAAGGTTTTTGCATGTCGTAGTAGTAAAATCAGGTCAAGATAAATCCTAAATATAAGAAACAGCAAATTTTCATAAGCCAGTTCATTCAAAGATTACGAATTTAGGCTACTTGAGACTTTTGTTGCTCACAAAATATGAACTGCTTCCACTGCCTTGTAAATTTCAAATTATTTTCGCAATGATAGTATACAGACTTCATCCAAATTTTTTCGAGATTCTCATAGAGAACGCAACTTCAGTTCTCTTTGCAAGGTCATGTCCACATACAATTTCTCAAGCTTCTGAACCTTATGGGGCGCAGACGTGGGGCGCCATCTCCGCCACACACAACGAGGCTCTCCACATGTGCTCTGGATTAGAAGGGTGGATAGGGAGAGGCGACCTTCAGCCAAAGCCGGAAAATAAAGTGGAGAAGGAGGAGCACATAATGGAGACGGAGAGGAGGCCCGTAGCCATTGTGGGGAACCAGACGTAATGGAAGAGCCCATCGAGGGCGGACGACCTCGGCCAGGCGGCTGCAATCCAGTCGATCTTGGGGATGTGGGACTCCGGAGGCGGCTGGCGAGCCCTCCATGGCCACGACAGCGGCCACCTCCATCGCAAGATCCAGGGCGGCTTGGCAAGGGAGAGGAGCAGCGTGCTTCAGGACAGCATCGACGGCGTGGTGGTCGCAGAAGATGGGGGCGGCGGTGGCGTGGTGGTCGTAGAAGATGGGGGTGGAGGAACCTAGCGCGTGCGAGGGGTTCGGGGACAGGAGCGATTGGTGCGAGGGGAGAAAAGTGAGCTCGCTGGTCGAAGTGTTTTTTTTGGACGGGAGAAAACCAATGTGAAGAGATGGTGGTATGGTAGGACAAAAAAATCTACGGAAAAAAACCTATGAAAAAAACCAGCGAAGGTGGGAAGTGGGACGAAAAAAAAACGACGGAGACTACCAACGGCTCCATTAGGGCATCTCCAATGGGAGACGCTAGCAGCGACGCTTATATGATAAAAAAGAAAATATCCCAGGAATCTAGCGCTTCCCCTCCAACGGCAGACGCTAATAGCGGGTGCTTAGCGATCGCCTGCACAAAACGTTTCGGCTCACGCGGAGGAAGAAAAAAAAGCTAGCGCTCGCCTCCAGCTTTGGCATCGATGCTGGGTTAGACGCCAGGATTTGTCCATCTAACTGCCAATTGGGCAGGATACTAATCCTGGCGCTCAGTCCTAGCGCCTCCCGTTGTACATGCCCTTAGGAGTAGATATTAGGATCCCTTCCTTTTTTGCTTTCCCTAGCTACATGGGCTTTTCAGGACTTGGTGCGCCTGGCCCAATAAGGCCAGGGCGCCTCCCCTTAGCCAATGCCAGCCCTTGGGACATGGTGAACCCACTTGTGGACTTCCAGACCCCTCCAGAATCCTCCGGAACTTTCTGGAAGCTTCCCGGTACAATACCGAAAAAACTGCACTTTTTTCCGAAACCCAAAATATGACTTTCCATATATAAATCTTTACCTCTCGACCATTCCGAGACTCCTCGTGACGTCCGGGATCTCATCCGGGACTCCGAACAATATTTTGTTACCACTCATAAAATATCCCAATACTACTCTAGCGTCAACGAACGTTAAGCGTGTGACCTCGCGGGTTCGGGAATTATGTAGTTGTTGGTGTCAAAACCGGCAGATTTCGGGTAGGGAGGCCCAAGCTATGCGCCTAAGGACCGATGGTAACAGGAGACAGGGGACACAATGTTTACCCAGGTTCGGCCCTCTCGATCGAGGTAAAACCCTACTCCTGCTTGATTGATATTGATGAATATGTGTTACAAGAGTTGATCTATCTCGAGATCGTAATGGCTAAACCCTATAGCCTAGCCTATGCGGATGTAATGATTCTGTCGTTAGCCTCTACGGACTAAACCCTCCGGTTTATATACACACCGGAGGGGGCCTGATGGCTTCTCGCCCCTCGTTGGTTACTCCAAGTGGAAGGTTTGAGATGTAGCGTAACGGCAAGTTTCCCTTGGCAAGGATACCAAGGATCGAATCCCGTGAGACTCCGAGGGTCGACAAGTAGGTGTCAACTGCTAACGGCGCCAGATACTTAGCGGTTGACAGGACCTGCACACAGATACAAATAACTTTGCTCCCAACGAGTACAGAGAGGTTGTCAATCCCTCTGGCCTTGTCGTTTACAAAGGATCAAACACAAGAGATAATAGTGATAGGTATGACTGCAACTAGGTAATAAGAACATGAAGTAAATAGCGGGTGTGATCAGTGATGGTAATATGGACCGGGGTCCCATGATGTTCACTAGTGATGTCTCTCTCCCAAAAGACGATAAAACAGCTAAGCGAGGTAAACAAATTACAGTTGGGCAATTGACAGGATTATGTGCGCAAACCAATGCTAACTATGCTGTAAAGAAAGGTAGAGGCTCAAAAGCATGGGCGGTACGCCAAGGCAAGTAGACCGAAATCCATCTGCATCTACTACTAATCATCCACCTTGAGATATCTATCCAGAACATCTCGCTGGTATTAAGTTGCGAGTCCCACCCAAAGTGTAAACTCAAAGCGACAGACAACTGCATTAAAAGAACTTTGCGTAAAGTAAAATATCCTTGCACCCGCAAGTACAAGCACCGTTGTTTTCCCCCTTGTGGCAACATCACATCCCCTAGACTCATGTTTCTGTCACTCAAACTAGTCATCAAGGGGCATGAACCCACAATCAAGCATAACGTTCCCTATTGGAGTTACTACCTACTACTCGGCCAAAGCAATAAATAGCAATGGAGAACATGCAAGAATTACTCAAGAACATAAATATAAAAGAGGTGAATCAAATATATTACTCACACACAATCTGAACATAATCTCATAATCCATCGGATCCCAGCAAACTCAGCAGAGCAACAGCATAAAGATTACATATGTGCCTCGATCATGTAGGGCAGCTCACGAGGTCTAAACCATGAAGAACAAAGAGGGGAGGAGAACATCACATAGCTACTGGTCATGGACCCATGGTCCAAGGAGGACTACTCACAACTCATCCGAGAAGCGTCCATGGTGGTGGAGAAGCTCCCGGTGGTGGTTCTCCCCTCCGGCAGGGTGCCGGGAAGAGTTCTCCTAATGCTCCCGATCTTGGAAGCACGGCGGCGGCGGAACAGAGGCGAGATCGTAAAAAAGGGTTCCGTCCTCGAGGGTTTCGGGACGTGAGGAGTATATATGTAATGCCCCGGATGTAATACTTTCCCTTTTGTATATAATATATCTCCGGCTTCATCTATTTCCATTCCGGGTTCTTTGTCTTTCGGGTTTCGTCATTTTATTGTGTGAGTGTGTGGCATTCATTCATATCATGTAGACATGTGCATTGCATTGCATTTGTGTTGTCGGTTGCATCCGGTTCCACGCGTTTCTTCCCGTTGTTCGTTTCGCGTTCCGGAGCTCCCTCACGTGCCCGTGACGTCCCGTAGGCCTACTTTGTTGTTCGGGCGTGTAACGTTACCGGTGTGCCGCGAGGTTGTTGTGTGTGTTGTTGTTTTGTTGTGTGCAACCCGCCTCTCAAATCTCGTCTCGTTTGGACCCCGTTGGCTATCCCATCCGTTGTTCGTGTGGGTCCAAAGTGCCTTCACCTCGTGTCCCAGAAACACCCCTTCTGCAGTCTTTTATCTTCTCCTAGGCCCTTTTAATCTACCCCCGCGATCAGATCCGTCGGATCGCGATCGGAGGGCTCCAAACACCCCTAAATACCCCCCTAACCCTATAAACTGCTATATATTAGACCCTAGTCTAATTTTGGCATCTCTATCTCCTTCCTCCTCCCTTCCCTAAAAATTCAGATCCACCAACCCCCTCTTCCACTTGGCAAGTCCCCTCCTGGGAACCAGCCGCCGTTCCCACGAAGGATCCCAGCCGGCGCCCTCCGCTCGATCCGCCTGGGAGGACCGATGGTGCCAGGAGTCAACGCGCCAGGCGCCCTCGTCGTTCCGATCGGGCCAGTCGGCAGCCCCTCGGCTGGGCTCGATCGCCTCAGCCACCGCTTCGCCCTCCCGCGTGTGGACCAGTTCCCCGATCACCCCGCGGGCTGGTCCCCACTTCCCCGCGCGCCGGCCCAGGTCCCCACATCGCCGCCTCCCGCACCGGGCCCGAAGGCCCAGCTTCCCGCGGCGCCCTCCAGCTCTCCCGCTCGCGAGCCAGATCGGCGCGGCCCAGCCGGTCGAGGCCTTCCTCCGCCCTTCGCCCGTCGCCCGGCCCAGCGGCCTGGGCCTCCCACCCGCCAAGGCCAGATCGCCAGCACCGCCAGCCAGGCCGCCGCCTCCGCAGGCCGCCACTTCCCCGCCGGCCCGTCCCGCAGCTCCGAGCCAGCCCAGCCGTCGGGGCCCGTTGTTGTTTTTTTCCCAGATCTGGATGTGAGTTTGACCTCTACATCTCTAAGTCCCTGTTATTTTTGTTCTGTGATGCAATGTTTGAACTGCCTTAACATTTTGTCTGTTGCTCCGTTTCGCGCATATAATATGTCCAGACGTTCGTGGGATCGTGCTCTACGTTTTATCTGTTATTGTCATGCATGTTAGAGATCATCTAGGTGCTTGTTTTGCTGTTGCAAGAGTGCATCATGATATAAACTGCTGCTATGTGATGTTTTTATGTCATCTTTGCCATGTGATATCTTTTATCTCGTTTGTCCGATTGATGCAAATGACATGTCCACGTGTTCGTCTTGCCATGATCTTCATGTTGTATGTGATAGGTTGCATGATAGATTTATTCTTGCCATGTTTATCATCGTTGCAAAGTGCCATGTTTCTGTGATGTTATTTCACTTGTTATGAAATGTCATCTTGTTGAGCTCGTTGCAATCGTTGTGTTTATCTCCATGAAGCATGCTTGTGTGTTTCGGGATCACCTTCATGTGTACTTTGATGAGGTGCTTACCTCTTGCCATGTTTAGTTTCGAGGTGACTTAAACATGCTCTTTTAGATGCTATGATGATATTGCGGTTTTAGGACTTAGTGGATTTTCACTAAGTCTGAAATCTATAACGTTCTGATGCCATGTTCTTGTGATGTTCTAGGACAAAGCATGTTAGTTTTGGAGTGGATTTTGATTGTTCCTTGTAGTATATATTGTTGTCTTTCCATCCATATCCTCACATGTCCATTTAAGTGGCTGTAGCATGTTTATCTTTTGCTCCAAAGTTTCAATAAAATTCTGCTGCCAGAATTTTATTGTCAAGTTCAATATGTCCAAGATCATTGCTATTGATCCGTGACTCCGTTAGGGGTGCACCTTTGGACTTAGTTGCTGTAGTATATGTCTAGTTTGTGTTCATGTCCTTTTCCATGTTATTTGAGTGCTGTAGCTCAATTATTTTGAGCTCCGAAGATGCTATGTTGCTGTAAATTTCAGCTTCGCTCATTTCTTGTTTCGGGCATAACTTTTAGCCCGTAACTCCGTTTTCAGCGAATCTTATACCAAACTTGATTGATTTTCTGTGTAGAATCATAATATGTTATTGTTATCATGTTTTGAGGTGTTTTGCTTGAGTGATATTTTCCGTGCTCCGTGTGCATCCTTAGTGCATCCATCATGCATTCATCTTTTTCGAGTGCGCATTGCATCTTGTTGATTGGTGCTTGGTGTGATTGTTTTGTTTAGAGCCGGAAGCCGAGACCGAGATCGAGTACGAGCACGAGGTTTCCAACGAGGTTGAGCACGAGGACCCTTCTTACGATCCTAACGACTTCTCTTCAGGCAAGATGACCGAACCCCGATAACATTACTATCTTTGCCTATTGCTAGTAGTTCCGATCTATAGTTTTGCCTCGATGCCCATGATCTTCTTGTCAGCCTCCTACTTGTAACCAATTGCCATGTTTAACCAACCTACCTATGCAAACCGTTGCTTGGCTAAGTACGCTTCGCTCAACCCTTCTTATAGCCTTGCTAGTTGCAGGTGAAGATCGAAGATGCTTGCTTCATGTTGAAGTTTGGTTGGGTTATATCACACTATATAAATGCTTAAATGAAATCATCTATATATTGGCAAGGGTGGAAGGCTAAGCCTTTTGCTTGGTGATTTGTTCCACTCATGCCGTTAGGATCCGTATAAGCCGGTGTTATGTTCCTTGATTATGCGTTCCTAACACGGTTGGGGTGTATGGGACCCCCTCGATAAACCGCTAAGTGCTAAGTCTTTTCTAGCAAGTCCCAACATTGGTACTATTTGCCTAATAACAAACTAAACTTGCATAGGGAGTAATTAACCCTCTTTCTTAATCAACAACCCCGGGCCAGTGCTCCACATGAGTGTTGGTCCGAAACGAGCAGACTGCGGGGCCGCCTCGGGGCAACCTGAGGTATCTGGCATACACCTGTAGGATGACTCATCCGGTTGTGTCCTGAGACTTAGATACGCGCGGCTACTATCAGGATGTCGACACGCCGGGAGGATTTGCTGGATTAGCCTTACCTTAGTTCGGTATATCTTGAGCACGGGATTCCGAGAATACTCGGGTCTTCCCACTTTGGAGTTGCGACTCCGCGGATCGTGGGCTTGTAATGGGTCAAGTTGGAACACCCCTGCAGGGTTTGAACTTTCGAAAGCCGTGCCCGCGGTTATGTGGCAGATGGGAGCTTGTTAATTCCGGTTGTAGATAACTTGACACAATGTTACTAATACACTACCAGCGTGTGTTCCGTGACCGTCAATTTTCGAATAGGGATTCGGGAGTTGAACACGGAGGGGTTATGTTTGCTGAGCTTGTAGCTAGGATCACTTCGTGATCACTTCTCGCCGAGGCTTTCTCTTCCCGCTCTCACTCACGTAAGCTAGTTGCTAGTTGCTGCTGCAGACACTTATTCTTTTCTTCAGCCTTATCCTCTCCCAAAGGCTTATATAGTCTTGTTACCCGGAAACGGGATTGCTGAGTCCTCTGTGGCTCACAGTTACTTCACACACCAGTTGCAGGTCCAGTTGTGGGCTATCCAGGTGATGGCACCGAGCTGGATTGGGAGTACGACGAGGAGCGTAGTCGGTACTATGTGCGATACCCGGATGATCAGTAGTGGAGACTCTTACTAGGATTCGATCCGCCTGTGGTTTATTTATCTAAGTTTGGTATCTTGACATTTGGTTTTTGCCCTTAGAGGGTTGTGATGTTCTTAATGTATGATGATTGAGACTTGAATTGTAATTCTGTGACGTGGCGAGTGTAAGCCAACTATTTATGTTTACAATCCCCTCTTTTACATGAGTTGTGCAAAGATTACCAAACTTGAGATCATTCTAGGATGGATTTATGCCTTTAAGTCGTGCCTCGACACGTAGGAGGTATAACTCCATCCTGGGCATTACAAGTTGGTATTCAGAGCCTTCTCCGACCTAGGAGCCCCCACTGTTTGATCGAATCGTTGACGGTCGAGTCTAGGCACACACTGAAAACTTTTTGAGTCCTATATTATATCGGAGAGTAGGATTTCTTTGCTTATTATCCCCTTTCTCTCTGGTGAGGACTCCTGACGACTACTCTTGTCTCTCCTATTTTCAAAAATTGCACCAAATTTTTTTTAGGAATCCCGCGAGTATTCTGGGATTGTTTCAATGTTCTTGTGACAAGGATATTGTTCTCGATGCCTCCTGTTCTCGGGGAGTTGAGCTTCGGGGTATTGTTGTCACAAGCATATCGCGGCAGTACTAAATACTTAAGACGACCGACATCGAAAATCTCTCCTATACGACCAGTGGCAAGATAACCCCGACATCACCCAGTACTGGGGAGGTAGTTCGGGAGTATTGCCATAGCTTGTTATAGTAGATGCTTTTCGAAGGTCCGAGGTACACAGTTTCCGAGAAAGACTGGTTATGTGTTGAAGGATGGATACACCTGGATGTAGGTTTAGAGTTGATTGCGCGGTGCTTCCCGTGTATCCCCAACACCTGATTGCATAACTGGAATCTTTCGGAAATCTATAGGTGGGTTTATCCAGTAGATCGTAGGCATTCTTCCAACGAATGCAGGTTAGTGAGTTCGGGGTTCTACATTGAGTGAAGGGGTTATATGACCGATGTTACTATCAGGAGTTGCATCTTAAAGGGTCCTTGGCTATGCTGATCCGGGGATTGCAAAACCTTTTCGTAACGCGTTCATATGCTTTCAGCACAAAGATGTTAGAACGAAACTCTTCTCTGGTGTTCGTTCACGTCTGTACCTTGTTGTTTTTCTTATTTTATCCTTTTGACCCCTATGTGGCTTCTCGTGAAGATTGATGTTATCATTTAACTGAGAATTTCATTCGTTCCTCTTGTTCGAATGATTTCATTCGTTCTTATTGTTCGAATGATTATTGTGAAGACTTGTTGCAATTCATTCCATTGATTCAGCTTATACCTTTTGTTAATCAATTGCTGATTCGTGGTCATCTCTTTCAGGATGGCTCCGAAAAGGGTTCCCAACGCTAACCCAGAGGTGGAAGAGGTCCCAGATCGTCCTCCTTCCCCTCCTCCTCCGCCTGAGGCTTGGAGAGCAATTATGCAGACTACAGCTCAGAACACTCAGTTGATGATGCAGATGATGCAGCAGATGCAAGCCATGCAAGCTAATCAGGGTGTTCCAGGGAATCAAGGCAACTTCTTCCAGCAGCACCATGCTACCCTCAACCAGTTCCTGGCTAACAATCCTAAAGCTTTCAGTTACTGTGTCGACCCTCTTGATGCTGAAGATTGGTTAACCGACATAAAGAAGCATTTTGAGTGCAGTAACGTGAAGGAAGATGATTATGTGAAGTTTGCAGCCTTCCAACTGAAAGATCAAGCAGCTGACTGGTGGCAGCAGTACAAAGACTCCAGGCCAGATCAAGTGATCTCTTGGGAGAATTTCTGCAAGGATTTCCATTCTCACCACATTCCAACAAGTGTCATCGAGGGTATGCGTGAGCAATTCCGCAACCTGAAGCAGGGCTCCATGACAGTCTATCAGTATAATGTCAAGTTCCAAAACCTCGCTCGTTATGCTAAGCAAGACATTCCTGATGCCAAGAGTAAAATCTACCAGTTCCATGGAGGTCTCAAAGATGAACTTCAGCTTGCTCTCACTTTGTTCGAGCCCGATGAATTCGACAAGTTCTATAACATGGCTTTGAAACAAGAAGCAGCTCAGCTTAAGATGGAGGCTTCTAAGAAGAGAATTCGAGATGCCGTTCACTCTTCCTCATCATCTCAGATGGTCTCGAAGCATCAGAAATTCTGGCTTCCTCCTCCTCCAGTGATTCGAGCTCCATCCAACAACTCCAACAACAAGAACTCTAGTGGTCGTGGTTTCTCCCACCCACCCAACCCGAGCAACCAGTCGAAGAAGCAGTTTCAGTCTCAAGGCTCAAAGTCAAGTGGCTCTCATTTCCGTCCTCTCTCTGAAGTGGTGTGCAACAAGTGTGGCCAGAAGGGTCATTATGCCAACAGATGTCCGAATCCGAAGCGTCTTCCTCCTCCTCCACCTGTGAGTTCAGCTATTGTCAGGCATGATCCAAAGGCAGCAAGGGTCAATCTGATGAATGCAGCGCAAGCAGAGAATTCTTCTGATGTCATTTTGGGTAACCTTCCAGTTAACTCTTTTCCAGCTAAAGTGTTATTTGATTTGGGTGCTTCATGCTCTTTCATGTCTCAACCATTTGCATCCAAGTATAATGTTGACATCCAAAGTCTGCCTCAGAGGTTGCAAGTAATTTCTCCGGGCAAGTGCATGTCTTCCAACATATTTGCTCCGAATGTTTCTATTCGCATGGGTGATTATCGCTTTCTGGCTAAACCGGTGATTCTTGGTAATTCTGACATCGATCTCATCCTCGGAATGGATTGGCTTTCTCAGCATGATGCTCACATTGATTGTGCTCAAAAGGAAGTCAAGTTGACTCATTCTGATGAAGATGTGATTATCTTTGCCTCAAGGGATAACACTATCCGGCTTTTTTCTCTCAATGATAAGGGCAAAATTAATGCCATATCTCAAATTCCGGTGGTGAACAAATATCAAGACGTCTTTCCTGAAGAACTTCCAGGCATGCCTCCACACCGTCAGGTGGAATTTGTCATTGAACTCGAGCCGGGTACTGAGCCAGCATGTCGGCGTCCGTACAAGCTCTCTCCCGACGAATTGAAGGAATTGAAGAAGCAGCTTGATAAGCAGGAGAGTATGGGTCTCATCAGGCCTAGTACATCTCCGTGGGGCTGTGGTGTCTTATTTGTCAAGAAGAAAGATGGCACGGAGCGTCTCTGTGTTGACTACCGGCCATTGAACAAGAAGATGATTCAGAACAAGTATCCGCTCCCCAACATCAACGAACTCTTTGAGCAGCTCAAAGGAGCTAAAGTGTTCTCTAAGCTTGACCTCCGAATGGGCTATCATCAAATTCGCATTCGCGAGGAAGACATTCCCAAGACGGCCTTCAGAACGAGCTACGGTTCATACAAGTATACCGTCATGTCCTTCGGTCTCGCCAATGCTCCTCCTACCTTTTCAAGGATGATGCATTACATCTTCAACCCCTATACTGGCGAGTTCGTGCTTGTGTATCTGGATGATATTCTGGTGTTTTCCAAGAATGAAGAAGATCACGAAAAGCACTTACGTCTGGTTCTTGATCGACTCCGAGAGCATAAATTCTATGCCAAGTTCTCCAAGTGCGAGTTTTGGCTCGATAAGGTTTTATACCTGGGCCACATCATCTCAGCTGACGGTATTGCGGTTAATCCCGAGAAAGTTGAAGCAATTGTCAACTGGGAAGCTCCTCAGAACGTCAAGCAGCTCCGCAGTTTTCTGGGTCTTGCCAGCTATTGCAGAAGGTTCGTTGAGAACTTCTCCAAGATTTCCAAGCCTCTTTCAAACCTGCTTCAGAAGAATGTCAAATACTTTTGGTCTCCAGAGTGTGAAGTGGCATTCAAAACCCTCAAAGAGAAGCTTGTCTCTGCTCCAGTTCTGACTCCTCCAGATGAATCCAAGCCCTATGAAGTATTCTGTGATGCTTCTCTTCAAGGTCTTGGTGGTGTGCTTATGCAAGATAAGAGAATTGTGGCATATACTTCTCGGCAGCTCAAGCCAAGTGAGAAGAACTATCCCACACATGATCTCGAGCTAGCAGCTGTGGTACATGCTTTGATTACGTGGAGACATCTGTTGTTGGGCAGAAAGGTCGACATCTTCACTGATCACAAGAGCTTGAAGTACATCTTCACACAGCCGCATCTGAACCTCCGCCAGACTCGTTGGGTCGAAATGATCTAAGAATATAATCCCAGCATTGAATACACTCTTGGCAAGGCGAATGTGATTGCAGATGCTTTGAGCAGAAAGGCATATTGCAATAGCCTTCTTATCAAGCCATACCAGCCTGAGCTTTGTGAAGCATTCAGGAAACTCAACCTTCAAGTTGTTCCGCAGGGTTTTCTTGCAAATCTCCAAATTGCTCCTACCTTGGAAGATCAAGTCCGTGAGGCCCAGCTCAGTGATACCATGGAGAAGAAAGTAAAACATGGGATTGCAAAGGGCACTCCAAAATACAAGTGCTTCCGTGTTGATGAGAGAGATACCTTGTTCTTCGAGGACAGACTCGTTGTTCCCAAAGGTGATCTCAGGAAGCTCATAATGGAAGAAGCTCATGATTCTCTCCTTTCCATTCATCCTGGCAGTTCCAAGATGTATCAAGATCTCAAGCAATCTTACTGGTGGACACGCATGAAAAGGGAAATTGCCCAATTCGTGAATGAATGTGATGTATGCAGAAGAGTGAAAGCAGAACATCAACGTCCAGCCGGTCTTCTCCAACCTCTTCCTATTCCCGAGTGGAAGTTCGACCACATTGAAATGGACTTCGTCACTGGCTTTCCTAAATCCAAGCGAGGAAATGATGCTATCTTTGTGGTGATTGACAAGCTTACCAAAGTCGCTCACTTTCTTCCAGTCAAAGAATCAATCAATGCAGCTCAATTGGCAGAGTTGTACACTTCCAGAATTGTGTCCCTACATGGCATTCCTCAAGTGATATCCTCAGACCGTGGAAGCTTGTTCACATCAAGGTTCTGGGACTCCTTTCAGTCCGCCATGGGCACTAAGATCAGGTTCAGCACTGCTTTTCACCCTCAGACTAGTGGTCAAGTCGAGCGAGTGAATCAGATTCTAGAAGACATGCTCAGAGCCTGTGTCATCTCCTTTGGCATGAAATGGGAAGACTGCCTTCCATTTGCCGAGTTCTCTTACAACAACAGCTTTCAAGCAAGTGCAGGCAAAGCACCGTTTGAAATTCTCTATGGCAGAAAGTGCCGTACCCCTCTCAACTGGTCTGAAACAGGCGAACGTCAACTCCTTGGCAATGACTTGATCTCAGAAGCCGAAGAAATGTGCAAAGTCATACGTGAGAATCTCAAGGCCGCTCAGTCGCGCCAGAAGAGCTACTATGACGGCAAGCATCGTGATTTGGCATTCAACATCGATGATCATGTCTATCTTCGAGTTTCTCCGATGAAAGGCACCCAAAGATTCGGTATCAAAGGAAAACTTGCTCCTAGATACGTCGGGCCTTTCAAGATTCTTGGCAAAAGAGGCGATCTAGCCTATCAACTTGAGCTCCCTTCAAACTTCGCCAATGTTCATGATGTCTTCCATGTGTCTCAACTTCGCAAATGCTTCAAGGCACCTGAGCGCATGATTCTGTTTGAAGAGATTGATCTTCAACAAGACCTGTCCTACCGAGAGCATCCAGTTGCCATTCTCGAAGAAACCGAACGCAAGACCCGCAACAAGTCCATCAAATTTCTGAAAGTCAAGTGGTCACATCACACCGACCGAGAAGCTACCTGGGAACGAGAAGATCATCTTCGTTCCGAGTACCCTTCCTTTTTCCAGTCCTAGATCTCGGGACGAGATCTTTTTGTAGTTGAGGAGAGTTTGTAATGCCCCGGATGTAATACTTTCCCTTTTGGGTATATAATATATCTCCGGCTTCATCTATTTCCATTCCGGGTTCTTTGTCTTTCGGATTTTGTCATTTTGTTGTGTGAGTGTGTGGCATTCATTCATATCATGTAGACATGTGCATTGCATTGCATTTGTGTTGTCGGTTGCATCCGGTTCCACGCGTTTCTTCCCGTTGTCCGTTTCGCGTTCCGGAGCTCCCTCACGTGCCCGTGACGTCCCGTAGGCCTACTTTGTTGTTCGGGCGTGTAACGTTACCGGTGTGCCGCGAGGTTGTTGTGTGTGTTGTTGTTTTGTTGTGTGCAACCCGCCTCTCAAATCTCGTCTCGTTTGGACTCCGTTGGCTATCCCATCCGTTATTCGTGTGGGTCCAAAGTGCCTTCACCTCGTGTCCCAGAAACACCCCTTCTGCAGTCTTTTATCTTCTCCTAGGCCCTTTTAATCTACCCCCGCGATCGGATCCGTCGGATCGCGATCGGAGGGCTCCAAACACCCCTAAATACCCCCCTAACCCTATGAACTGCTATATATTAGACCCTAGTCTAATTTTGGCATCTCTATATCCTCCTCCTCCCTTCCCTAAACATTCAGATCCACCAACCCCCTCTTCCACTTGGCAAGTCCCCTCCTGGGAACCAGCCGCCGTTCCCACGAAGGATCCCAGCCGGCGCCCTCCGCTCGATCCGCCTGGGAGGACCGATCGGCGCCAGGAGTCAACGCGCCAGGCGCCCTTGTCGTTCCGATCGGGCCAGTCGGCAGCCCCTCGGCTGGGCTCGATCGCCTCAGCCACCGCTTCGCCCTCTCGCGCGTGGACCAGTTCCCCGATCACCCCGCGGGCCGGTCCCCACTTCCCCGCGCGCCGGCCCAGGTCCCCACATCGCCGCCTCCCGCACCGGGCCCGAAGGCCCAGCTTCCCGCGGCGCCCTCCAGCTCTCCCGCTCGCGAGCCAGATCGGCGCGGCCCAGCCGGTCGAGGCCTTCCTCCGCCCTTCGCCCGTCGCCCGGCCCAGCGGCCTGGGCCTCCCAGCCGCCAAGGCCAGATCGCCAGCACCGCCAGCCAGGCCGCCGCCTCCGCAGGCCGCCACTTCCCCGCCGGCCCGTCCCTCAGCTCCGAGCCAGCCCAGCCGCCGGGGCCCGTTGTTGTTTTTTTTCCCAGATCTGGATCTGAGGTTGACCTCTACATCTCTAAGTCCCTGTTATTTTTGTTCTATGATGCAATGTTTGAACTGACTTAACTTTTTGTCTGTTGCTTTGTTTCGCGCATATAATATGTCCAGACGTTCGTGGGATCGTGCTCTACGTTTTATCTGTTATTGTTATGCATGTTAGAGATCATCTAGGTGCTTGTTTTGCTGTTGCAAGAGTGCATCATGATATAAACTGCTGCTATGTGATGTTTTTATGTCATCTTTGCCATGTGATATCTTTTAGCTCGTTTGTCCGATTGATGCAAATGACATGTCCACGTGTTTGTCTTGCCATGATCTTCATGTTGTATGTGATAGGTTGCATGATAGATTTATTCTTGCCATGTTTATCATCGTTGCAAAGTGCCATGTGGCTGTGATGTTATTTCACTTGTTATGAAATGCCATCTTGTTGAGCTCGTTGCAATCGTTGTGTTTATCTCCATGAAGCATGCTTGTGTGTTTCGGGATCACCTTCATGTGTACTTTGATGAGGTGCTTACCTCTTGCCATGTTTAGTTTCGAGGTGACTTAAACATGCTATTTTAGATGCTATGATGATATTGCGGTTTTAGGACTTAGTGGATTTTCACTAAGTCTGAAATCTGTAACGTTCTGATGCCATGTTCTTGTGATGTTCTAGGACAAAGCATGTTAGTTTTGGAGTGGATTTTGATTGTTCCTTGTAGTATATATTGTTGTCTTTCCATCCATATCCTCACATGTCAATTTAAGTGGTTGTAGCATGTTTATCTTTTGCTCCAAAGTTTCAATAAAATTCTGCTGCCAGAATTTTATTGTCAAGTTCAATATGTCCAAGATCATTGCTATTGATCCGTGACTCCGTTGGGGGTGCACCTTTGGACTTAGTTGCTGTAGTATACGTCTAGTTTGTGTTCATGTCCTTTGCCATGTTATTTGAGTGCTGTAGCTCAATTAGTTTGAGCTCCGAAGATGCTATGTTGCTGTAAATTTCAGCTTTCGCTCATTTCTTGTTTCGGGCATAACTTTTAGCCCGTAACTCCGTTTTCAGCGAATCTTATACCAAACTTGATTGATTTTCTGTGTAGAATCATAATATGTTATTGTTATCATGTTTTGAGGTGTTTTGCTTGAGTGATATTTTCCGTGCTCCGTGTGCATCCTTAGTGCATCCATCATGCATTCATCTTTTTCGAGTGCGCATTGCATCTTGTTGATTGGTGCTTGGTGTGATTGTTTTGTTTAGAGCCGGAAGCCGAGACCGAGATCGAGTACGAGCACGAGGTTTCCAACGAGGTTGAGCACGAGGACCCTTCTTACGATCCTAACGACTTCTCTTCAGGCAAGATGACCGAACCCCGATAACATTACTATCTTTGCCTATTGCTAGTAGTTCCGATCTATAGTTTTGCCTCGATGCCCATGATCTTCTTGTCAGCCTCCTACTTGTAACCAATTGCCATGTTTAACCAACCTACCTATGCAAACCGTTGCTTGGCTAAGTACGCTTCGCTCAGCCCTTCTTATAGCGTTGCTAGTTGCAGGTGAAGATCGAAGATGCTTGCTTCATGTTGAAGTTTGGTTGGGTTATATCACACTATATAAATGCTTAAATGAAATCATCTATATATTGGCAAGGGTGGAAGGCTAAGCCTTTTGCTTGGTGATTTGTTCCACTCATGCCGTTAGGATCCGTATAAGCCGGTGTTATGTTCCTTGATTATGCGTTCCTAACACGGTTGGGGTGTATGGGACCCCCTCGATAAACCGCTAAGTGCTAAGTCTTTTCTAGCAAGTCCCAACATTGGTACTATTTGCCTAATAACAAACTAAACTTGCATAGGGAGTAATTAACCCTCTTTCTTAATCAACAACCCCGGGCCAGTGCTCCACATGAGTGTTGGTCCGAAACGAGCAGACTGCGGGGCCGCCTCGGGGCAACCTGAGGTATCTGGCATACACCTGTAGGATGACTCATCCGGTTGTGTCCTGAGACTTAGATACGCGCGGCTACTATCAGGATGTCGACACGCCGGGAGGATTTGCTGGATTAGCCTTACCTTAGTTCGGTATATCTTGAGCACGGGATTCCGAGAATACTCGGGTCTTCCCACTTTGGAGTTGCGACTCCGCGGATCGTGGGCTTGTAATGGGTCAAGTTGGAACACCCCTGCAGGGTTTGAACTTTCGAAAGCCGTGCCCGCGGTTATGTGGCAGATGGGAGCTTGTTAATTCCGGTTGTAGATAACTTGACACAATGTTACTAATACACTACCAGCGTGTGTTCCGTGACCGTCAATTTTCGAATAGGGATTCGGGAGTTGAACACGGAGGGGTTATGTTTGCTGAGCTTGTAGCTAGGATCACTTCGTGATCACTTCTCGCCGAGGCTTTCTCTTCCCGCTCTCACTCACGTAAGCTAGTTGCTAGTTGCTGCTGCAGACACTTATTCTTTTCTTCAGCCTTATCCTCTCCCAAAGGCTTATATAGTCTTGTTACCCGGAAACGGGATTGCTGAGTCCTCTGTGGCTCACAGTTACTTCACACACCAGTTGCAGGTCCAGTTGTGGGCTATCCAGGTGATGGCACCGAGCTGGATTGGGAGTACGACGAGGAGCGTAGTCGGTACTATGTGCGATACCCGGATGATCAGTAGTGGAGACTCTTACTAGGATTCGATCCGCCTGTGGTTTATTTATCTAAGTTTGGTATCTTGACATTTGGTTTTTGCCCTTAGAGGGTTGTGATGTTCTTAATGTATGATGATTGAGACTTGAATTGTAATTCTGTGACGTGGCGAGTGTAAGCCAACTATTTATGTTTACAATCCCCTCTTTTACATGAGTTGTGCAAAGATTACCAAACTTGAGATCATTCTAGGATGGATTTATGCCTTTAAGTCGTGCCTCGACACGTAGGAGGTATAACTCCATCCTGGGCATTACAAGTTGGTATTCAGAGCCTTCTCCGACCTAGGAGCCCCCACTGTTTGATCGAATCGTTGACGGTCGAGTCTAGGCACACACTGAAAACTTTTTGAGTCCTATATTATATCGGAGAGTAGGATTTCTTTGCTTCTTATCCCCTTTCTCTCTGGTGAGGACTCCTGACGACTACTCTTGTCTCTCCTATTTTCAAAAATTGCACCAAATTTTTTTTAGGAATCCCGCGAGTATTCTGGGATTGTTTCAATGTTCTTGTGACAAGGATATTGTTCTCGATGCCTCCTGTTCTCGGGGAGTTGAGCTTCGGGGTATTGTTGTCACAAGCATATCGCGGCAGTACTAAATACTTAAGACGACCGACATCGAAAATCTCTCCTATACGGCCAGTGGCAAGATAACCCCGACATCACCCAGTACTGGGGAGGTAGTTCGGGAGTATTGCCATAGCTTGTTATAGTAGATGCTTTTCGAAGGTCCGAGGTACACAGTTTCCGAGAAAGACTGGTTATGTGTTGAAGGATGGATACACCTGGATGTAGGTTTAGAGTTGATTGCGCGGTGCTTCCCGTGTATCCCCAACACCTGATTGCATAACTGGAATCTTTCGGAAATCTATAGGTGGGTTTATCCAGTAGATCGTAGGCATTCTTCCAACGAATGCAGGTTAGTGAGTTCGGGGTTCTACATTGAGTGAAGGGGTTATATGACCGATGTTACTATCAGGAGTTGCATCTTAAAGGGTCCTTGGCTATGCTGATCCGGGGATTGCAAAACCTTTTCGTAACGCGTTCATATGCTTTCAGCACAAAGATGTTAGAACGAAACTCTTCTCTGGTGTTCGTTCACGTCTGTACCTTGTTGTTTTTCTTATTTTATCCTTTTGACCCCTATGTGGCTTCTCGTGAAGATTGATGTTATCATTTAACTGAGAATTTCATTCGTTCCTCTTGTTCGAATGATTTCATTCGTTCTTATTGTTCGAATGATTATTGTGAAGACTTGTTGCAATTCATTCCAAGGTACAAAGTTGAGTAAGACTCAATGCCCAGTGACTGCGGAAGATAGAGAAAAGATGAGTGTCGTCCCCTATGCTTCAGCCATAGGCTCTATCATGTATGCAATGCTGTGCACAAGACCAGATGTCAGCCTTGCCATAAGTATGGCCGGAAGGTTTCAAAGTAATCCTGGTATGGATCACTGGACAGCGGTCAAGAATATCCTAAAGTACCTGAAAAGGACTAAGGAAATGTTTCTCGTTTATGGAGGTGATCAAGAGCTCGTCGTAAAGGGTTATGTCGATGCAAGCTTTGACACTGATCCGGATGACTCTAAGTCTCAAACCGGATACGTATATATTCTCAACGGGGGAGCGGTAAGCTGGTGCAGTTCCAAGCAAAGCGTGGTAGCCGATTCTACATGCGAAGCGGAGTACATAGCTGCCTCGGAGGCGGCAAAGGAAGGTGTCTGGATGAAGGAGTTCATGACAGATCTTGGAGTTGTGCCTAGTGCACTAAACCCAATGACTCTGTTTTGTGACAACACTGGTGCCATTGCTCTAGCCAAGGAACCAAGGTTTCACAAGAGGACCAGACACATAAAGCGACGCTTCAATTCCATCCGCGATTTAGTCAAGGAGGAGGACATAAGCATTTGCAAAGTACACACGGATTTGAATGTTGCAGATCCGTTGACTAAGCCTCTCCCACGGGCTAAGCATGATCAACACCAAGACTCTATGGGTGTTAGATTCATTACCTTGTAATGCTAGATTATTGACTCTAGTGCAAGTGGGAGACTGTTGGAAATATGCCCTAGAGGCAATAATAAAAGAGTTATTATTATATTTCCTTGTTCATGATAATCGTTTATTATCCATGCTATAACTGTATTGATTGGAAACTCAAATACATGTGTGGATAAATAAGACAAACTTTGTGTCCCTAGTAAGCCTCTTCAGGACTAGCTCGTTGATCAAAGATGACCGCGGTTTCCAGGTCATAGGCATGAGTTGTCATTTGATAACGGGATCACATCATTAGGAGAATGATGTGATGGACGAGACCCAAACGTTAAACATAGCTTTTGATCGTATCAGTTATCGCTATAGTTTTCTGCATGTCAAGTATAAGTTCCTATGACCATGAGATCATGTAACTCACTGACACCGTAGGAGTGCTTTGTGTGTGCCAAACGTCGCAACGTAACTGGGTGACTATAAAGGTACTCTACAGGTATCTCCGAAGGTGTCTGTTGAGTTGACATGGATCGAGACTGGGATTTGTCACTCCGTGTGACGGAGAGGTATCTCCGGGCCCACTCGGTAATACATCATCTCAATGAGCTCAAAGTGACTAAGTAGTTAGTCACGGGATTATGTATTACAGTAACGAGTAAAGAGACTTGCCGGTAACGAGATTAAACTAGGTATAGAGATACCGACGATCGAATCTCGGGCAAGTAACATACCGACGAGACAAAGGGAACTGTATACGGGATTGCCTGAATCCTTGACATCGTGGTTCATCCGATGAGATCATCGAGGAACGTGTGGGAACCAATATGGGTATCCAGATCCCGCTATTGGTTATTGACCTGGGAGTGTCTCGGTCATGTCTGCATAGTTTCCGAACCCGCAGGGTCTACACACTTAAGGTTCGGTGACGCTAGGGTTGTTAGTGAGAACAGTGCATGGTTACCGAAGGTTGTTCGGAGTCCCGGATGAGATCCCGGACGTGACGAGGGTCTCCGGAATGGTCTGGGGACGAAGATTGATATATAGGATGAGAGTGATCCGAGTCCGGAAGTGTTCCGGGGAATATCGGGAAGTCGGCGGATGACCGAAAGGGGTTTTCGGGGTCCCGGAAAGAGTTTCGGGCCTAATGGGCCACAAAGGGGAGACGCAACAGCCCTCATAGGGCTGTGCGCCCCCCCTAGGGCCCTCTCCTCATGCGCCAAGGGGGCTGGACCCCCCTAGGGCTGCCGCACCCCCTTAGGCTTGGGGGGCAAGGCACCTGGGGGGGAAACCCTAGGCCCTGGCCGCCGCCCCCCCCTTGGCCGCCCCCCTTCTCCCCTTGGCCGCCGCCCCTAGGGGGTAACCCTAGGGCGCCCCTCCCCTCTCTACCCCCCTATATAAAGAGAGGCAGAGGGAGGGCAGCCACACACGTTCGTGCCTCGGCGCTGCCCTCCCTCTCCCACATCCATCTTCGTCAATTCCCGCAGTGCTTGGCGAAGCCCTGCTGGAATCCTCCACCACCATCTCCACCACGCCGTCGTGCTGCCGGTGTCTCCATCAACCTCTCCTTCCCCCTTGCTGGATCAAGAAGGAGGAGACGTCCCCGAGCTGTACGTGTGAAGAACGCGGAGGCACCGTTGCTTCGGTGCTAGGATCTTCGGCGATCTGAATCGCGGCGAGTACGACTCCATCAACCACGTTCTTGAACGCTTCCGCTTAGCGATCTACAAGGGTATGTGGATCCAACTCTCCCCTCGTAGATGAATCTCCTAGATTGATCTTGGTGAGCGTAGGAAAAATTTTTGTTTCCCATGCAACGTTCCCCAACAGTGGTATCAGAGCTAGGATCTTGCGTAGATGCTTTCACGAGTAGAACACAAAAGGGTTTGTGGACGTTGATGTTTAGATTGCTTCCCTCCTTAGTCTTTCTTGATTCAGCGGTATTATGGGATGAAGCGGCCCGGACCAACTTTACATGTCCACGTACATGAGACCGGTTCCATCGACAGACATGTGACTTTTGTTGCATAAGATGGCTGGCGGGTGTCTGTCTCTCCTATCTTAGTTGAATCGGAATAGAAAAAGGCGGTCCTTGTAGAAGGTTAAATAGCAACTTAAATATCACCGTTGTGGCTTTGCGTAGGTAAGAAGCGTTCTTGCTAGATACCCATAGCAGCCACGTAAAACATGCAACAACAAATTAGAGGACGTCTAACTTGTTTTTGCAGGGTATGTATGTGATATGATATGGCCAATGACATGATGAGATATATTTGATGTATGAGATGATCATGTTGTAATAGTTAATATCGACTTGCATGTCGATGTATACGGCAACCGGCAGGAGCCATAGGGTTGTCTTTAATTTTTGTATGACCTGCGTGTCAATCATTAAGCGCTTTGTAATGCTTTACTTTATCGCTAAACGGTAGCAATAGTAGTAAGAGCATGGTGGGCGCGCGACAACCCCGATGGCGACACGATGATGGCGATCATGATGATGGGGATCATGGTGTGGCGCCGGTGACGATGGAGATCATGCCGGTGCTTTGGAGATGGAGATCAAAAGCACGAGTTGATGGCCATATCATGTCACTTATGATTTGCATGTGATGTTAATCCTTTTATGCATCTTATTTTGCTTAGGACGACGGTAGCATTATAAGATGATCCCTCACTAAAATTTCAAGATAAAATTGTGTTCCCCCCGAGTGTGCGCCGTTGCGAAGGTTCGTCGTTTCGAAGCACCACGTGATGATCGGGTGTGATAGACTCTACGTTCGCATACAACGGGTGCAAGCCAGTTTTGCACATGCAGAACACTCGAGTTAGACTTGACGAGCCTAGCATGTACATACATGGCCTCGGAACACGGAAGACCGAAAGGTCGAGCATGAGTCATATAGTAGATATGATCAACATGTAGATGTTCACCATTGACACCACCTCATCTCACGTGATGATCGGACTTGGGTTGGTGGATCTGGATCATGTCACGCTCGAATGACCAGAGGGATGTCAATTTGAGTGGGAGTTATAAATAATTTGATTAGGTTGTTGGGGAACGTTGCATGGGAAACAAAAATTTTCCTACCGTTCACCAAGATCAATCTAGGAGATGCTACTACGAGAGGAGAGTTGGATCCACGTACCCTTGTAGATCGCTAAGCGGAAGCGTTAAGAACGCGGTTGATGGAGTCGTACTCGCCGCGATTCAGATCGCCGAAGATCCTAGCACCGAAGCAACGGTGCCTCCGCGTTCTTCACACGTACGGCTCGGGGACGTCTCCTCCTTCTTGATCCAGCAAGGGGTGGAGGAGAGGTTGATGGAGAGACCGGCAGCACGACGGCGTGGCGGTGATGGTGGAGAAGGATTCCAGCAGGGCTTCGCCTAAGCACCGCGGGAGATGAAGATGTTATGGGAGAGGGAGGGCAGCACCGAGGCACAAAAACGTGTGTTGGCTGCCCTCCCTATACCTCTCTATATATAGGGGGAAGGAGGAGAGGGGGGCGCCCTAGGGTTTCCCCTAGGGGGGCCGGCGGCCAGGGCAGGGGGGGGGGCGGCGGCCAAGGGCCAGGCCCTAGGGTTTCCCCCCCTAGGTGCCTTGCCCCCCAAGCCAGGGGGGGTGCGGCAGCCCTAGGAGGGTCCACCTCCCCTTGCGCATGAGGAGAGGGCCCAGGGGGGCGCACAACCCTATGAGGGCTGTGGTGTCCCCCCTTGTGGCCCATTAGGCCCAGAACCACTTCTGGGACCCCCGAAACCCTTTTCGGTAATCCGCCGATTTCCCGACGCTCCCCGGAACACTTCCGGACTCCGAAACCTTTCATCCTATATATCAATCTTCGTCCCCGGACCATTCCGGAGACCCTCGTCACGTCCGGGATCTCATCCGGGACTCCGAACAACCTTCGGTAACCATGCACTGTTCTCACTAACAACCCTAGCGTCACCGAACCTTAAGTGTGTAGACCCTGCGGGTTCGGAAACCATGTAGACATGACCGAGACACTCCCAGGTCAATAACCAATAGCGGGATCTGGATACCCATATTGGTTCCCACATGTTTCTCGATGATCTCATCGGATGAACCACGATGTCAAGGATTCAGGCAATCCCGTATACAGTTCCCTTTGTCTCGTCGGTATGTTACTTGCCCGAGATTCGATCGTCGGTATCTCTATACCTAGTTCAATCTCGTTACCGGCAAGTCTCTTTGCTCGTTACCGTAATACATAATCCCGTGACCAACTACTTAGTCACTTTGAGCTCATTGAGATGACGTATTACCGAGTGGGCCCGGAGATACCTCTCCGTCACACGGAGTGACAAATCCCAGTCTCGATCCATGTCAACTCAACAGACACCCTCAGAGATACCTGTAGAGTACCTTTATAGTCACCCAGTTACGTTGTGACGTTTGGCACACACAAAGCACTCCTACGGTGTCAGTGAGTTACATGATCTCATGGTCATAGGAACTTATACTTGACATGCAGAAAACTATAGCGACAACTGACACGATCAAAAGCTATGTTTAACGTTTGGGTCTCGTCCATCACATCATTCTCCTAATGATGTGATCCCGTTATCAAATGACAACTCATGTCTATGACCTGGAAACCGCGGTCATCTTTGATCAACGAGCTAGTCCTGTAGAGGCTCACTAGGGACACAAAGTCTGTCTATTCATCCACACATGTATTTGAGTTTCCAATCAATACAATTATAGCATGGATAATAAACGATTATCATGAACAAGGAAATATAATAATAACTCTTTTATTATTGCCTCTAGGGCATATTTCCAACAGTCTCCCACTTGCACTAGAGTCAATAATCTAGCATTACAAGGTAATGAATCTAACACCCATAGAGTCTTGGTGTTGATCGTGCTTATCCCGTGGAAGAGGCTTAGTCAACGGATCTGCAACATTCAAATCCGTGTGTACTTTGCAAATGTTTATGTCCTCCTCCTTGACTGAATCGCGGATGGAATTGAAGCGTCGCTTTATGTGTCTGGTCCTCTTGTGAAACCTTGGTTCCTTGGCTAGAGCAATGGCACCAGTGTTGTCACAGAACAGAGTCATTGGGTTCAGTGCACTAGGCACAACTCCAAGATCTGTTATGAACTCCTTCATCCAGACACCTTCCTTTGCCGCCTCCGAGGCAGCTATGTACTCCGCTTCGCATGTAGAATCGGCTACCACGCTTTGCTTGGAACTGCACCAGCTTACCGCTCCCCCATTGAGAATATATACGTATCCGGTTTGAGACTTAGAGTCATCCGGATCAGTGTCAAAGCTTGCATCGACGTAACCCTTTACGACGAGCTCTTGATCACCTCCATAAACGAGAAACATTTCCTTAGTCCTTTTCAGGTACTTTAGGATATTCTTGACCGCTGTCCAGTGATCCATACCAGGATTACTTTGAAACCTTCCGGCCATACTTATGGCAAGGCTGACATCTGGTCTTGTGCACAGCATTGCATACATGATAGAGCCTATGGCTGAAGCATAGGGGACGACACTCATCTTTTCTCTATCTTCCGTAGTCACTGGGCATTGAGTCTTACTCAACTTTGTACCTTGCAATACCGGCAAGAACCCCTTCTTGGATTGATCCATTTTGAACTTCTTCAAAACTTTATCAAGGTATGTACTTTGTGAAAGTCCTATCAAGCGTCTTGATCTATCTCTATAGATCTTGATGCCCAATATGAAAGCAGCTTCACCGAGATTCTTCATCGAAAAACTCTTGTTCAAATACCCTTTCACGCTATCCAAAAATTCTATATTGTTTCCAATCAGCAATATGTCATCCACATATAATATTAGAAACGCTATAGAGCTCCCACTCACTTTCTTGTAAATACAAGCTTCATTGTAAACTTGTACAAACCCAAACGCTTTGATCACCTCATCAAAGCGAAGATTCCAACTCCGAGATGCTTGCACCAACCCATAAATGGAACGCTGGAGCCTGCATACTTTGTCAGCATTCTCTGGATCGACAAACCCTTCCGGTTGCATCATATACAACTCTTCCTTAAGAAAACCGTTAAGGAACGCTGTTTTGACATCCATCTGCCAAATTTCATAATCGAAATATGCAGCTATTGCTAACATGATTCGGACGGATTTAAGCATCGCTACGGGTGAGAAAGTCTCATCGTAGTCAATCCCTTGAACTTGTGAAAAACCCTTTGCCACAAGTCGAGCTTTATACACGGTGACATTACCGTCAGCGTCCGTCTTCCTCTTAAAAATCCATTTATTCTGAATGGCCTTCCGCCCTTCAGGTAATACTTCCAAAGTCCATACTTTGTTTTCATACATGGATCCCATCTCGGATTTCATGGCCTCTAACCATTTGTCGGAATCCGGGCCCACCATCGCTTCTCCATAGCTCGTAGGTTCACCGTTGTCTAACAACATGACCTCCAAGACAGGGTTACCATACCACTCAGGTGCAGTGCGTACCCTTGTCGACCTACGAGGTTCAGTAGTAACTTGATCAGAAGCTTCTTGATCATCATCATTGGCTTCCTCTTCAACCTCTGCAGGCTCCACAAAAACATCTTTCTGTGCTGCGCTACTCTCTGGTTGAAGTAGAGGTTCAATAACCTCATCAAGTTCTACCTTCCTCCCACTCAATTCTTTCGAGAGAAACTCTTTCTCGAGAAAGGACCCGTTCTTAGCGACAAACACTTTGCCCTCGGATCTGAGATAGAAGGTGTACCCAACCGTTTCTTTTGGGTATCCTATGAAGACACATTTGTCCGCTTTGGGTTCGAGCTTTTCTGGCTGAAGCCTTTTGACATAAGCATCGCAACCCCAAACTTTGAGAAAAGACAACTTAGGTTTCTTACCAAACCACAGTTCATACGGTGTTGTCTCAACGGACTTAGATGGAGCCCTATTTAAAGTGAATGCAGCTGTCTCTAACGCATATCCCCAAAACGATAGTGGCAAATCGGCAAGAGACATCATAGAACGTACCATATCTAATAGGGTTCGATTACGACGTTCGGACACACCATTACGCTGTGGTGTTCCAGGTGGCGTCAACTGTGACACAATTCCACATTTTCTTAAGTGATCACCAAACTCATAACTCAGATATTCTCCCCCTCGATCAGATCGTAGGAACTTGATCTTCTTGTTACGATGATTTTCAACTTCACTCTGAAATTGCTTGAACTTTTCAAAAGTTTCAGACTTATGCTTCATTAAGTAAATATACCCATATCTACTTAAGTCGTCAGTGAAGGTGAGAAAATAACGATATCCACCGCGCGCTGTTACACTCATCGGACTGCACACATCAGTATGTATGATTTCCAATAAGTCACTTGCCCGTTCCATTGTCCCTGAAAACGGGGTCCTTGTCATCTTGCCCATGAGGCACGGCTCGCACGTGTCAAGTGATTCAAAATCAAGAGACTCCAAAAGTCCATCAGCATGGAGCTTCCTCATGCGTTTTACGCCGATATGACCCAGACGGCAGTGCCACAAGAAAGTGGTATTATCATTATCTACTCTACATCTTTTGGCATCAATGTTATGAACATGTGTATCATCACTATCGAGATTCAATAAGAATAAACCCCTAACTTCGGGTGCATGACCATAAAAGATATTACCCATATAAATAGAACAACCTTTATTCTCCGATTTAAATGAGTAACCGTCTCGCAATAAACAAGATCCAGATATAATGTTCATGCTTAACGCAGGCACTAAATAACAATTATTCAGGTTCATAACTAATCCCGATGGTAATCGAAGAGCGAGCGTGCCGATGGCGATCACATCAACCTTGGAACCATTTCCCACGCGCATCGTCACTTCGTCCTTCGCGAGCCTCCGTTTATTCCGCAGTTCCTGTTTAGAGTTGCAAATGTGAGCAACCGAACCGGTATCAAATACCCAGGCACTACAACGAGAGTTGGTAAGGTACACATCAATAACATGTATATCACATATACCTTTGTTGTTGTTGTTGGCCCCCTTCTTGTCTGCCAGATACTTGGGGCAGTTCCGCTTCCAGTGGTCGTTCCCCTTGCAATAGAAACACTCAGTCTCTGGCTTGGGCCCAGCCTTGGGTTTCTTCACTGGATGAGCAACTGTCTTGCCACCCTTCTTAGAGTTACCCTTCTTGCCCTTGCCATTCTTCTTGAAACTGGTGGTTTTATTGACCATCAACACTTGATACTCCTTCTGGATGTCTGCCTCAGCGACTTTCAGCATTGAAAACAGCTCGGCGATGGTTTTATTCATCCCTTGCATGTTGTACTGCTGCACGAAGCTCTTGTAGCTAGGAGGGAGTGACTGGAGAATTCTGTCAATGATAGCCTCATCCGGGAACACAAGTCCCAGATCAGCTATGCGGGTATAGTACCCAGACATCTTCAGTAAGTGTTCACTGACAGACGAATTCTCCTCCATCTTGCAAGCAAAGAATTTATCGGTGGTCTCATACCTCTCGATCTTAGCATTCTTTTCAAAGATGAACTTCAACTCCTGGTACATCTCATATGCACCATGACGTTCAAAACGCCTTTGAAGTCCTCCTTCCAAGCCGTACAACATGGCACACTGCACTATCGAATAGTCATCCGAACGCGACTGCCAGACGTTCAAAACGTCTGCAGGGGCTGTAGGAGCGGGGGGGTCAACTAGCGGAGCATTTAGGACATAAACCTTTTGGGCAGCTGTGAGGATGATCCTCAGATTGCGGAGCCAGTCCACAAAGTTGCTCCCGTCATCTTTCAGTTTAGCTTTCTCTAGGAACGCATTAAAATTCAGGGGAGCTACTGCGCGAGCCATCTACAACAAAAGATTTGCAAAGACACTTTTAGACTATTGTTCATGATAAGTGAGTTACTACCTAATCAAATTAATTATAACTCCCACTCAAATTGACATCCCTTTGGTCATTCGAGCGTGACATGATCCAAATTCACCAACCCAAGTCCGATCATCACGTGAGATGAGGTGGTGTCAATGGTGAACATCAACATGTTGATCATATCTACTATATGACTCATGCTCGACCTTTCGGTCCTCCGTGTTCCGAGGCCATGTCTGTACATGCTAGGCTCGTCAAGTCTAACCCGAGTGTTCTGCATGTGCAAAACTGGCTTGCACCCGTTGTATGCGAACGTAGAGTCTATCACACCCGATCATCACGTGGTGCTTCGAAACGACGAACCTTCGCAACGGCGCACACTCGGGGGGAACACAATTTTATCTTGAAATTTTAGTGAAGGATCATCTTATAATGCTACCGTCGTCCTAAGCAAAATAAGATGCATAAAAGGATTAACATCACATGCAAATCATAAGTGACATGATATGGCCATCAACTCGTGCTTTTGATCTCCATCTCCAAAGCACCGGCATGATCTCCATCGTCACCGGCACCACACCATGATCCCCATCATCATGATCTCCATCATCGTGTCGCCATCGGGGTTGTCGGCGCCCACCATGCTCTTACTACTATTGCTACCGTTTAGCGATAAAGTAAAGCATTACAAAGCGCTTAATGATTGACACGCAGGTCATACAAAAATTAAAGACAACCCTATGGCTCCTGCCGGTTGCCGTATGCATCGACATGCAAGTCGATATTAACTATTACAACATGATCATCTCATACATCAAATATATCTCATCATGTCATTGGCCATATCATATCACATACATACCCTGCAAAAACAAGTTAGACGTCCTCTAATTTGTTGTTGCATGTTTTATGTGGCTGCTACGGGTATCTAGCAAGAACGCTTCTTACCTACGCAAAGCCACAACGGTGATATTCAAGTTGCTATTTAACCTTCTACAAGGACCGCCTTGTTCTATTCCGATTCAACTAAGATAGGAGAGACAGACACCCGCCAGCCATCTTATGCAACAAAAGTCACATGTCTGTCGATGGAACCGGTCTCATGTACGTGGACATGTAAAGTTGGTCCGGGCCGCTTCATCCCATAATACCGCTGAATCAAGAAAGACTAAGGAGGGCAGCAATTTAAACATCAACGCCCACAAACCCTTTTGTGTTCTACTCGAGAAAGCATCTACGCAAGATCCTAGCTCATGATGCCACTGTTGGGGAACGTTGCATGGGAAACAAAAATTTTCCTACCGTTCACCAAGATCAATCTAGGAGATGCTACTATGAGAGGAGAGTTGGATCCACGTACCCTTGTAGATCGCTAAGCGGAAGCGTTAAGAACGCGGTTGATGGAGTCGTACTCGCCGCGATTCAGATCGCCGAAGATCCTAGCACCGAAGCAACGGTGCCTCCGCGTTCTTCACACGTACGGCTCGGGGACGTCTCCTCCTTCTTGATCCAGCAAGGGGTGGAGGAGAGGTTGATGGAGAGACCGGCAGCACGACGGCGTGGCGGTGATGGTGGAGAAGGATTCCAGCAGGGCTTCGCCTAAGCACCGCGGGAGATGAAGATGTTATGGGAGAGGGAGGGCAGCACCGAGGCACAAAAACGTGTGTTGGCTGCCCTCCCTATACCTCTCTATATATAGGGGGAAGGAGGAGAGGGGGGCGCCCTAGGGTTTCCCCTAGGGGGGCCGGCGGCCAGGGCAGGGGGGGGGCGGCGGCCAAGGGCCAGGCCCTAGGGTTTCCCCCCCCTAGGTGCCTTGCCCCCCAAGCCAGGGGGGTGCGGCAGCCCTAGGAGGGTCCACCTCCCCTTGCGCATGAGGAGAGGGCCCAGGGGGGGCGCACAGCCCTATGAGGGCTGTGGTGTCCCCCCTTGTGGCCCATTAGGCCCAGAACCACTTCTGGGACCCCCGAAACCCTTTTCGGTAATCCGCCGATTTCCCGACGCTCCCCGGAACACTTCCGGACTCCGAAACCTTTCATCCTATATATCAATCTTCGTCCCCGGACCATTCCGGAGACCCTCGTCACGTCCGGGATCTCATCCGGGACTCCGAACAACCTTCGGTAACCATGCACTGTTCTCACTAACAACCCTAGCGTCACCGAACCTTAAGTGTGTAGACCCTGCGGGTTCGGAAACCATGTAGACATGACCGAGACACTCCCAGGTCAATAACCAATAGCGGGATCTGGATACCCATATTGGTTCCCACATGTTTCTCGATGATCTCATCGGATGAACCACGATGTCAAGGATTCAGGCAATCCCGTATACAGTTCCCTTTGTCTCGTCGGTATGTTACTTGCCCGAGATTCGATCGTCGGTATCTCTATACCTAGTTCAATCTCGTTACCGGCAAGTCTCTTTGCTCGTTACCGTAATACATAATCCCGTGACCAACTACTTAGTCACTTTGAGCTCATTGAGATGACGTATTACCGAGTGGGCCCGGAGATACCTCTCCGTCACACGGAGTGACAAATCCCAGTCTCGATCCATGTCAACTCAACAGACACCCTCGGAGATACCTGTAGAGTACCTTTATAGTCACCCAGTTACGTTGCGACGTTTGGCACACACAAAGCACTCCTACGGTGTCAGTGAGTTACATGATCTCATGGTCATAGGAACTTATACTTGACATGCAGAAAACTATAGCGATAACTGACACGATCAAAAGCTATGTTAACGTTTGGGTCTCGTCCATCACATCATTCTCCTAATGATGTGATCCCGTTATCAAATGACAACTCATGTCTTATGACCTGGAAACCGCGGTCATCTTTGATTAACGAGCTAGTCCTGTAGAGGCACACTAGGGACACAAAGTCTGTCTATTCATCCACACGTGTATCTGAGTTTCCAATCAATACAGTTATAGCATGGATAATAAACGATTATCATGAACAAGGAAATATAATAATAACTCTTTTATTATTGCCTCTAGGGCATATTTCCAACAGTTCTGTTGGGGAACGTTGCATGGGAAACAAAAATTTTTCCTACCGTTCACCAAGATCAATCTAGTAGATGCAACTACGAGGAAGGAGTGTGATCTACGTACCCTTGTAGATCGCTAAGCGGAAGCGTTATGAACGCGGATGATGGAGTCGTACTCGTCGCGATTCAGATCGCCGAAGACCTAGCACCGAAGCAACGGTGCCTCCGCGTTCTTCACACGTACGGCTCGGGGACGTCTCCTCCTTCTTGATCCAGCAAGGGGTGGAGGAGAGGTTGATGGAGAACCGGCAGCACGACGGCGTGGTGGTGATGGTGGAGAAGAACTCCAGCAGGGCTTCGCCTAAGCACCGCGGGAGAAGAAGATATGACGGGAGAGGGAGGGCAGCACCGAGGCACGAACTGTGTTGGCTGCCCTCCCTTTGCCCCACTATATATAGGGGGGGTGGAGAGGCTAGGGCGCCCTAGGGTTTCCCCTAGGGGCCGGCGGCCAGGGCAAGGGGAGGGGGGCGGCGGCCAGGGCAGGGGGAGGCGCCCAGGCCCTAGGGTTTCCCCCCTAGGTGCCTTGCCTCCCAAGTCCCAAGGGGTGCGGCCAGCCCTAGGGGGTCCCACCCCCTTAGCCGCATGGGGAGAGGGCCCAGGGGGGGGCGCACAGCCCCCTGAGGGCTGTGGTGTCCCCCCTTGTGGCCCAATAGGCCCAGAACACCTTCCGGACCCCCCGAAAACCTTCCCGGTACTCCGCCGATTTCCCGATGCTCCCCGGAACACTTCCGGTACTCCGAAACCTTTCATCCTATATATCAATCTTCGTCTCCGGACCATTCCGGAGACCCTCGTCATGTCCGGGATCTCATCCGGGACTCCGAACAACCTTCGGTAACCATGCACTCTTCTCACTAACAACCCTAGCGTCACCGAACGTTAAGTGTGTAGACCCTGCGGGTTCGGAAATCATGTAGACATGACCGAGACACTCTCAGGTCAATAACCAATAGCGGGATCTGGATACCCATATTGGTTCCTACATGTTTCTCGATGATCTCATCGGATGAACCACGATGTCAAGGATTCAGGCAATCCCGTATACAGTTCCCTTTGTCTCGTCGGTATGTTACTTGCCCGAGATTCGATCGTCGGTATCTCTATACCTAGTTCAATCTCGTTACCGGCAAGTCTCTTTGCTCGTTACCGTAATACATAATCCCGTGACCAACTACTTAGTCACTTTGAGCTCATTGAGATGACGTATTACCGAGTGGGCCCGGAGATACCTCTCCGTCACACGGAGTGACAAATCCCAGTCTCGATCCATGTCAACTCAACAGACACCCTCGGAGATACCTGTAGAGTACCTTTATAGTCACCCAGTTACGTTGTGACGTTTGGCACACACAAAGCACTCCTACGGTGTCAGTGAGTTACATGATCTCATGGTCATAGGAACTTATACTTGACATGCAGAAAACTATAGCGACAACTGACACGATCAAAAGCTATGTTTAACGTTTGGGTCTCGTCCATCACATTATTCTCCTAATGATGTGATCCCGTTATCAAATGACAACTCATGTCTATGACCTGGAAACCGCGGTCATCTTTGATCAACGAGCTAGTCCTGTAGAGGCTCACTAGGGACACAAAGTCTGTCTATTCATCCACACATGTATTTGAGTTTCCAATCAATACAATTATAGCATGGATAATAAACGATTATCATGAACAAGGAAATATAATAATAACTCTTTTATTATTGCCTCTAGGGCATATTTCCAACATAGGTAATAACTCACTGATCATGAACAATAGTCTAAAATGTCTTTGCAAATCTTTTGTTGTAGATGGCTCGCGCAGTAGCTCCCCTGAATTTTAATGCGTTCCTAGAGAAAGCTAACTGAAAGATGATGGGAGCAACTTTGTGGACTGGCTCCGCAATCTGAGGATCATCCTCACAGCTGCCCAAAAGGTTTATGTCCTAAGTGCACCGCTAGGTGAACCCCCCGCTCCGGCCTCTGTGGACGTTATGAACGCCTGGCAGACGCGCTCGGATGACTACTCAGTCGTGCAGTGTGCCATGTTGTATAGCTTGGAAGGAGGACTTCAAAGGCGTTTTGAACGTCATGGAGCATATGAGATGTTCCAGGAGTTGAAGTTCATCTTTGAAAAGAATGCTAAGATCGAGAGGTATGAGACCACCGATAAATTCTTTGCTTGCAAGATGGAGGAGAATTCGTCTGTCAGTGAGCACTTACTGAAGATGTCTGGGTACTATACCCGCATAGCTGATCTGGGACTTGTGTTCCCGGAGGAGGCTATCATTGACAGAATTCTCCAGTCACTCCCACCTAGCTACAAGAGCTTCGTGCAGCAGTATAACATGCAAGGGATGAACAAGTCCATCGCCGAGCTGTTTTCCATGCTGAAAGTCGCTGAGGCAGACATCCAGAAGGAGTATCAAGTGTTGATGGTCAATAAAACTACCAGTTTCAAGAAAAATGGCAAGGGCAAGAAGGGTAACTCTAAGAAGGGTGGCAAGGCAGTTGCTCATCCAGTGAAGAAACCCAAGGCTGGGCCTAAGCCAGAGACTGAGTGTTTCTATTGCAAGGGGAACGGCCACTGGAAGCGCAACTGCCCCAAGTATCTGGCAGACAAGAAGGGGGCCAACAACAACAAGCAAGGTATATGTGATATACATGTTATTGATGTGTACCTTACCAACTCTCGTTGTAGTGCCTGGGTATTTGATACCGGTTCGGTTGCTCACATTTGCAACTCTAAACAGGAACTACGGAATAAACGGAGGCTGGCGAAGGACGAAGTGACGATGCGCGTGGGAAATGGTTCCAAGGTTGATGTGATCGCCGTCGGCACGCTCGCTCTTCGATTACCATCGGGATTAGTTATGAACCTGAATAATTGTTATTTAGTGCCTGCGTTGAGCATGAACATTATATCTGGATCTTGTTTGATGCGAGACGGTTACTCATTTAAATCATAGAATAAAGGTTGTTCTATTTATATGGGTAATATCTTTTATGGTCATGCACCCGAAGTTAGGGGTTTATTCTTATTGAATCTCGATAGTGATGATACACATGTTCATAACATTGATGCCAAAAGATGTAGAGTTGATAATGATAGTACCACTTTCTTGTGGCACTGCCGTCTGGGTCATATCGGCGTGAAACGCATGAGGAAGCTCCATGCTGATGGACTTTTGGAGTCTCTTGATTTTGAATCACTTGACACATGCGAGCCGTGCCTCATGGGCAAGATGACTAAGACCCCGTTTTCAGGAACAATGGAACGGGCAAGTGACTTATTGGAAATCATACATACTGATGTGTGTGGCCCGATGAGTGTCACGGCGCGCGGTGGATATCGTTATTTTCTCACCTTCACTGACGACTTAAGTAGATATGGGTATATTTACTTGATGAAGCATAAGTCTGAAACGTTTGAAAAGTTCAAGCAATTTCAGAGTGAAGTTGAGAATCATCGTAACAAGAAGATCAAGTTCCTACGATCTGATCGAGGGGGAGAGTATCTGAGTTATGAGTTTGGCAATCACTTGATAAAGTGTGGAATCGTTTCACAGTTGACACCACCTGGAACACCACAGCGTAATGGTGTGTCCGAACGTCGTAATCGAACCCTATTAGATATGGTGCGTTCTATGATGTCTCTTGCCGATTTGCCACTATCGTTCTGGGGATATGCGTTAGAGACAGCTGCATTCACTTTAAATAGGGATCCATCTAAGTCCGTTGAGACAACACCGTATGAACTATGGTTTGGTAAGAAACCTAAGTTGTCTTTTCTCAAAGTTTGGGGTTGTGATGCTTATGTCAAAAGGCTTCAGCCAGAAAAGCTCGAACCCAAAGCGGACAAATGTGTCTTCATAGGATACCCAAAAGAAACTGTTGGGTACACCTTCTATCTCAGATCCGAAGGCAAAGTGTTTGTCGCTAAGAACGGGTCCTTTCTCGAGAAAGAGTTTCTCTCGAAAGAATTGAGTGGGAGGAAGGTAGAACTTGATGAGGTTATTGAACCTCTGCTTCAACCAGAGAGTTGCGCAGCACAGAAAGATGTTTTTGTGGAGCCTCCAGCGGTTGAAGAGGAAGCCAATGATGATGATCAAGAAACTTCTGATCAAGTTACTACTGAACCTCGTAGGTCGACAAGGGTACGCACTGCACCTGAGTGGTATGGTAACCCTGTCTTGGAGGTCATGTTGTTAGACAACAGTGAACCTACGAGCTATGGAGAAGCGATGGTGGGCCCGGATTCCGACAAATGGTTAGAGGCCATGAAATCCGAGATGGGATCCATTTATGAAAACAAAGTATGGACTTTGGAAGTATTACCTGAAGGTCGGAAGGCCATTCAGAATAAATGGATTTTTAAGAGGAAGACGGACGCTGACGGCAATGTCACCGTGTATAAAGCTCGACTTGTGGCAAAGGGTTTTTCACAAGTTCAAGGAATTGACTACGATGAGACTTTCTCACCCGTAGCGATGCTTAAATCCGTCCGAATCATGTTAGCGATAGCTGCATATTTCGATTACGAAATTTGGCAGATGGATGTCAAAACAGCGTTCCTTAACGGTTTTCTTAAGGAAGAGTTGTATATGATACAACCGGAAGGTTTTGTCGATCCAGAGAATGCTGACAAAGTTTGCAAACTCCAGCGTTCCATTTATGGGCTGGTACAAGCATCTCGGAGTTGGAATCTTCGCTTTGATGAGGTGATCAAAGCGTTTGGGTTTGTACAAGTTTACGGTGAAGCTTGTATTTACAAGAAAGTGAGGGGAGCTCTATAGCGTTTCTAATATTATATGTGGATGACATATTGCTGATTGGAAACAATATAGAATTTTTGGATAGCGTGAAGGGGTATTTGAACAAGAGTTTTTCGATGAAGGATCTCGGTGAAGCTGCTTTCATATTGGGCATCAAGATCTATAGAGATAGATCAAGACGCTTGATAGGACTTTCACAAAGTACATACCTTGATAAAGTTTTGAAGAAGTTCAAAATGGATCAATCCAAGAAGGGGTTCTTGCCGGTATTGCAAGGTACAAAGTTGAGTAAGACTCAATGCCCAGTGACTGCGGAAGATAGAGAAAAGATGAGTGTCGTCCCCTATGCTTCAGCCATAGGCTCTATCATGTATGCAATGCTGTGCACAAGACCAGATGTCAGCCTTGCCATAAGTATGGCCGGAAGGTTTCAAAGTAATCCTGGTATGGATCACTGGACAGCGGTCAAGAATATCCTAAAGTACCTGAAAAGGACTAAGGAAATGTTTCTCGTTTATGGAGGTGATCAAGAGCTCGTCGTAAAGGGTTACGTCGATGCAAGCTTTGACACTGATCCGGATGACTCGAAGTCTCAAACCGGATACGTATATATTCTCAACGGGGGAGCGGTAAGCTGGTGCAGTTCCAAGCAAAGCGTGGTAGCCGATTCTACATGCGAAGCGGAGTACATAGCTGCCTCGGAGGCGGCAAAGGAAGGTGTCTGGATGAAGGAGTTCATGACAGATCTTGGAGTTGTGCCTAGTGCACTAAACCCAATGACTCTGTTTTGTGACAACACTGGTGCCATTGCTCTAGCCAAGGAACCAAGGTTTCACAAGAGGACCAGACACATAAAGCGACGCTTCAATTCCATCCGCGATTCAGTCAAGGAGGAGGACATAAGCATTTGCAAAGTACACACGGATTTGAATGTTGCAGATCCGTTGACTAAGCCTCTCCCACGGGCTAAGCATGATCAACACCAAGACTCTATGGGTGTTAGATTCATTACCTTGTAATGCTAGATTATTGACTCTAGTGCAAGTGGGAGACTGTTGGAAATATGCCCTAGAGGCAATAATAAAAGAGTTATTATTATATTTCCTTGTTCATGATAATCGTTTATTATCCATGCTATAACTGTATTGATTGGAAACTCAAATACATGTGTGGATAAATAAGACAAACTTTGTGTCCCTAGTAAGCCTCTTCAGGACTAGCTCGTTGATCAAAGATGACCGCGGTTTCCAGGTCATAGACATGAGTTGTCATTTGATAACGGGATCACATCATTAGGAGAATGATGTGATGGACGAGACCCAAACGTTAAACATAGCTTTTGATCGTATCAGTTATCGCTATAGTTTTCTGCATGTCAAGTATAAGTTCCTATGACCATGAGATCATGTAACTCACTTACACCGTAGGAGTGCTTTGTGTGTGCCAAACGTCGCAACGTAACTGGGTGACTATAAAGGTACTCTACAGGTATCTCCGAAGGTGTCTGTTGAGTTGACATGGATCGAGACTGGGATTTGTCACTCCGTGTGACGGAGAGGTATCTCCGGGCCCACTCGGTAATACATCATCTCAATGAGCTCAAAGTGACTAAGTAGTTAGTCACGGGATTATGTATTACGGTAACGAGTAAAGAGACTTGCCGGTAACGAGATTAAACTAGGTATAGAGATACCGACGATCGAATCTCGGGCAAGTAACATACCGACGAGACAAAGGGAACTGTATACGGGATTGCCTGAATCCTTGACATCGTGGTTCATCCGATGAGATCATCGAGGAACGTGTGGGAACCAATATGGGTATCCAGATCCCGCTATTGGTTATTGACCTGGGAGTGTCTCGGTCATGTCTGCATAGTTTCCGAACCCGCAGGGTCTACACACTTAAGGTTCGGTGACGCTAGGGTTGTTAGTGAGAACAGTGCATGGTTACCGAAGGTTGTTCGGAGTCCCGGATGAGATCCCGGACGTGACGAGGGTCTCCGGAATGGTCCGGGGACGAAGATTGATATATAGGATGAGAGTGATCGGAGTCCGGAAGTGTTCCGGGGAATATCGGGAAGTCGGCGGATGACCGAAAGGGGTTTTCGGGGTCCCGGAAAGAGTTTCGGGCCTAATGGGCCACAAAGGGGAGACGCAACAGCCCTCATAGGGCTGTGCGCCCCCCCTAGGGCCCTCTCCTCATGCGCCAAGGGGGCTGGACCCCCCTAGGGCTGCCGCACCCCCTTAGGCTTGGGGGGCAAGGCACCTGGGGGGGAAACCCTAGGCCCTGGCCGCCGCCCCCCCTTGGCCGCCCCCCTTCTCCCCTTGGCCGCCGCCCCTAGGGGGTAACCCTAGGGCGCCCCTCCCCTCTCTACCCCCCTATATAAAGAGAGGCAGAGGGAGGGCAGCCACACACGTTCGTGCCTCGGCGCTGCCCTCCCTCTCCCAAATTCATCTTCGTCAATTCCCGCAGTGCTTGGCGAAGCCCTGCTGGAATCCTCCACCACCATCTCCACCACGCCGTCGTGCTGCCGGTGTCTCCATCAACCTCTCCTTCCCCCTTGCTGGATCAAGAAGGAGGAGACGTCCCCGAGCTGTACGTGTGAAGAACGCGGAGGCACCGTTGCTTCGGTGCTAGGATCTTCGGCGATCTGAATCGCGGCGAGTACGACTCCATCAACCGCGTTCTTGAACGCTTCCGCTTAGCGATCTACAAGGGTATGTGGATCCAACTCTCCCCTCGTAGATGCATCTCCTAGATTGATCTTGGTGAGTGTAGGAAAAATTTTTGTTTCCCATGCAACGTTCCCCAACATGCGACTCCGCGGATCGTGGGCTTGTAATGGGTCAAGTTGGACCACCCCTGCAGGGTTTGAACTTTCGAAAGCTGTGCCCGCGGTTATGTGGCAGATGGGAGCTTGTTAATTCCGGTTGTAGATAACTTGACACAATGTTACTAATACACTACCAGCGTGTGTTCCGTGACCGTCAATTTCCGAATAGGGATTCGGGAGTTGAACACGGAGGGGTTATGTTTGCTAAGCTTGTAGCTAGGATCACTTCGTGATCACTTCTCGCCGAGGCTTTCTCTTCCCGCTCTCACTCACGTAAGCTAGTTGCTAGTTGCTGCTGCAGACACTTATTCTTTTCTTCAGCCTTATCCTCTCCCAAAGGCTTATATAGTCTTGTTACCCGGAAACGGGATTGCTGAGTCCTCTGTGGCTCACAGTTACTTCACACACCAGTTGCAGGTCCAGTTGTGGGCTATCTAGGTGATGGTACCGAGCTGGATTGGGAGTACGACGAGGAGCGTAGTCGGTACTATGTGCGATACCCGGATGATCAGTAGTGGAGACTCTTACTAGGATTCGATCCGCCTGTGGTTTATTTATCTAAGTTTGGTATCTTGACATTTGGTTTTTGCCCTTAGAGGGTTGTGATGTTCTTAATGTATGATGATTGAGACTTGAATTGTAATTCTGTGACGTGGCGAGTGTAAGCCAACTATTTATGTTTACAATCCCCTCTTTTACATGAGTTGTGCAAAGATTACCAAACTTGAGATCATTCTAGGATGGATTTATGCCTTTAAGTCATGCCTCGACACGTAGGAGGTATAACTCCATCCTGGGCATTACAATATATGCCAAAGGGGGTCACCAGAAGCGGAGAGGGGGGCCCAGGCGCCCCCCCCTAGGCGGCCAGGGGTGGGGCGGCCTGGGCTGGCCGCCTGGGCTGCCCCTGGCTCCCCTCTGGCCCTGCTTTGGTTTTTCTTGAAGCTCCCGATACGCTGATTTTTCCTATATTTTTCCTGGAATTTTTAGGGCACTTTTAATATGGGGGAAACCTGAAATAGAAAAACAGCAGAAAACAGGAACTGGCACTTTGGTGCACTGAGTTAATAGATTAGTCTAAATATGATCAAAAGTGTATGGAAGTGCATAAATATCATAGCAATATCACACAAAAGAGGCATGGAGCAAGCAGAAATTATAGATACGTTTTGGACGTATCAACATCCCCAAGCTTAATTCCTGCTCGTCCTCGAGTAGGTAAATGATAACAAGCATAATTTCTGTGGTGACATGCTATCAACCATATAAGAACTTTTAAGTAAAGCAATCAAGGCATGTAATTCAATTCAAGTGATAACAAGCAAGAGTCTATATTAGCATTGTAACAAGTAACATAAGAACATAAAGGTGCAAGAGCTCTCGCTGTCCGTGACTCGAATGTCTCCAAATGGTGTTTGCGTGCAAGAAATTGGATAGGGATATATGAGAGAGTAAAACATAGTTTTTGTATTGTTGAGAACTTAATCTACTAAAGTTTCACACTTGGTCTTCTTTGGAATCTTATCATGACTCATCCCCAGACCGTCAGCCAGGTACAAGTCAAAATGATCAACTCCCTTTCGATATTTTGAGCACTCATGCAATGGATGAGCGTAAGCAAGAAAGTCGACACTTAGGATGGCAAAGAGAGAAAAATGATAGAGGGAGAAGATAAAAAAGGTGTGAAAGGCTCACATCAATGAGGACAATCATCGGCGAGAGAAAGCCAAATGATAGATATGATGTGAGGAGTAGGGATTGCCATGCAACGGATGCACATATGAGCTAAGGTAAGCTCTCCAATGGAACTAGTGGGGGTGCATCCAACTTGCTTGCTCAAGAAGACCTAGAGCTCTTTTGAGGAGGCTCATCATTGGAATATACAAGCCAAGTTCTATAGTGTGAAGGTCCCCACATAGCTATATGCATGAATGATAATCTCTATGGAGTACAAGGTATAAGATGGAGTACGAGTGTGGATCTCTCAAAAGAAAATAGTAGTGTGCTCCCTTCTCTCTTTTTATTTCTTTTTCTCTTTTTTTTATTTTTTTTATTTTTTGTGGCCTCAATGGCTCTTTCTATTTATCTCTCATTTGTCCTCTTTGGGATCTTTTGATTTTGTCCTCTTTGGGATCTTTTCCTCACTTTAGGGGCAACACTCTATATATTACAAGAAGTATAGAAGATCTTTCACACTTTACAAAAGTACTCAACATAAAGAAAATGAAACTATCATGATGTGTGCAAATGTATGCCTCTGCCAGTGTAGGAGGATATGCAATGATACTAGCGCGTCATGTAGCAATGATTAGGGCAAGGCCCAACTAGCATGCGGCTCATCGATCAAGCAAAAAGCATGTATGACATGAAGATCAAGTCATGAGAAGATGGATGTTGCATGACAATGTATCTCGGAAAGGCTATGGAAATGCCTTGATAGGTAGGTATGGTGGCTGTTTTGAGGAAGGATATAATGAGGCTTATGATGACAGAGCGTATCGTGCCAAGGATTTGGATGCACCGGCGAAGTATGCGCCAACTCTCGAGGTGAGAAAGGGCAATGCACGGTACCGAAGAGGCTAGAAAAATATGGCTAGGTGGAAGTGTCAACTTTCGAATACTCACATTAGTCCGAAGAACTCATGCACTTATTATCGGTAACTCTCAATCTAATTAGGAGGTTCACAAAGAAACAAGTACCCCGAGGAGGAGTGTATGGGGGTTTGGTTATCCTTGCGCATCCTCGACTCATGGTACGTGAGTGTACTCTAATATTCGATCCCTCCAAAGATTAGTGATCCATTTAGTAGCTAAAGTTCTCAACTATTTTGTAGGTTTTCGAAAATAAACACAAATTGCCCAAAATACGACATCTATCACTAATAGGCTAAAGCTCTTGTCACCAAAAGTTCAGACATTACTCATGGCAATACCTCAAAACTATTGCAAGTTACTACTAAAATGAAATAGCAACCTCAATTACCTACTTTAAGTTAAGACACACAACTCAGTGCAACAGGCAAACTCTCTTAACAATATAAGCATGAAAACTCAAGAGAGTTCAGCAACCAACTAAACAAAAGCTTTTTAAAAATAAAAGCATGAAAACTAAGAGCTAAACATGACAGTAGCTATGGAAAGACAAAGAACATACACAGCAAAGATAAGCATGAAAATCCTATGTTGTGTTCTAGGTTGAAGTGGAGCGTGTTTCTCTCCCACACAAAGAAATCTGGGTTCTAACTTGTTATGAACAGCAAGCAAAGCTAAAGAAAACTAAAAAGGAAACTAAGCGCAAGACGCTCCAAGCATAGCACATAACACATGAAGTGATAAGAATATAGTGGAACGAAAGACAAACTGATAATTGTTGATGGAGAAGGGGATGCATGGGGGCATCCCCAAGCTTAGACGCTTGAGTCTTCTTGAATATTTCTTGGGGGTGCACGGGGGCATCCCCAAGCTTGAGCGTTTGTCCCTCCTGAATCTTCTTTTATCATCTTCCCTCGCGCACTTGAAAACTCCCTTCATACATAACTCATCATAATCTGATTAGCGAGGTTAGTACCCATAATAAAAATAACTTTTCCCTACTGGAAATAAGGATAATCTTGAAGAGCTACTGTTTCTCAAGATTGCCAAAAGGTTTTTGCAAAGAAAAAGCAAGCTCAAGGTTTGCAAAACGAAGAAAAGGCAAAACAGGACAGAATCTGTGAAAAACAGACCAGCAGGTAGTAAATAATTTTTTCGGGGCGCTTCTACAACTCAAATCAAAAAACTCAGAACAGACGCCCGAAAGTCAATTGTATAGAGCACGCTGTCAAAAAAATTCAGATTAAAAAGATGATCTGGTGATTTTATACGAATTTTTCTGTCCAAGGACAGAATCTGTTTTCTGGACTGCACGTCACAACTTTTGAACTTTCTTGCAATCGGAGACTAAACTTGGCACAAAGCTGAAAAGAAAAGATACAATGATGATGCTACTGTAGTAACAAACATCAAGACACAATAAAAGCAAAAAATAAATCCTATTTCGTTGTGGGCTGCCTCCCAAAAGCGCTTTCTTTTATGCCTTTAAGCTAGGCATGATGCAAAAAGGAGAGGATCAAGTTTTATCAAGAGTAAAAGAATAGCTAGCCCGTATAACGGACTCAAAAGGCAACTTAATCTTCTTTCTAGGGAAGTGTTCCATTCCTTTCTTGAGAGGGAATTGGAATTTTATATTCCCCTCTTTCATGTCAATGATAGCACCAACGGTGCGAAGAAAAGGACGTCCCAAAATAATTGGACATGAAGGTTCACATTCAATATCCATAATAGTAAAATCAACGGGAACATAATTGTCATTGACAATGATAAGAACATCGTCGATCTTCCCCAAAGGTTTCTTTACGGAAGAATCAACAAGACGAACACCAAAACAACAAGGATCAAAAGATTTCAATTTAAGCATATCATATATTCTTTTGGGCATAACGGAGGTACTAGCTCCAACATCACATAAAGCATAGCAAGAGAAGTTATTCAACTTAATATTAATCATATGATCCCAACCATCTTCTAGCTTTCTAGGTATGGAGGCTTCTACCCTAAGCTTCTCCTCCCTAGCTTTGATGAGAGCATTAGTGATATGTTCTGTGAAGGCAAGATTGAGTGTGCTAGTGTGGGGATCTCTAGACATCTTGTGAAGAAAACTAATAACTTCAGAAAGGGTGCAATTATCAAAATCAAGGTCACTACTATCAAGTAAAGTGGTAGTGGTGTCCTTTAGGCTCACTTGTTTGGTAGCTTCTATGGTCATAGGAGTTTCTTCTTTTACGGTTGAGGTCATAGCATCACCATTAATAGGTCCAATGGGACTAGGAGTGCATTGGGTGCTAAGAGTTTGGATATCCTCAACAACTTGGATAGTATCAACAGTGTGGTGGGTAGGAAAGCTCTTAATTCTATCTTCTTCCTCCTTTTCTCTAGCCCATCTCTCTTTAAGTTTAGCCATCATCCCAATGTTTTCATTAATTTGCACTTGAATAACATTCATAGGAGTGGTCTTCCTCTCCTCAAGAGGAGAAGTTCTAATTTAAAGCAACTCTACCTCATGGGCTAAATTGTCTACCTTCGAAGAGAGATTATCTAGTTTGGCTAGTTTTTCTTCTACACTCTTATTGAAGGCTTTTTGGGTAGTGATGAAGTCTTTAAGCATAATCTCTAGTTCAGAAGTGGAGTTCTTGGTGCTAGGATAAGCATTGTAGTTCCCATAGGAATTAGAGGGGAATGGTCTAGGGTTGCTACCAAAATTACTCCTATAAGCATTGTTATTGAAATTGTTTCTAGAGATAAAGTTCACATCTACTTGATCTTGAGCAATCAAAGAATTTAAAGGAACATCATGAGGATCAATAGAAGATTGCTTGGAAAGTAGAGACATGATCAAGTCAACTTTTTCATTTAGGGAGGAAATCTCCTCGACAGAGTTTACCTTCCTACCTGTTGGAGCGAGTTCGGTGTGCCATTGGGAATAATTGGTCATCATCTCATCGAGAAGTTTCGTGGCAGCACCAAGTGTAGTTGACATAAAGGTTCCTCCCGCAGCCGAATCTAACAAGTTCCGCGAGGTAAAGTTCAAGCCTGCATAAAAAGTTTGGATAACCATCCAAGTAGTCAAACCATGAGTAGGGCAGTTCTTGACAAGAGATTTCATGCGTTCCCAAGCTTGGGCAACATGTTCATTATCCAATTGTTTAAAATTCATTATGTTACTCCTTAATTGGATAATTTTAGCAGGGGGATAGTACTTCCCAATAAAGGCATCCTTGCACTTGTCCCAAGAATCTATACTATTCCTAGGCAAGGATTGAAACCAGATTTTAGCTCCTCCTCTCAAGGAGAAAGGAAAAAGCTTAAGCTTAACAATATCACCATCTATTTCTGTGTACTTTCGCATATCACAGAGTTCAACAAAATTATTTAAGTGCAAAGCAGCATCATCTCCAGCATCGGAGAATTGATCTTTCATAACTAGGTTCAGTAAAGCAGGTTTAATTTCATAAGAAGGTGCTGAAGTGGCAGGTGTAGTAATAGGCGTGCAGATAAAGTCATTGTTGTTATGACTAGTGAAGTCACACAACTTGGTGTTCTCGGTGGAACCCATAGCAGCAACAAGCAAGATAACTATTTTTGTGATTTTTGATAAAGGACACTAAAGCAAAAACTGAAAGGTAAACTAACAAGACTAAAAAGCAAAGATAAAAGATAGCGTGCAACTCCCCTATCTTGAAGAGTGGAGTCCCCGGCAACGGCGCTAGAAACTTTGCTTGCTGGCTTCTCGCCCCTCGTTGGTTACCCCAAGTGGAAGGTTTGAGATGTAGCGTAACGGCAAGTTTCCCTTGGCAAGGATACCAAGGATCGAATCCCGTGAGACTCCGAGGGTCGACAAGTAGGTGTCAACTGCTAACGGCGCCAGATACTTAGCGGTTGACAGGACCTGCACACAGATACAAATAACTTTGCTCCCAACGAGTACAGAGAGGTTGTCAATCCCTCCGTCCTTGTCGTTTACAAAGGATCAAACACAAGAGATAATAGTGATAGGTATGACTGCAACTAGGTAATAAGAACATGAAGTAAATAGCGGGTGTGATCAGTGATGGTAATATGGACCGGGGTCCCATGATGTTCACTAGTGATGTCTCTCTCTCAAAAGACGATAAAACAGCTAAGCGAGGTAAACAAATTACAGCTGGGCAATTGACAGGATTATGTGCGCAAACCAATGCTAACTATGCTGTAAAGAAAGGTAGAGGCTCAAAAGCATGGGAGGTACGCCAAGGCAAGTAGACCGAAATCCATCTGCATCTACTAATCATCCACCTTGAGATATCTATCCAGAACATCTCGCTGGTATTAAGTCGCGAGTCCCACCCAAAGTGTAAACTCAAAGCGACAGACAACTGCATTAAAAGAACTTTGCGTAAAGTAAACTATCCTTGCACCCGCAAGTACAAGCACCGTTGTTTTCCCCCTTGTGGCAACAGCACATCCCCTAGACTCATGTTTCTGTCACTCAAACTAGTCATCAAGGGGCATGAACCCACAATCAAGCATAACGTTCCCTCTTGGAGTTACTACCTACTACTCGGCCAAAGCAATAAATAGCAACGGAGAACATGCAAGAATTACTCAAGAACATAAATATAAAAGAGGTGAATCAAATATATTACTCACACACAATCTGAACATAATCTCATAATCCATCGGATCCCAGCAAACTCAGCAGAGCAACAGCATAAAGATTACATATGTGCCTCGATCATGTAGGGCAACTCACGAGGTCTAAACCATGAAGAACAAAGAGGGGAGGAGAACATCACATAGCTACTGGTCATGGACCCATGGTCCAAGGAGGACTACTCACAACTCATCCGGAAAGCATCCATGGTGGTGGAGAAGCTCCCGGTGGTGGTTCTCCCCTCCGGCAGGGTGCCGGGAAGAGTTCTCCTGGTGCTCCCGATCTTGGAAGCGCGGCGGCGGCAGAACAGAGGCGAGATCGTAAAAAAGGGTTCCGTCCTCGAGGGTTTCGGGACGCGAGGAGTATATATGCCAAAGGGGGTCACCAGAAGCGGAAAGGGGGGCCCAGGCGCCCCCCTAGGCGGCCAGGGGTGGGGCCGCCTGGGCTGCCCCTGGCTCCCCTCCGGCCCTGCTTTGGTTTTTCTTGAAGCTCCCGATACGGTGATTTTTCCTGTATTTTTTTCCCAGAATTTTTAGGGCACTTTTAATATGGGGGAAACCTGAAATAGAAAAACAGCAGAAAACAGGAACTGGCACTGTGGTGCACTGAGTTAATAGGTTAGTCCAAATATGATCAAAAGTGTATGGAAGTGCATAAATATCATAGCAATATCACACAAAAGAGGCATGCAGCAAGCTGAAATTATAGATACGTTTTGGACGTGTCAGGGCCTAGGGTTACAAAGGTGACTTGGGAGTCTTGACCGAATACGGGGGAGAGTCTTCTGCCTCTATCTTCGTGGCCCATCAATACGGCCCAGCTTCATCGACCCGGACGCCCGAGGGCCCCCGTTTCCTGGACTCCCTCGGTAGCCCCCGAACTTGCCTTCAAGTACGAGATTGTGTCCGGCTTCATGTCGTCGGTGTTGCAAGGTGAGTCTTTCTGGATGATTGTTCGGCTTTATTTAATATTATATTTTGTCAATTCCTCGCCTCCGTCGCCTTTGCCTCCATGTGTCCAACGAATGCGAACCATCTGGGTATTTGATTACCCCCTTGACTGTCTAGGGAAGGCGCATGTATAAGGAGACTAGATCTCAGATGCCATTCCATTCCATTCGACCCGGAAAATCCCTAGTGCCTGCCATGAAAAATCTTTAAACATGGCCCACGTTCCAGGCTCTTCCATGCGCCCTCACGGCCCTCGAGCGGGCGATTAGGAAAGTTGCTTCGTGTCCCATGCGCATCTGAGAAAGCTTCAAATGCAGGGATATCTTCCTCCCGAGGATCTAGTCCTCGTCCGGGCCGGATTAACTTCCATCGACAATCAAGCCCTGGCAGAGAATTTTCCCAATCCCTCCAGGGGAGAGCGGGTATGCTTCATCTCCTTCCTTCTAAGAGGCATAGGATTTCCCGTCCAACCCTTCCTTAGGGGACTCCTGGAGTTCTATGGTCTTCAATTGCATGATTTCACGTCGGGGTCTATCCTGCACATTGCGGAATTCGTCGCTTTATGCAAATTATTTCTGGGATGCGAGCCTCATTTCGAGCTGTGGTGGAAGTTCTTCTGCCTCATCCCTCGCTCCCAGGAGGGATCCATATTCGAGGTTGGCGGTGCCGAAGTATGGCACATAGCAGGGACAAGTTATCTGTCCGGCACTCCAAAGAAGGCTTCCGAAGAGTGGCCTTCGGAGTGGTTTTATATCGAGGACGTTGCCTTGCCGGATCCAGTTCGTTAAGGCCTCCCCAAATATTCCAATGCTCCTCCAAAGAAGCTTTTCAACTGGTGTCCCCGCAGTCCCACAAAAGAAGAAAGTGTGGAGGTCAGAAGACTGGCCAGCAAGATCAGATTGCTTGCCAGTTCAGGGATGTCAATAATTGAAGTGACGACGATCTCAATAAAGCGATGCGTGCAGCCGCTCCAAGCTAGATGATTTCCTATGTGGCATTATAATGGCCAGGATGATGCCTCACGCTGCTTACGCCTAGGTCCGGACGACCCTGCCGCTCTAGCCGCCATCCTAGCAGATCTTTACAAGGGAGAGAAGCAAGACTTTCTTCGCTTAGAGTGCCGGAAAGGTTTCTCTATGTACAATCCTCCCGACTGGGTAAGTCTTTCTCTTGACCGTTATTCTTGCCTGTTTTTCATTGTAAGATGTATTGGCTGAATAGAATTCGGTTATTTCCAACAGGAGTGGAGGAAGGTGGTCGCGGGGATTAATAGTCCCGCCCCACAGCTAGAGGACCACTTTCGAAACATGGGACCAGGATATGATGAAGATCCGGACATAGGCATAGAGCGAGAAGATGGAGCTTTCTATCATGCCAACCATGACGGCGTGAAAGTGGCTATCGTAGCCAATTATTCGGGCCTTCTTCCTTCCTCTCACGTAAGTACCCAGGACATACCTCCTTAAAGAGAAGATTCCGAGCGTGCCTCACCCATCACACTTTTTCATGCTCAGAAGGGCCGGCGCTCCTCACACCGAACTGTGCGAAGAACGTCATCCCAGAGGGCAACGCTTGCATCGGGTGAGGCCTTCAAGCGAAAGAGGACTGTGAACACCATCGAACCTTCGAAGAGGTATGTTTGTTTTAACATATACTAGGTGGCGAAGCCGGTATTACAACTTTCTGCCTTGTTTTTCGTTTTAGGAGGAACATACACCAGACTGTGTCCGGGAATCCTGCAGATCAAGCTCCAACCAATCCGGCATCAGGCCCGTCTACGAGGACAAGGGTCAATGTAGATGCAGCGTCGGATTGTCCTCTTCAAGAGGATTCAGATGAAATGCATGTCACTAATTCCGAAGCGGAGGTCGCGATGGTTCACCGGTGGCAAAAAGCAGCCATGCGTGACCCAGCCTTTTCTGAGGAGGAGTTTAACGCCCTTAGTTCTGCAGATGCTTACATCCGAGCCAATCAAGATGGACTCGCTGGAGCCGCTCACCAGCTTTCAAAAGATATGCTGGTAAGTGTTAATTTAGTGTTCCCATGCCAGTAGCCCCCGAGACTTAAAGCAGTTGGTCCAACTGATTTGCACTCCAAGAAAAGAATAACATCTTATCCAAGGAGCTGAAAGAATGCCGGACCCAGCTGGCGACTGTCACCACCGAATTGGAAAATTTGAAGAAATTTGAAAAGGATACTGATGGTAAGAACAATAGTGTCCAGACAGTATGATATTTATATCGATTAATAGTCTCTAAGTACATATTGATTGAAATGCAGCAACAGGACCGGCCGACCAATGGGAGAAGAAACTAAAGGCTGCTCTAGCGGATAAAAAAATATGCCGAAGGGGAAACCACTGCTGGTAAACGTGTATCGACACGAACCATAGATGAAAGAAACCGAGCGCAGGATAAAAATGTCAGGCTAGAACAGGAGTTAAAGGACGTGCGAGCCCAACTCTCAGATGCCTTGGAAGAGAACCGGAAGCTTAAAGGCAGCATATTCAGTATGTCCTTCAACCTAGCTCTCCTTATAGTCCCTTGTTTTCAAAGTTCTTCATAAAACTGTGCCTGCAGGTTTGCTAATTGGGCGGCCCGAAGGGGAAGTGTCCGGTTTTCAAGGTGACTGCAAGAGCTTTCCAGAGTACACGAGCGAGCTCGGAAGGCCATGAAGAATATGGCCAAGGCTTTATGGCCGGGCGATTCCCCTCCAGAAAATATGGAGGACATGGCAGATTTGTTCAAAGGGGCTCGATGCCGCTTTGAACTGTGGAAAGCGTCAGCATGTCGTATGGGTGCTCGAGAAGCATGTGCCATGGCGATGCACGCTACACCAGCCTTGAACCGAATCATATGGCCCATGTGGGACCTCGAGGATTGGATGGACAAGAAATTCCCATGAGCTTGGTATATGACCAAGTGAAGATAGCTGCCAAATTTTCCCAACAGGACTATAAACTACATAGCCTTATAGAGGGAATAGAAGAAGAGTAGTCGTTTGATTCTATGGATCAATGTACTTTAACATCAAACTTATCTCCAGCCGAAATTATAAAAAGATTGTCATGGCCGACCTTCCACTTTAACCTCCATAATACCAAAGGCTGGAGTGTTTCCGAATACTATACCTGTGGTAAACACGTGGTATGTTCGGAAACCAGGCAATCCGGTCATAATTGCCTGAACAGACAAACTGTGTTCGGGGAGTTATGTTATATTACTATTTAACGTAAGAAACATCTTCGAGAGAGAATAGTTCCGTTAAGGGTTCCTTTCCCTGGGTCAGCATGCGTATATATGCATGCCTAGGCTTTTGATCCTGTAAAAGGATTGTAGGATGCCATATCCTATGATAGTTTAAAATGTATGCGTTAAAAGCAATATGTCGTGTATCCGCTGACCAATTATTCCCTTAAGAACGCTAGCTTTTGGCTTCACCCAGTCGGAGGTACAGGTCCAGATTACCCGGTTGTAACAATCACAGAGGTGCTCCCTTTACACCCTAGCCGAACAATCGGGAACGTAGGGGTAAGCACAGGAGCCAGGAAACCTAGCTTGGCCAAAACTTAAGTCATATTGATGCATATAATTGCAAGGAAAGACTATAAAAAATAGACGACATTGTAAGCAAGAAGCTTTTGGAAAATGGGCTTCGTTAAAGAAGCCCCCAAGTATATTTAAGGTAGATACATTCAAAAATGTTCTACCCTGTGATAGTACGGCTGAGCCGAATACTTACCAATGAAAGGAAAAGTAAGAAAAAAGAACATGAGAAAAATAAAAACAAAAGACAAAACCTAACTTAAAAGGAGGAAAAAATGCTACCAAACTATCCATAGAATCGTTGGAGCCAAGCAGCGTACCACGTGTTCGGCTCAAGGTGGTTGGGTGAGTACTTCGTCGATAATGAAGGGGCCCTCCCATTTTGGTTTGAGATTGTCCTTTTTCTTCTCCAGGAGGCATAAAACAAGTTCACCGACATTGTATGTCTTGGCCTGCACTTCTCTGCTCTGGTACCGTCTGGCCTGTTGTTGATAATATGCGGTACGAGCATGCGCTATATCGCGCTCCTCTTCAAGTCCATCTAGGTCGTCCTGCCGATCTAGCTTGGCTTCTCGCTCTTCGTACATGCACACTCGAGGTGAGTCATGATTAGTGTCGCAGGGCAGAACAGCCTCTGTGCCGTACACCATGAAAAAAGGTGTGTATCCGGTCGTCCGATTAGGTGTGGTCTGATACGTCTCCAACGTATCTATAATTTTTCATTGTTCCATGATATTGTATATTATGTTTTGGATGTTTAATGGGCTTTATCATACACTTTTATATTATTTTTGGGACTAACCTATTAACCCAAAGGCCCAGTGCAGATTGTTGTTTTTTTTGCCTATTTTAGGGTTTCGCAGAAAAGGAATATCAAACGGAGTCCAGACGGAATGAAACCTTCGCGAGAGTTATTTTTGAAACAATATCAACACAGAAGACTTGGAGTACATGCGAGGGAACGAAGGAGGCGGCCACGAGGGTCCAGGGTGCGCCCCCCACCCTCGTGGGCCCCCTCTAGCTCTACCGATGCCCTCCTTCCTCCTATATATACCCATGTAACCTGAAAACATCGAGGCAACAGAGAAAACCCTAATTCCACCGCCGCAACCTTCTGTTCCCGTGAGATCCCATCTTGCGGCCTGTTCCGGAGCTCCACCGGACGGGGGATCTTCCACGGAGTGCTTCTACATCAACATCATTGCCTCACCATAAGTTGTGAGTAGTTTACCACAGACCTTCGGGTCCATAGTTATTAGCTAGATGGCTTCTTCTCTCTTTTTGGATCTCAATACCAAGTTCTCCTCGGTCTTCGAGGAGATCTATTCGATGTAATCTTTTGCGGTGTGTTTGTCGAGATCCGATGAATTGTGGGTTTATGATCAAAATTATCTACGAGAAATATTTGGTTCTTTTCTAAATTCTTTTATGTATGATTATAATATCCTTGCAAGTCTCTTCGAATTATCGGTTTGGTTTGGCCTACTAGATTTATAGTTCTTGCAATGGGAGAAGTGCTTGGCTTTGGGTTCAATCTTGCGGTGCCCTTTCCCAGTGATAGCAGGGGCAGCAAGGCACGTATTGTATTGGTGCCATCGAGGATAAAAAATATGGGGTTTATATCATATTGCTTGAGTTTATCCCTCTACATCATATCATCTTGCTTAAGGCGTTAGTCTGTTCTTATGAACTTAATACTCTAGATGCATGCTGGATAGCGGTCGATGTGGGGAGTAATAGTAGTAGATGCAGAATCGTTTCGGTCTACTTGTCATGGACGTGATGCCTATATGTAATGAGCATGCCTATATATTTTCATAACTATTCGCTTTTCTATCAATTGCTCGACAGTAATTTGTTCACCCACCGTAGAATTCTGCTATCATGAGAGAAGCCACTAGTGAAACCTATGGCCCCGGGGTCTATTCTCAACATATTAATCTAAAATCTACTTTACTTTGTTGTTGTTTTACTTTCTGTTCTTATATCCAAAAATACCAAAAATATCAAACTATCCTATCTATCAGATCTCACTTTTGTAAGTGACTATAAAGGGATTGATAACCCCGTATCGCGTTGGCTGCGAAGTTTTTATTTGTTTGTGTGGGTGCAAGGGACTCACGTGTGATCTCCTACTAGATTGATACCTTGGTTCTCAAAAACTAAGGGAAATTCTTATGCTACTATGCTGCATCACCCTTTCCTCTTCGAGGGAATACAACGCAAGCTCGAGAAGTAGCAAGAAGAATTTCTGGCGCCGTTGCCGGGGAGGCTTACGCAAAAGTCATATACCAGGTACCTATCACAAACCCTTATCATTCACATTACATTTTTTGCCTCTCGTTTTCCTCTCCCCCACTTCACTCTTGCCGTTTTCCTCTTTCCCTAGAAATAGTATTGATTCATGAAATAAGTGCAAAGATGCTTTTATCTCTAAGTATTTTCCTCCTGCTAAGATTATCTCCCTTAGGAACAATATTATGAATTTTAAGCAACTAGATCATGAGCATGTTGCACAAGCTTGGGAGAGAATGAAATTAATGATACGTAATTGTCCTACACATGGTTTGAACTTATGGATGATTATACAAAACTTTTATGCTGGCTTGAATTTTGCTTCTAGAAATCTTCTAGATTCGGCCGCGGGAGGCACTTTCATGGAAACTACCTTAGGAGAAGCTACCAAACTCCTAGATAATATTATGGTTAACTACTCTCAATGGCACACCGAAAGATCTACTAGTAAAAAAGTGCATGCTATTGAAGAGATTAGTGTTTTGAGTGGAAAGATGGATGAACTTATGAAATTATTTGCTACTAAGAGTGCTTCTTCTGATCTTAATGATATGCCTTTATCCACGTTGATTGAAAACAAAAATGAATCTTTGGATGTGAATTTTGTTGGTAGGAATAATTTTGGTAACAATGCCGGCACCGGTAGACGATCTATTCCCCACTTCGGCTTTCATATGTGCTTAATTCTGATTTGAGGTACTCCCCATTACCCACTTTTTCTAATCCTAATTGTTATCCATTCATGTATAGTACATATGTAGCTCGGTAGTCTAGGTTTAAGCATGAGAGTCATTTTAGAATCGGGGAGAAAAATTAGAAGTTGGGGCGATCCTATTTCCGCACCGTCTAATCTTGGAGTAAGCTGTTCGATTAGGCGTTCTTAACTTTGTTGCAGTAGCGGTTAGGAGTGGGGATTCTAGTTAGTTAATATTCTTGAGGCAACCATACTACGATAAAGTTGATTGACTGGTGGATTTGAATTCCGGGTGGTTAGGGGCGCTAGGGACCAAGACGGATGAGGTTGATTTGGCTTCATCCTGCCAAAGAATTTTTTTTTGAAAAATGAAAGCATGTTTTTAGATGTTCAAGGTTAAGTTTCCAAATGCGAGCTTTACAGCAAATCAAAGGGAATCAAGAAAAGCATGTAGGATAATACAGTAGGATACGTATGTATGACACTAGGATAATACATCTTGAAGAATGAATAATTGATAATGTAGGATAAAGATGATGGTATGGCTGTCATATAGAGGACGGTGGTTGGATAAAAGAGTGTATCACCTAAAAATGTCCTTTCTTGGAATAACTTGCCTTATTAGAAGTCCAAAAACATCTCTGGCATCTTCAATAGTACTTACGTAGCTGCACAAGTGTTATTCAATGATATATCACAACCTTTTAGATATATTTCTTGTTGTCCCGGACCCGGTTATAACAGACGCACTTTGTAGACTGGCAATAAATGGATATTGAAGACCATCTAAGAGTCATGGAATTTGTTGCATCCAAAAATGTTAGGGCTCTCGAATAAACACAAAGATGGGAATGGGGAGGCATACCTGCCTGCCATATACATCAACCCGAAGCTTTTGAATGTTGTACAAAAGAAGCAATTGACAGGTTTACTTCTTGATAGTCTTGGATTTTGTTTGGCCAAATTGACTAGGCACTTATTCACTTAACTTTTGAATATACCAGTTACTTTAGTAGATCTTCTCTTGCAAAATCCAAACTGTTTCCAAGCCTATATGTTCGGTTTCATATTTTTGTTTATCCTGCAGTCATCTAATATGCAAATTTGATATTAGAAGATGACCTCATTTATGTACAGAAAAATACGTATGCTTGGACTGGGTTTTCTTCTCCACTCTCTTGGACCAGGTTACAAATAGATCATACTGACTGGGTTTTATTCATTCAATCATACAGATTCGACTACTATACTGTTAAAACAATATGATGGAGGGCTCCAGTTTGATGCACTGTTAAAATTCATGTTGAAGTCATAACAGGTAGATCTGTTATGGTTTGAAATAATTGGTGCATTGATCACCACGCTGTTCTAAATATGCAAATTTGAGAGTGAAGAACATTGTTATAAAGATGCAAATTTGACTGGGATTAGGGAAGCAATGAAGTACGCACATATATGTTAAATAGAATTTCCGGTAAAATCGTTGACCCAATTGAATATCTTGTAAAATCATACCATGTTCCCTTGGTGCAGGCAGTTGCGTTGCCTGAGAAGTTCGTCGGCGCCGATGTCATCAGCTGCTTTAGGCGGCGATGGCCAACAATGGCTGGGCGGCGATGGTGCAACAGTGGCTTGGTGGCGCTGACGTCTCACCGCAGTGTGCAGTGTGTGTCTGTAACGGAGACATCGAAGGAAGTCTGAACGGCGACATCGAAGAAATACATCGATATTAACTCGGATGGAAGTGACCGAACATTGCGCACAAGAGGATAGCTGCACCTGCGTTTGGTAGAAGTTCATCGCCAGAAGCTCGTCGGCACAGCCGTCGTCCGCTGCACATGGCGGCGAGGGCACAGGACAGGCTAGGCGGATGTGACGTACGTCCGGATGGGCAAAGGCAGGAAGATCCAGCTAATTCCCGTAAGTTTAGCCACTTGTGAGGCGGACGTGTTAATTGCCTTAATTGTAGCTAATTTTGTTGTGAGGCGGACGTGTTGATTGGCTCGTATGTATTAATTTTTTGGACGCTGACGCAATGGGTGGAAATGTTCGATTTTTTTCTTTCTTTCGGGGGAGGTGGAACTGTTCGATGGCAGAGTTTCGTCCGTCGTTGTAAATCGCTAAATGTACACAGGTGAGGGCGGAGTTTTATGTGGACGGTTAGATGCCTAATCTTGGGGTGGTAATTTGTCTTGTTTGGTGTGTGTACCTTTATCCGGGTAGGCGTAGTGAAGAATATGTTTGCTTGTTTAATAGTAGTAGAGATAGAAGACGCTTCTCAAACAAGACTCATATTACAATCTAATTTTAGTATTTACTGACAGTGTAAGTAAATTATAACGACATTAATATATAATACAACATGGTACCATACTTTACAAATTACTTCCGTTAGCTAGCAACCCAAATTTATAGATCTCGGTTGGCGTACAATGCTTGTGCAACAACCCAAGAACATATTCAGCCATGTTGACACCAACCAGCAAAAAAAGGATGTTAAACTCTGGAAAATAAGTGAATTGTTCTTCCTGTATATGTAAAACACATATTTGCTCCATTCTATTAAAGTAACTTTGGCTAAGCTCAATTTTGAGGTCTCAAGTTCCAAGCCTACTGAAAAAATGCATATAGGCATACCTGAATAATGGTTGCATTATGGTTAAATTAGCCAACCATTTTCCCTACAAAGATTTGGATTCAAGATGTTCTACCTGAACAATTGTATTCAATGCCCAAGTATTAAAGAACTGATTTGAGTTTTGCTACTATACACCCTCATTCCAGTAATAGCACTTCTACGAATAAGAACCTTGGTTTGTTTCTTGTAGTGATACCACCACCTGGGTGGAAAGATCTAGAAAAATGACTTCACCCATGGTTAAACCAAAAAATATGTTTATGTGGCACATATAACCTTTTGCCCTGGTAAGCACAAACTTAGTAAAAACTGCCAATGTAAACAAATATAAGAACGTTTAGATCACTACTATCAGTAGTGGTCTATACGTTCTTATATTTCTTTACGAAGGGAGTAGAAGATGCTTAATCCAGACCATCATGAATTGTCATCTTGATGTAATGTAAAAAAAGTAATAATAAACGAAGCATAGAACACCATGCCTTGAAATAGCTGCAACATGCTGATTGGGAAAATAGATATAACATATTCCCATAGAATTAGTGAGAAGGGTGAGATAGTGTGTTACTATGTCAATCTATTTTGAAACACGCTGTTCAAGATAATAAGAAGATAAATTTGTAGTCAAGTAATACAATACCTCTTGGCATCAAGCATGATTGTCCACCATATTTTGAAAACACACTGTTCAAGATAATCATAACATAATGTGTAGTCAAGTAATATCATACCTCTTTCTGTTGCGATCCATAGTAATGAAACTTAAAATTCAACTCCGTACTCCTTTCAAACACACTGAAAACCTATCATTTATCTAAAACAATAGGCTAGTCTACAATCTACAACCAACCCAAGCAATTAGAGAGCCAACTCAGCTAAATGTGAAACACCGATACAGTGACGAAGACGCGGTGATACGGATACGGGATATGGCAATTTCACACACACACACACACACACACACACGCACACGCACACGCACACGCACACGCACACGCACACGCACACGCACATAATTAATAAATGGCATACAATAAAGACAAAGAACAATTGATTGGGCGAGATGAGATAAAAGAACCTCTATTTGTAGAATCCATGCCTCTTTTCAAATCCTTGTGGTACGCTCTCATAGATGACATGTCCCATGTTGGCTCGTCATTTCCTAGCGTGAACAACAACAACATCAGCAGACCAGCGGCAGCAGGCAACAGCACTATACAGAAACGCAAAACAGCAAAGCTATAGAGCGGCAGCAAGCCAGCGCAGCACCAGCGCTGAGCGGCAAGCTCAACAAGCACGCGGCAGCAAGTGTCCAGCCCCCACCACACCAAAGGATCAGCACAACATGCAGGAGGAAACAGCACAGGAGGAGCGGAGGACAGCAACAATTAAGGAAAGAGGTTACCTTTCAGGCGCCGGTGGCGGCGATTCAGCTCCAAGCTTGCGGTGATTGGATTCCACGCAGCGGCGAGCGACCCAGACAGCAGCGGCGGCCTCAGCTCGTGCGGTCTCTAGATTCAACCCTGTGACCTGTTTAATCTAGTGGATAGAGAGAGTATGCTGGTAATTAGGGTTAGGAGGTGGGCTTCTACTGCGCTGTTAGCCCTCCCGTCCTGTGTCCCTGGTGTGTCTACAGCATCTCGGCGATGTATCGGCTTTTTTGGCAGGGTGCCGCCGGTGACTGTGAGGAGCACCCCCGCACTCCATATTTCAGCCTTACTGTGACGTTGCAGCGGTGGAAGTTCTTGAGGGCCTCGGCGAGCAACACGGCCACAGCGGCGGCATCCGGCTTCGCGAAGGGCGCGCCATGGTGGAGGCGGACCCAGTCGACAGGTCCGACCCGGTGCAGAGGTCCATCACCATGTGCATCCATGCCTCATCCTCTTCCTGGTGCAGCTGCGGACTACGCCGAAGCCGTCAACGACGCCGAAGCGGCAGCGAGCAATCTCCTCGCTTATCTCGCGGACGGATTGGGCGTAACTCTTGTCGTCCTGCGTCGGTGCTAGGTGGCTTCTCACCCCTCGTTGGTTACCCCAAGTGGAAGGTTTGAGATGCAGTGTAGCAGAAGTTTTCCCTTGGCAATACCAAGGATCGTTTTCCCTGAGACTCCCAGTTTCAACAAGAAGGTGTCAACTGCTAACGGCGCCAGATATTAGCAATCAACGTGGACCTGCACACAGATACAAATAACTTTGCTCCCAACGAGTACAGAGAGGTTGTCAATCCCTCCGGCCTTGTAGTTTACAAAGGATCAAACGCAAGTTATAATAGTGATAGGTATAATTGCAATAGTAAATAAAAAGCAGAAAGTAAATAGCGGATGTGATCAATGATGGTAATATGGACCAGAGTCTCATGATGTTCACTAGTGATGTCTCTCTCCCAAAAGACGATAAAACAGCTATGTGAGGTAAACGAGTTACAGCTGGGCAATTGACAGGACCATGTGCGCAAACCAATGCTGACTATATTGCAAGAAAGGTTGAGGTTCAAAGCATGGGCGGTACGCCGAGGTAAGTAGACCGAAATCCATCTGCATCTATTACTAATCATCCACCTTGAGATATCTATCCAGAACATCTCGCTGGTATTAAGTTGCGAGTCCCACCCATAGTGTAAACTCAAAGCAACAGACAACTGCATTAAAAGAACTTTGCGTAAAGTAAACAATTGTTGCACCCGCGGGCACAAGCACAGTTGTTTTCCCCCTTGTGGCAACATCACATCCCCTAGACTCATGTTTCTGTCACTCAAACTAGTCATCGAGGGGCATGAACCCACAATCAAGCATAACGTTCCCTCTTGGAGTCACTACCTACTACTTGGCCAAAGCAATAAATAACAACGGAGAACATGCAAGAATTACTTACGAACATAAATATAAAAGAGGTGAATCAAATATATTACTCAAACACAATCTGAACATAATCTCATAATCCATCGGATCCCAGCAAACTCATCATAGCAACAGCATAAGGATTACATATGTGCCTCGATCATGTAGGGCAGCTCACGAGGACTAATTAGTGAAGCACAAGAACGGGAGGAGAACATCACATAGCTACTGGTCATGGACCCATGGTCCAAGGGATACTACTCACAACTCATCCGGGAGGCGTCCATGGTGGTGAAGAAGCTCCCAGTGGTGATCCTCCCCTCCGGCAGGGTGCCGGGAAGAGTTCTCCTGGTGCTCCCGATCTTGGAAGCGGCGGCGGCGGCGGAACAGAGATGAGATCGCGAAAAAGAGTTCCCGTCTCGAGGGTTTCGGAAGATGCTTTAAATATATGCCAAAGGGGGGCATCAGCGGAGCCTCGGGGGGCCCAGGCGCCCCCCCCGGCGCGGCCCAGGGGGGCGCGCCGCCAGGGCGCCTGGAGCCCTGGTGCCCCCCCCCCCCCCCCCGGGCTATACTTCGGGTGCAAGGTAGCTTCTGGAACACTGATTTTTTATATAATTTTTCTGGATTTTTCCTGGCAGTTCTCGTAATGTGAAAACCTGAAATACAAAAACAGCCGAAAACAGAAACTGGCACTAGGGTGCACTGAGTTAATAGGTTAGTCCAAATATGATCAAAAGTGTATGGAAGTGTATAAATAACATAGCAATATCACCCAAAAGAGGCATGGAGCAAGCATAAATTATAGATACGTTTTGGACGTATCAACATCCCCAAGCTTAATTCCTGCTCGTCCTCGAGTAGGTAAATGATAACAAGAATAATTTCTGTGGTGACATGCTATTAACCATATAGGACTTTTTCATAGTCACATGACAAAAGCTTACTGAGACAATGAATCTATAGTAATTAAGTTGCCTCATGAGAAAATCGCAAAGAACTGAAAGTTTTACAATATGATACTGAAACATCAAATAGATTTGTAATGAACATGATGTGCAAATATGATAAAGTGATATCTAGCTTGCCCCCTTTAGTGAAGCAAAACATAAATGCAGGGGCACCTCCAAGGTTTAAGTGATGACTAGATACAATGATTTCAGAATAAACGATATCACAATCATGCAAAAGACAATGCTACTTTGGGACAATGCACATTACACTCAGAATGACAATCATGCTCTCAGTAGTTGGTGCTTTTAAAAGAAGGTGGAGACTCTTGAACCGTGGCTTTTGTTGGCAAGGTTGAAAACCCGTAATCGGAAACAAAGACAAAACATGTACCAGAGCTCTTGGTTTTAAAACAGAGGTAATAATTTTTTTAGATCATGCATGTTTTGTCAACGAATGCTAGCAGACAACTCAATCACTTCTTGAGATGGACAAGTTTCGAGGAACGGCTCCCGAATGAGGACGATCACATCCTCTTAATCTCCTTTGTTTATCACTGCCAAAGTTTTTTGATTTCTCATGAACAAAGCGTGAAGGAGGGTTTGTTTGTTATATTATCTTTTTGAGCCGGGCGCACTCAATGCCAGTTCCTTCTCGTATTATGGGTTTGCACATTATACATGCAATCCCGGGGTGAAGCTTGTCCAACTTAAAAAGATCATGAATTAACCACTACTTCCTCATGAACTTACAACAGAGGCACAAAATAAGAATGCTTTTTCTTTGAATAATTTCGAGATGGTACATGCAAGTCTCCGTTAGGAATGGCAGGTAAATACCATGTAGGAAGGTATGGTGGACTCATATGGCATAACTGGATTAAAAGGATGTGGATGCACAAGCAGTTAGTCCGCTTAGTACAGGTGGAGGTTAGCAAAAGACTGGGAGCGACCAACTAAGAGAGCAATGACGGTCATAATCATGCAGAGCGACAAAGCAACATTGAATCAGGCATGGAAGTTATATCGCTACTCAGAAATAAAAGATCATCAAGGCTTGACAGACTTTCTTTACAGTCTTAAATATGCGTGAGCATACGCCAAGTCAATCAAAATAAATTCTTGAAGGAAGATATTACTAAACCATACCACATCATAGGCAAACAAATCATGTTGGTACTCCAATAACACATTGGAAATCCCCCAGCTATTTGAGACTAACCATAAGAAAACATGAACTACTAAGCGCCATCGTGCACATAGCATCTTTATCATAGACATATCAACCAATGCAACGGAAGCAAACTCTCTTAATAAGATAAGCATGATGACTAAAGAGAGTTCAAGCAACCAACTAAACAAAAGCTCTTTAAAAAGATAAGCATGAAAACTGAGAGCTGAACATGATAGTAGCTATTAAAAGACAAAGAACACACACATCATAGATAGGCATGAAAATTCTATGTTATGTTCTAGGTAGAAGTGGAGCGTGTTTCTCTCCCACATAAAGAAAGCTGAGTTCCGACTCGTTATGAAAAACTAAGGAAAACTAAAAACAAGACGCTCCAAGCATAGCACATAACACATGGAGTGATTAAAATATAGTGGAACGAAAGACGAACTGATAATGTTGATGGAGAAGGGGATGCACGGGGGCATCCCCAAGCTTAGACGCTTGAGTCTCCTTGAATATTTCTTGGGGGTGCACGGGGGCATCCCCAAGCTTGAGCGCTTGACACTCCTGGATCTTTTTATCATCTTCCCTCGCACACTTGAAAACTCCCTTCATACATAACTCATCATAATCTGATTAGCGAGGTTAGTACCCATAATAAAATAATTGTTCCTTGCTGGAAATAAAGATATTCTTGAAGGTCTACTGTTTCTCAAGATTGCCAAAAGGATTTTGCAAAGAAAAAGCAAGCTCTAGGTTTGCAAAATGAAGGAAAGGCAAAATAGGACAGAATCTGTGAAAAACAGAACAGCGGGTAGTAAATGATTTTTCCGGGGCACTTCTGCAACTCTAATAAAAAAACTCAGAACAGACGCACGAAAGACAATTATATAGAGCACGCTGTCGAAAAAATTCAGACCAAAAAGATGATCTGGTGATTTTATACGAATTTTTCTATCCAAGGACAGAATCTGTTTCCTGGACAACACGTCACAACTTTTGAACTTTCTAGCGATCATAGGCTACACTTGGCACAAATATTGAAAAGCAAAGATACAATGATGATGCTACAGTAGTAACAACATCAAGACACAACAAAAACACAATAAAATTTATTCATTGGGCTGCCTCCCAAAAGCGCTTTCTTTATAGCCATAAAGATAGGCTTAAGACTTTAATGTTGCTCTCGTAGGAATAAGAGTTGAAGAACAAAAGAGAGCATCAAGAAACAAATACCAAACATATTTAAGCCTAACATACTTCCTATGCATGGGAATCTTGTAAGAAAATAAATTATTGAAGCATAAAGCAACTAGCATAGGAATGCAGAACAAGCATAACTTCAAAATATTCACCATAAAGAGAGGGAACTTGATATTATTGAAATATCTATAAGCATATGTTCCCTTCTCATAATAATTTTCAGTAGGATCACGAATAAACTCAACAATATAAGCATCACATAAAGCATTGTTACCATGATCCACATGCAAAAAGGTACTCTTACTCTCCACATAAGCATCTTTGGGGAGCCCATGGTTAGGACTTTTTAGCATTAACGTTTTCAGTCTCCCCCAAGCTTGAGCTACGCTCTCTCCGTCATGAGACCTAAAGTTATAGATATAGTTCCTATCTCGATGAACTTCATGAAGAGGATAAAACTTAGTATAAAAGAGAGACATAAGCTCTTGCCAATCAAGCAAGTGCGAGTTATCGAGAAGCTTATACCAATCTGCAGCTTTATCTATAAGTGATATGGCGAACAATTTCCTCATGACAAACTCCCCTGATACACCTGCAAGCTTAAATAATGAACATAGTTGTGACAGATATAGCAAGTGTTCACCGGGATGTCTGTCTCTTGCATAACGATTAGCCAAAACATAATCGATAATACCAGTTGGTATTTTATAGGGCACAATTTCAGTAGGGGGAGGAGCAACCACCACAGGTGTGGGGCGTCTTCCCACAAGCAACGATCCAATAGCAAGGTTGTCCATAAGCATAACTAGTGAAAAGACATAAAGAAAACTGAAAGGTAAACTAACAAGACTAAAAAGCAAAGATAAAAGATAGCGTGCAACTCCCCTATCCTGAAGAGTGGAGTCCCCGGCAACGGCGCCAGAAATTGCTTTGCTAGGTGGCTTCTCACCCCTCGTTGGTTACCCCAAGTGGAAGGTTTGAGATGCAGTGTAGCAGAAGTTTTCCCTTGGCAATACCAATGATCGTTTTCCCTGAGACTCCCAGTTTCAACAAGAAGGTGTCAACTGCTAACGGCGCCAGATATTAGCAATCAACGTGGACCTGCACACAGATACAAATAACTTTGCTCCCAACGAGTACAGAGAGGTTGTCAATCCCTCCGGCCTTGTAGTTTACAAAGGATCAAACGCAAGTGATAATAGTGATAGGTATAATTGCAATAGTAAATAAAAAGTGGAAAGTAAATAGCGGATGTGATCAATGATGGTAATATGGACCAGAGTCTCATGATGTTCACTAGTGATGTCTCTCTCCCAAAAGACGATAAAACAGCTATGTGAGGTAAACGAATTACAGCTGGGCAATTGACAGGACCATGTGCGCAAACCAATGCTGACTATATTGCAAGAAAGGTTGAGGTTCAAAGCATGGGCGGTACGCCGAGGTAAGTAGACCGAAATCCATCTGCATCTACTACTAATCATCCACCTTGAGATATCTATCCAGAACATCTCGTTGGTATTAAGTTACGAGTCCCACCCATAGTGTAAACTCAAAGCAACAGACAACTGCATTAAAAGAACTTTGCGTAAAGTAAACAATCGTTGCACTCGCGGGCACAAGCACCGTAGTTTTCCCCCTTGTGGCAACAGCACATCCCCTAGACTCATGTTTCTGTCACTCAAACTAGTCATCGAGGGGCATGAACCCACAATCAAGCATAACGTTCTCTCTTGGAGTCACTACCTACTACTTGGCCAAAGCAATAAATAACAACGGAGAACATGCAAGAATTACTTACGAACATAAATATAAAAGAGGTGAATCAAATATATTACTCAAACACAATCTGAACATAATCTCATAATCCATCGGATCCCAGCAAACTCATCATAGCAACAGCATAAGGATTACATATGTGCCTCGATCATGTAGGACAGCTCACGAGGACTAATTAGTGAAGCACAAGAACGGGAGGAGAACATCACATAGCTACTGGTCATGGACCCATGGTCCAAGGGAGACTACTCACAACTCATCCGGGAGGCGTCCATGGTGGTGGAGAAGCTCCCGGTGGTGATCCTCCCCTCCGGCAGGGTGCCGGGAAGAGTTCTCCTGGTGCTCCCGATCTTGGAAGCGGCGGCGGCGGCGGAACAGAGATGAGCTCGCGAAAAAGAGTTCCCGTCTCGAGGGTTTCGGGAGACGCTTTAAATATATGCCAAAGGGGGCATCAGCGGAGCCTCGAGGGGCCCAGGCGCCCCCCCGGCGCGGCCCGGGGGGGG
>LR738712.1:650138438-650151807 GCA_902687465.1 Secale cereale
CCCCCCCCGGCTGTACTTCGGACGCAAGGTAGCTTCTGGAACGCTGATTTTTTATATAATTTTTCTGGATTTTTCCTGGGAGTTATCGTAATGTGAAAACCTGAAATACAAAAACAGCCGAAAACAGAAACTGGCACTGGGGTGCACTGAGTTAATAGGTTAGTCCAAATATGATCAAAAGTGTATGGAAGTGTATAAATAACATAGCAATATCACCCAAAAGAGGCATGGAGCAAGCAGAAATTATAGATACGTTTTGGACGTATCAGTCGGCGGCGTCCGCGAGCGAGGATAAGGGGTGCGGCGCAATTTACGTGCGATGATCAAGCTCGTGGTGGCGGTTGGAGGCGGGATGCAGGGAGATTTGTTTCCTACTATCTCCGCTACTTATGCGGGCGTGGGATTGCGGTAGAGGGAATGGCAGAGTATTCGTCCGCTCCCAAAAAATGCTAAACACAATTCTGGATGTGGTTTAGTGTAATCTCGACGGTTAGATTAAATTTAGTGACCTGATCGGGAGGCTGTAATTCTTCCGTGTTGTTACGTGTAGTCTAGGTTGGGTGCACTTAGCGATGAATATGTTTGCTTGTTTAATAGTAGTAAAGATAGAGATACATGACGTGCGTGGCAAGGCGTGCCCGCCGGCTGAAGTTGCAGCGCGACGGGACATGGCATTGCCATAGCTGCACCGCGCAGCCATAGCCTCTCGTGGGGGAGTGTTTACGACTTTGACGCTAAGTTACGTCCAGGATAGTGATGCCGATGGCTAATTTCAGTACGCCAGAACATAAAATATGGTTGCTATGTTTCACAACGTTAGATCAAGTAAGAGGTAAATACACCAGGGGTCTTACAACTTGCACGTGGCGATCACTTTGGTGCATAAAGTTGTAAAATACGTGTTTGTGATTACTAAACTTGAGAGGCCGTTCAAATACAGTCACTGTGACCGTACACATGTGTATCCTTCAACGCCAGCATGGCACGGGCCCATTGTCAGCCACTGTAAATGTTCTCGTATGATTGATTTGTAGAAAAGCCCTCATCTCTCTTTTTATTCACGTAGGAAGCTTCTTAAATAAAAAGGCAAAAATAGTGGGGGGTGGTTCGACCTGACGACGTACTGCTAGGTGGCTCGCTTGGACAACCACCATGGCAACCGTACGTGATGTTTACTAGCACAACCACCTTATATATCACATCAGCGCGGACCGAAAAATGTAATGAAGAAATCTATCTATTTTTAGCGAATGAAAAAATCTATCTAATTACCATACAAATTGCAACCGGCGGGTTCTAACCTGTGGCATGGCGATTCACTCACGCATAAGCTAACCACCAGGCAACTGCGACATGTGATGTAGTTTAGGGACAAACAATGTATATCTATTTATCACTCTTGTTGTATGTAAGTACATGACTTTTTTTAAAAAAGTAAAAAATATTTTGTGTAATTCAAAATATGTTCATGCATTAAAAAAACTACGCGAACAGTTTATTGGACTATGCGAACATTTTCATACATTGTAAACTACACGATTTTGTTTTAGAAATGGGTCAACATTTTTTTAACGCAATATACATCTTTTTAATTTAAATAAATATCTTTTACAGTGCTTAAACATTTTTATGATTGTCACATAGTTTCTTTAATGCATGTACATATTTTGAATTGCACAAATATATTTTTATAAAGTTTAAACATTCTTTAAAAATAAAGAATATTTAGTTAATATAATTTAAATATTAACTTGTGTATATTTTTTACTCATGACTTATATTCAACAAAAATATAATTTAATTATTAGACACAATTAAATATTCATACCAACAGTTTAGATTTTAAATTATGAATATTTCAAACTATACAAACATTGAACTATTCAAACTGTGCTTATAATTATTGAAATGCTTGTATAACTAAAATAATTTTTATTAATTTACTTTTAAAAAGTATTAATATTATAATTATACAAGTTTTTATTCATAAATATTATTTTAAAATAATACATGAACAATTTTTTATGATCCATGAATTTCTAAAATAAAATCTAATAGTTATGAATATTTCTAAAAGCCGAACATTTTTGAAATTATGAATATTTTAAAAACTATTTGAGTTACTATTATATAAACAGTTTTTATAATTCATAAGGATTATTTTAGAATAAGACATGAACAATATTTGACAGTTATCTTATTATTGGAATTATAATTTACAAATTTATCTATAAATTTCTGGAAAAAATAAAAAAAATACAAAATGGGCCGCGCGGACCGCAGTCATTTTCTGCTCCATGAGCACTACGAGTTTTGTACATTAAGTTTAGTTATCCTTAATAGCTGTATACATACGTGTGGTGCATTGTTTAGGACGTGTAAGGTGCTAGCGTCGTGTCGGGGATCGAGACCTCACGGTCATACGTTTTCTAGATAAATTATCGCTCTTCCTGACAGGTAGGAACCATCGGTGGTTGACTTGTTTTTTTGAACATAAAAGAAGAGGGGGTTTTGTGCAAAAATGTGTCCATGTGTGACTGATAGTGGGCCCATGCCACGCTGGCGTCGACGGCTACGCCCGCGTATGGGAGAATGACTGTATTTGAACATCATCGCAAGTTCAGTGACCACAAACACGTATTTTGCAACTTTGTGTACCAAAGTGACCACTCCGTGCAAGTTCTGAGACCCTGGTGTATTTACCTCTTTTTTAAACACCAACTTTTAAAGAAAAGAAATTTCACGTTCAAACTTAAACATAAATAAAGCATTTAAAACCAGCGGGCCAAAGTCTACAATTACATTAAACGTTAATTAAACATAAAATAAAAAATGTCGACGCCGCCGCGCACGGTGCGCTAGGCATCCTAATCGTCCGAATGGCGTGGCCGCACAACGGATCCTTGCATATGTCACGACCAATGATTCATAGGATGAGTACCTACAAATGTCTGAGACCACATGCGAAGATGCTATGGTATGATTTGCTACTAATGTGGTCTCAGTGTTTGGATCTGAGTATTTGAGAGAACCAACTGTTGCACACCGAGAGGATCTTGGGAGTGTGTGGAGCAAGAGGATGGTTAGGTTTGCTCGAATTTCTTGACTGCATGAATTGAGCTGGAAGAACTGCACATAAGCTCTACAAGGGCAATATTAGGGTCATGTTAAGAAGCCCACCGTCATTGTTGAAGCAGTTGCATCACATATTTTTTGAATTTGGCATGTTTTCTTTAGGATGCCTGGTTTTCACAATGACATCAATGTGCTACAGCGGTCACCCCTTGTTTGCTAGGCTGGCCGAAGAGAAAACTCTTCCATGCTACTATAGTGTTAATGGGCATGAATACAAGATGGGCTACTATCTGGTCAATGATACAAGATGGGCTACTATGTGGTCAACTATTGTCATATGTATAACACTAGTTATTCTTAGTAACCTCATAAGTGGTATCATGAGTTGAATAAATAAGGAACCTGCCCCGTGATAAAAGAAAATGTTTCAAGTCGACGCTTCGGCATTTCATAAATGTCGAGCAAACATGTTGGCCTAGTGGCGGCGCGACGCAGGGGTCGGGGATCCACCCGGGCTGGTCTCTGTGATGTCTCGCGTGGTGGCGGTGGTGGTGGCGTGCTGAGGGCGCGTCGGAGGTGGTGCTATGGTGCGGCTCGGATCCGGGCAGGACGGTGATGCCATGTTCATGATATGGTCCATGTAGTGGTGGTGGAGGTTGTGCTACAAGATGCGCTTTCCTACCGCCGCGGTGGCCGACTCGTTTGAGAAGATCTAGACTTGCGATTTGTGGTCTAGGGTTGGGACAAATCCCTGCTTCGCGAGGCCGAGGCTGGCAACGGTGTGGACGCCGTTTCCTCCTTGGAGGTGTTGTCCTGGCCCCGATCCGACTCCCTCCCTCGTGCTCACCGAAAACCCTTGGTCTGACCTCCGGGCCAGGAGATGGTGGCGTCACGACATCGTTCCCTCCTTGAAGGCATCATCTTGTTGCTCGAGGAGTTCTGACGGTGCAACTCAAGTTGGTGGCGGCAATTGCTCTCTGCGTGGTCCTCTGAGGCGCAATGTACATCATTGTTGGCGCTCTCTCGACGACACCCACTCTAGGTCAACCCATGCTCTGCCATCCACGAGCGAGTTTCTCTTGGCGCAAATGGGTGGGGGTACGTTGGTTTGTGTTGTCCTCGGGTGTTGGTCATGTTCAAGAGGTCTTCGGCGTGCCGCGACTTGGTAGCTCTATGATTTGTCTCATTGCCATAGGCATGGGTTAATCTAGGTGATGCATGTATCGTGGAACAAGTGGGTTGTGTGATCGCTAATTCTTGTGATTAGCGTTGTAATGACGTAAATACGTTATACTCAGCTTCTTTGCTGCTTCTTTTCTAATGCAATGGTACACATGCTTATGCGTATTTAATTAAAGCATTTGGGCCTGGCAACAATACGTGGGTCAGATGCCCCATTCATGCTAAGTTGGAGCATGGGGAGCATCGCAAAGATAGGAGCACCTGGTATTTTTCCCCACCCACTACTCTACTTTTGTTGTAGTTCTCATGGAGATGGAGCAGCGACTGTTGTCATGGAAGAGCAGCAGAGCGACACGCCCTCCCACCCGAATCATGCATGTGTGGAACAGGAGTCGCCAAAGCCAAAAGGCTTTTGCGGGATAAGTTAAGCAGCTAGGAAGAGATCAAGAAAAAGGGCTTCAAGGTTCGAAAAGACAAGAGAAGAGAGATTCTGTGGACTACAATCCTCATCCAGACCATCTATTTTTTTAATTAGATTATTACGATTGCTCACCACATATGTCATGTTACATTCTGGTGATTCACGCAATCACCAAGCGGTGTCTCTTGTCATATGCATGACACTAGTCTAAGCTACTCCCTAGTAGCCTCAGGAGTGGTCTCATCAGCCGAATAAATAATGGACATGTCCCCGTGATGAAAGAGGGTAGGGGAGGGCTCTTTTGTCCATGAGACCATATGCTTCCGGATGAATAGAAAATTTCAAAAAAATAATAGTAAATAAACTTTAAAAATTCAGATTCTTTTTGTGAATGTTCATGTTAGTCTAACAAACATGCTTGAGAATTTTCATGTGAAACGGAATAGCAGTGCTTTTGTCAGTGAAAAAATAAAACTAGGTCTTTGATTTTTTGCACAGATCAAAATGGGTAAGCTTCTCCACAAGAAATTTGCAGGTATCATTTGGGTGCGACAATGAACAAATCTAGTTTTTTTAAAATTATTTTAGTATTTGTAAAATCGTTTTGACTGTTTCTAGGTAAAATAAAATATTTTTCGACGGGCAGGAGCATGTGCTCAGGCCTGAGTCCCGAATGTCGGGCGAACGTGCGGGCCCAGTCGAGGCGACCAAACCACTTGTGACTTGTCATTCCCATGGAGATGGAGTAGCGATTGTTGTCATGGAAGAGCAGCAGAGCGACACACCCTCCCACCCGAATCATGCACTGCAAAGTCAAAAGGCTTTGCGGGACAAGTTGAGCAGCTAGAAAGAAATCAAGTAAAAGGACTTCAAAGTTCAAAAAAACAAGAGAAGAGAGATTCTGCAGACTACAGTGCCTCATCCAGACCATCTATTTTTTAAAATTAGATTAGTCCGATTGCTCACCACACATGTCACATTACATTCTGGTGGTTCACGCAACCACCAAGCGGTGTGTCTCTTGTCATATGCATGACACTAGTCTAAACTACTCCCTAGTAGCCTCGGGAGTGGTCTCTTCAGCCGAATAAATAATGGACATGCCCCTGTGATAAAAGAGGGTAGGGGAGGGATGTTTTGTCCATGGGACCATATGCTTCAGGATGAATAGAAAATTTCAAAAAAATAATAGTAAATAAACTTTAAAAATTCTGATTCTTTTTGTGAATGTTCATGTTAGTCTAACAAACATGCTTGAGAATTTTCATGTGAAATGGAATACCAGTGCTTTTGTCGGTGAAAAAATAAAACTAGGTCTTTGATTTTTTGCACAGACCAAAATGCGTAAGCTTCTCCACTAGATTTTTGTAGGATGTCTCCACTAGAAATTTACAGGTATCATTTAGGTGCGACAATGAACAAATCTAGTTTTTTTAAAATTATTTCATATTTGTAAAATCATTTTGAATATTTCTAGGTAAAATAAAATAATTTTTGATGGGCAGGAGCATGTGCTCAGGCATGAGTCCCGAATGTCGGGCGAACGTGCGGGCCCAGCCAAGGCGACCAAATCACTTTTGACTTGTCATTCCCGTGGAGATGGAGCAGCGACTGTTGTCATGGAAAAGCAGCAGAGCGACACGCCCTCCTGTCCCGCCCAAATCATGCATGGGTGGCCATGGAACACGAGTCGCCAAAGTCAAAAGGTTTTGCGGGTCAAGTTGAGTAGTTAGAAATAAATCAAGAAAAAAGTGCTTCAAAGTTTGAAAAGACAAGAGAAAAGAGATTCTGCAGACTACAGTTCCTCATCCTTCACGTGCCTACACGGCTACACCCCACCCGTACCTTGCTCATTTCAAGGGAAAAACATTTCCCATTTCCATTTACTTTTTACTATAGTCTATTCTTAATATTATTTTTCTTTCCTTCCATGGATTCTTTGGTCAAGAATTGTCTTAGATTTTTTTTTTTGACCTGATTGAAATTAAGTGGATACAATGAAAAAAAAGAAATTGAATTAGACTACTTAACTATTTCAATCTACTAATCTATTCTATGTAGAATCAAAGATAACATAATAGAAAGAATCTAAAGTGTCGTAGAAAAATCTATATGTAGTTCTTTCTACCACACTTTAAGATTCTAACCAGATCCTTTCATTTAAGACTTGGATTTTTTTTTATTTAATCCCTTTTTAATTTCTTCAATGATTAATTGGAATTCCAATTAATTATTTTGGCTGACTGTTTTTACAGCTTGGAGGTAGCATATACTATCTCTGTTTCATAATGCAGTGTATATAGACTTTTGGAAAAAATAATTTTTATAAACTTTGACTAAGGTTATATAGAAAATTATTTATATCTAGATTTGAAATGTTGACGTCACAAAAAATAGTTTCCGCCACATGTAGGCATTGTCGCCAGAGATATGAAAAATGACAAAGATGTTGACGGCCAAAGAGGACTGCGGTGATGCACTACCCGCTTCCACTTCACACGGCCGTGAACCGACCTGCAACATGCATCGCAATTAGATTAGTCTGAATTGCTCACCACACATGTCACGTGACATTCTGATGGTTCATTCACGCAACCACCAAACGGTGTGTCTCCTCGCTCTGCCATAGTCCTTGTGAAAATTTGAGTATTAGTTTTCCACAGCTACAAATAGCGAAGACTCCAGTGTATGTATGCATCTTTCTCACAAAAACTTTGTTTGTCGCTATTGACCAACCAAAGGCCGTGGAGATTTGGAGAAGACGAATTTGTTGCTATCTTCGGATGCAGTGGATCTGGAGGAGGAGGTTGAGGAAGAGGAGTCGGTCAAGATGTGGGGGGCGTCGGGGACGTGGATCTGCAAGCGAAGCAGTAGGCCATCCCCGATTCTCTCCGCTCGGAGTCGAATGCGAAGGCGAGACACCGTTGCCGGCAGGAGATGGAGACCTAGCACGCCGCATGCGAGGAGGAGTCGGAGCCCTCCTACGCGCCCGTCCACCTGACGCCAAGCACCGACACCTTGGACATCTCCAACGACGAAGATTAGCTAGGGTAGTACGTAGGAATATATTTTTTGCATGCTTTGTAGGGATTTAGGGGTTGAAATATGAGAGACTGGGATGCAAAGTACTAAACCGCCCAATTTGTGAGATCAAATCCCACTCCCACATTGTCAATTTGGTAAAGGAACAACAAAATGGGAAATGATTAAAATTTATAGCCTTCAGCTCTTTGAACAGTCAAAAGTAAAAAAAGAAAGCATCCAAGGCTGCACGGCCTCCTCAAATTATTGTCCTGTTTCTTTACGTTTTCGGGTATGCTCTGCTGGGTCGCAGCGGCAGCCATGCCCTCTCCATTTTCCTTCTTTTGCTGTCTTCCCTTTCTTTCTATTTTTACTGCATACACACGCTGCAACCAAAAAGAAATAATAACAATGGAGGGTGCGGAGAGCTGCGGCAAGAGCGTGACGAGTGAGGAGGTGGTGAAACCGGAGCCGGAGGAGGGCGAGGTGATGATGATGCCGCAGCAGGACGGAGGTGCGGCGCCGGAAGCCATGGCGCCGGCGCAGATCGACGTGAGGATGGACGTGGCTCTGCTCCACTGCCAGGCCTGCCTCCTCCCCCTCAAGCCCCCCGTGTTCAAGGTGATTCCATCGAATTCCCCTCTCACCCTCACCCGCGATTCTGTCGGCCAAGAACACGAGTTTGTTTCCAAGAACCCAGAAAACCCTCTTTCCATCTCACTTTTCTTTATCTGGAAGAAATTCGTCCTCTTTCCCCCCTTCTATCTATCTTCTTGACACGGTTATGGAAGCTGAAGATTTGGGGGTCGCAGTGCGAGGCCGCCGGGCACGTGGTGTGCTGCTTCTGCCGCGCCGGCCACGCCGCGCTCTGCAGCCGCGCCAGCGCCCATTGCGGCGAGCTGGACGTCGTGGTCGCCGCCGCCAAGGTGCCCTGCCCCTACAGCGCGTTCGGCTGCGAGCGCTACGTGGTGTACCACGAGGCCGCGGACCACCAGCGCGCGTGCCAGTGCGCGCCCTGCTCCTGCCCGCAGCCCGGCTGCGCCTTCGTGGGATCCCGCGCCATGCTCCTCGGCCACTTCGCCGCCGGCCACCAGCGCCCCGCCGTGACGATCCGCTACGGCCGGCCCTGGAACCTCGGCTTCTCCCTGTCGCACCGTTGGCACGCGCTCGTCGGGGACGAGGACGGCAGCGTGTTCCTCGTGTCCCTGGGCCCGCTCGGCGCGGCCACCGCCGTGTCGCTGCTCTGCGTCAGGCCGGACGGCAAGGCCGAGGCGGCGGCCCAGTTCCGGTGCAAGCTCTCCGTGGAGCGCCCGGCGGGCGACGGCAAGGACAACCTGGTCCTCATGGCCTCGGCGGTGAGCAGCAGCGCGCTGTCCACCGGCGCGCCGGCGCCGGGGCAGGGGATGTTCTTGGCGGTGCCTCAGGAGCTGCTCTCCGGCGACACACTCATGCTCAGCGTCCGGATTGATCTGATCCCACCTGCCGCTGCCGGCGGCGCTCCCAAGTCCGCTACACCACAGGCCAGGACGCCGAGGAGGATGCAGTGACTGAAGTATGCGCTTGATTATCTGCATGTTAAGCTAGATGGGTTGTTCTGAATTCTGATGGTTAAGTAGCAGTAGAAGTATGATGAACAGTTTCATTCAGTAATGATGATTAGTAGTATGAGTGTATGAATGGGACTATGAATTGTTCTGGCTTCTGATGGGTAACTTGTTCTAGCTAGCTTCTGATCAGTTCAATTCAGTAGCAATGCAGGTGAGAAAGGGTAGGAATGCTTCACCCCTTTGTTCTGAACAAATTGGCCTAAGTAAAAACTGTAGCAGTAATGCAGCTACTGGTTTGTATTTGATACGAGTGAAGTGCAACCCATTTTTTCGATAAAGGGTGGATTTTGTGAACCGTTTTGTTCTATCTTCTCTTACTGTACTGTATCAGGTTGTTCATGTTCAGATTTTTCAGTGGTTAGCTCAGAACAAAGGGAATCCATGTTGTCATATTGGGATGAACAAGATGCATGTAAATGTATCCTTCTCAAAAACTAACGTCAATTTTTCATTTCTTACCTGGGATCATTATTATTTTTGTGGACCTGAGAGAACCTTAATGTGCAAACCAAAGCTACTGGTTTGTATTTGATCTTAGTTAAGTTAATTGGAAGAACCTGCAAAAGAGTTTATTCTGGTCTTTATAACCTACTCCCTCCGTTCCTAAATGTAAGTCTTTCTAGAGATTCTAACAAGTGACTACATACGAAGTAAAATGAGTGAATCTATATTCTAAAATATGTCTTCATACATACGTATGTTGTGGTCCATTTGAAATGTCTAGAAAGACTTATATTTAGGAACGAAGGGAGTACAACAGAGTATACTTTTTTTTTTGCGGGGTACAACAGAGTATACAGAGTGCTGTTATTTACAGAAGCAGATTCCTCCGTGAGATTTTTGCTGCATCAAATTAGAGCGAATGAGACCTGTGTAAATGTAGCCTTTTACATTATGTACATCAAATTCTATTTTATTTTTTTGTGAGCTACCTGGACCTGATGCCCAGAGTACTTTCAAGTTCAAACCAAACATGACAATTTGGACCGACTCAGATTTGGAGAGTCTTGGGCTCTTGAATTCACCCCATTTGTTTTAACCTACAACCTGTCGGTTACATTGAAGTTTGCGACAAATTTCAGCTGAAGTTGTACTAAATGAACGACAATTAATATGAATCGGATGAAGTACTTAGTTTCTCAAATCCCAAGTGTATGTAAAATACAACCTGATAATGCGAATAAAAAAACAAATTCACAATTTCTGTGACACTCAACTGGGAGCGGTAGCCTGGGGGAATGCACAAGCAAGATTAACCAACATTCACCCACATAGCATGCAACAGAAACATGATTGTCATCTACCTACATTATCAAACTTCTGTTTCTCTTTCAAACAAATAAGACTATTGGGCTGTTGACAATTTCTAGAAACTTGCGGTTCATGTCACGCAGATATGTTCTTTAGCTCTCATTTTAATGGATCATCATTTCATAAGCTGCCCGTAATGAGAGTATCATAGGTAGTATCATGCATGCCATTAAGCCATTATGATAAGGTGGCATAGAATTAAATGAAGAAAAAGAGTATTGAGTATCATATCATGATACCGTATCATATTAAATGATGTGCTACTTTGTGTCATGCATGACAATAAATATAGTCCTCTATGATACCCTCATATGATACTATGCATTACAGACGTAGTATCATATAATAGTATCATATGCATAATACTAGTATATGATACTCCCCATTACAACCAGCCTAAGCGTGAGAGCTAGCGTGCACCACAAAGCTAGGTCCACCTGATCGCCTTACTTCTTATTTGAAAATTGGACGCGGCTAATCTGCACCCGGGCTATCTGAGCGGGGGCGGACAGTAAAATCGCGATAGATAGGAGGGGGGTGGGTGTCTATTTTATTTGGTGTGCAAGATGCTCCAGTGCGTGATCCGTGCAAAATTTGATGAAGTTTGAACATTGGAGGAGCTCGTGGCAAAGAAGACAAATTTTAGATGTTTGACAAACATTTTAGAAAGCACTATCCAGAGTTGATTATGTATTTTTTGCCACGAGCTCCTCGAGTGTCGAAACACACCGAAAGTTTGCATGGACATCACACATTTGAGCATCTTAGATGACATTTTTTTAGTTTCCTGCTTTTTATTTTTACGTTTCATCGGGTGCAGATGAGCCAGGAACCGAATTGAATTATCGTAGAAAATTGAGTACATATTGACGGTGTTACAACCCAGGGGTACCTCGTAGGCGTCCGTGAGGCGGACCTCGATCTGGTTGCAGGAGCTGCCCGGCAGCAGCACGACAGGGTGGAGGCCGGAGGCATGGTCGGGAGTCCACGGCAAAGCGGTGTGTGGCAGACGAGGAAGAAGGTAGAGTGGATGAGTAGGAGGAGCCATGGCAACCATTGGAGCTTGGTGGCCATGGCGAGAGATACGTGACCTGCCTTGCCTGTACGTAAGGTGCTGGTTTTGCTCAGAAAGAGGAAGGATGGATGGATGGATGGAATCCCTCTGCTTTATCGGCACGTCACACGTCTCCCTCCTATCCCATCAATATCCTTCGGGCCAGCTTCTGCACGGTGCAGTCGGATCCAACGTGTCGGGGCCCTGGATATTTTGTTGGAAGCGCCACCATAAAAATTAAAAAGAATACCACCGAAAAATGCTGAACGTGGCCCTCGAATTTTGGTTGGAGTAGAAAAGACACTGATTGTGCAGGTAGGTCCCGTCGACTGAGATAAGATGAAATAAGCTACCCCTACCCAGCTTATTCTAAAAGTTCAACCAAATTAATTTTTTTTAAAACCTACTATTAAGACTTGACTAGTAGACTTCTAAAAAAATAAATTTGGTTGGGCTTCTAGAATAAGCTAGGTAGGGAGCAGCTTATTCTAGAAGCCCAAAAAAGCTACCAAAAGAACTGACTCTTAACCAAATCTCAGTCAAGTGACATAACATGCAAAAAAATAAAAATAAAGAACTATTTTTCTTGCACGGTTCTCAATGTAATATCTCACAAATATAGAATCGACTGAAACTTAATGAAGTCTCGATCGACTGAGACTTAGCAAGACTGTTTTCTTTTTGAAAGGAAACATTTGTAATCGCGGCCAGCCGGCCGCCTCGTCGTGCAACACACACACACACACGTGGGACCCACATGACCGTTTGTCCACAGCTTGCCACATAACATTATCCCCACCCCCACGAGAGTGTCTATCCAGTTCGTCGCCCATCGCCATTCTCTCTCTTCGAATCCCTGAAATCCTAGCGCGAGTGACTACGGTTGAGGGGTGCCAGAGCTGATGCGAGCAAGGTCAATTTGCGATCCCGTGCAGCCAATGATTGCAACGATGACGGGGCAGAGCTGCAGCGTACGTCGAGAGGGAGTTGCGTCTATGGTCGGCGAAGCTACGTCCTCTTCTCCCCTGGCGACCGGAACGGTGAGCAGCAACCGTGGATGGCAGGAGTTGCGACCGAAACACGAACTGCAACTGTGGATGGCAGGGAGCTGCTACCAACATCCCGGGGAGCTGCAAAATGCTATGGCGGCTATGTGACCATAGGACGACGAGGTTTATTTGCTACGATCGGCAAGATGCCAGCCTCTAGTCGGTGGAAGTAGGAGGTGGCACGGGCATGTGACCGCTCGCGGCGGGCACGCACCCTCGTCCTCTTGGCGAAATGAAGGAGATAATTGGCATTGGGCCAGTGGGCCGTGGGGTGCTACTGGGTGCTACTGGGCCAGGTCAGGTAAGTTTGATGCTTCCTTTTTAACTTTCTTTCATTTCCTGTTTTTATTAGTTCTTTTGCCACTGTTTAAACTTCCAAAAGGATTCCAAACAATGCCAAAACCTGCTGAAATTATTTATGTGGCGTTCCTAGACCCATCCAAAGCTACATACAATATTTCAGGGATTTTGAACTTATATTTTATTTTCACGAGTATAAATACAAATTCAAACACTGATTTAAATTCATAGTCCCAAACAAAACCTTAAAATGTTCCTCATTTTTGGTTTGAGTCATAACTCTTGCCAATATGTCAAGAATTAAACAAGGGCGTTTTGGGTTCATTGAATGAGATTTTAGTGGGGGGGG
>LR738712.1:650151901-650179349 GCA_902687465.1 Secale cereale
GGGGGGGGGGGATGCCCTTTATTCATTTTGAGGATTTAAATTTTCCTCAACTCAAATTTCTTTAGCAATCTGTCTGCCCTCCAATCTTATTCTTCTAACACGATCTTCCCGAGGACATCATTACGGTGAAGTACAAGACGATGTCGTTTCGTTTCCCAACATAGCCAATGTCACAAAAAGATTGTGAACGTCCTTTCGTGATTCACATTACCAGGTTGTGTTTTGATATAACCAAGTAGTTTACCTTAATCATGCTAGGTCGCAAAATCATATGTAACCAACAGGTTGGAGGTAGGAAGCAATAGACGTGAAATTTGTGAATTTGCAACTTTCAAAGTACATAACTACTCCCTCCTTCCCATAATATAAGACATTTTTTAACACTAGATTAGTGTCAAAAAACGTCTTACATTATGGGACGAAGGGGGTATTATTTACAAACAACATCGGTGAACGCTACTTGCATGAAGCTCTGACCTTTTACATAACGTGACACTCACACATCATGTCCGCACCTAGGCATCAAAATCCATAATGTGGAGACACATAGTTATAAATGCCTCATACTCCCTCATAAAGAAATATAAGAGCGTTTAGATCACTAAATGCTTTTATATTTCTTTACAAGGGGCATATTCACTAAATCATTCAGAACAGTAAAAGCTTGAATCTGACCTGACTTATGCAGGACAAAACTGCTGTTGATATCGTTCAGAAAAGATGACAACACACCAGGATTTATGTGAACCATGTATACAAAATCCACCATATACCATATATCTAGGAGTTTGAATGCAATTGCGCATGATTGTTCTCGCCATGTTCCGAACCTCTTCCTCGCAACCTGGCTTTGGAAGCATGATCCTCTGTCCCAAGTTTGTGCTAGTTCTTGCCTTTCAGGCATTCTCCTAAAACACAATACGCGTGTCCAATAAGAAGAAGAAATAAAACACTTTCAAATGTGACTATGTCCACATTGTGGTCTTTGGTTTGACCTTGAGGGTCCTTTGAGCATCAGGTCCAGCTTGCTCACAAGAACAGAATTATCTCAGACAAAAAAATGAAAAACGGATGTTAGTTTTTTTAAGGGTTGCATTTATGCGCGCCTGGTTCACTCCAACCTAACCAAAAAAAAAATTCCTGCAACATTTTCTTTCATGCCACCAAAAAGAATCTCACAGAAGAATCACCACATGGTAAATATCCTGGTACAGTAATAACAGCTAGAGCAAAACGATTCACAAAAAATGCATACTTCACTCTGCATACTCTGCTGCAAGTTATACAGAACAGAATATACTCTGGTGCATGTTCCTCCAATTAACCTCAACAGTATGAGTGTATTTACTCCATCCGTCCCTAATGTAAGATGTTTTTTGACACTAGTGTAGTATCAAAAAACGTCTTACATTATGGGACGGAGGAAGTAGTTCAGAACATTCCTACCCTTTCTCACTTGCATTGCTACTGAATTGAACTGATCAGAAGCTAGCTAGAACAAGTTACCCATCAGAAGCCAGAACGAGCCATGTAGCTTAATAAGCCTACACAATTCATAGTCTCATACACTCATACTACTAATCATCCATAGCTTAGCTGCTCTACTACTGAATTAAATTGTTCATCATACTACCACTGCTACTGCATCAGACAAGTTAACCATCAGAAGTCAGAACAACCCATCTAGCTTAACATGCAGATAATCAAGAACTTGGGGGCGCATACTTCACTGCATCCTCCTCGGCGTCCCGGCCTGCGGTGTAGTGGACTTGGGAGCGCCGCCTGCAGCGGCAGGTCGGACCAGATCAATCCGGACGCTGAGCATGAGCGCGTCGCCGGAGAGCAGCTCCTGGGGCACCACCAAGAACATCCCCTGCCCAGGCGCCGGCGCGCTGGTGGACAGCGCGCTGCTGCTCACCGCCGAGGCCATGAGGACCAGGTTGTCCTTGCCGTCGCCCGCCGGGAGCTCCACGGACAGAATATGGTGGGACGATACTTTCTGGACCCGTATCCTTAGAAGCACCAACGATCATAGTCTCATTTCACATGCTAGGGAGGACACTTGTCTTTAAGTAAGGATGCCGGCAGCCAGAGGAGAGGGACTTGTGGGTGAGTAAGGGTGCCTAGTTGGAGGAGAACTTCTTGCGGGCGTATTTTAACCAAGTCCAAAAATAGTGTCTAGAGGCGATGACCGACATGTCCATTATATTGTGCCCAAGTAGACACCCTAACGGATTGGGTGTGCTATTACTTCGAAAGCTATCAACCCATAAGCTAGGGTTTTGTAGATTAGATCTACGCCATTGCAAGCGATCTTGTTTATCATCAAAGATACATAGGCAGAACATATGCCTTTTACCCATTCGGGTCCGGACCTGGGTAAAACCACCGTGTCTCCGAGATTCTTTTGGACAACACTCATCTATCTACTTTTTTGATGATTGCAGTGCATCAGTTGTCAACACATTGACTCAAAAAACACTCACTACCTTCAACACAGACATGAAAGTAAGAACATTATAATTAATCTTGATCACGCACGACATAAGAATTGTTGATCACCGGTTCCATTCGAAAATGCAACCCAAAAGTCATGCATCGCGTGCCTAGCACTTCCTGACCTGACATTTTCTGCTTGTCCTACCAGTACCAACTACTAAACCGCTACTGATAAAACATGAGATCCATCTAAAACCAGTGATGGATTATACGATTGCCACGAACCATTCTTATAAGAGAAGCTTATATAATGAGACTTGTTGCGCCGTGGATGGATCAGAGCTTGTCAATGCGAAAACCGAGGAAGAGGTCTTCGCTGTCGCTCCCAAAATCCGGTGGCACCAGCAGGCACACCGGCGGCCCTCCACCGGGAAGATCGCTGCCGCCGCTGCTGCTCGGCACCGAGGACTGGCGACGAAACAGATTTTCCTCCGTGTTGCTGGCAACCTCAGCCCAGACCGTGGACCTGAAGCGGGGCGCCGTGCCCTCCCGCACGCACACCACCGACACAGCGGTGGCGTCGCCGAACTCGGAGAGGGTGACGAGGAAGAGGCGCCGATCGTTCCGCTCGACGAGGAGGTGCGTGCCGCCGCCGCGCCACGGCGCCGGCACGGCGATCCTGAACGGGCTCCCGTAGCCGACCTCGGTGACGGGCCAGGAGTGGGCGGCGGCGATGTGGTCGAGGAGGGCCGGCGGGGAGGCCCACATGCTGCAGCCGTGGGCCGGGCAGTGGCAGGGCGCGAAGGCGCACCCCAGCGCGTGGTCGGCGGCCTCGTGGTACATGAGCTTCCTCCCGCAGCCGTCGGCCTTGTAGCAGCACGGCAGCCGCACGGCGCCCAACGCGTCGTCCATGAAGGGGAAGGGGCTGTAGGCCGCCGGCGGGTCGCACGCCGTGCAGCGGTCGCCATGGCATCTGCCGCACACCCTGTGGCCGCCCTCGCACTGCACCCAATCACTCACAAATCAAGCTATATATTGTTTGTTTCATGGCAGTGGCAGCGATAGTGATGATGGAGAAGAATTACCTGGTGCACAGGAGGCCTGAGGGGAAGCTGGCATGCAAAGCAGAGGTAGAAGAGCGGGTTCACCTCCGCGGCCACCCATGGAATCTGCATGGCTTCCTCCACCGCCACCAGCGCCCCTTCGCCGCCTTGGCTCTCCCTCCTCTCTGGCCGTTCCTCCTTCACCGCCATGGGCTCCTCCTCCTCATCCTCCTCGTGCAACCTCGATTTCTTGTTGCTCGGCTCGCCGCCGTCCTCCATCGTCGGCACTCGGCAAGGTGGAAGGCCAAGCAGAAGAGAATTCAACACGGTTCAACTTATGCACGCAGTAGAAGCCAAAGGGGTAAACGATGTGGCGCGTGAACACAGCACAAAACACTCCGTGGGGACTTGCTCCACACAATTACTATGCGCGTGCACCCGCGTGATAACTCGCATGCATACTCTTCGGAACGCAGCACACTTCGTGAGGTTTGACTTCAAATGCAAGGCTGCCTCGTACTTTGAGTCAATCTTTGTGATCAACAAAATATGAGTTTTATACTAAAATAATAAACCAGTAGATTCATATTCAACATTGTAGCTTACATTTTGTGTGCCATGTAAAAACAAATTTGGGTGAAATAGGCGATCAAAATTAGAGCAAACCTAGCAGACTCGCCAAAAGCCATGTGGAGGATGCTTTATAAATTTTTGGAGGTTGTGTTGGGTCCGTGAGCAAATACAAATTCGTCAAATATAATGTCTTCCTCAATGGGGCATAATTGGCCTGGATTGCGAGAATAGCCCAAGAATCAAACCTTCAAGGAGACAAAGCTATCCCAGACGAAGTCGGCGAAGGGTGCATCAACCCGTCCAAGATAACAGAATTTGAGGTCAGTTGCGCCTAGTGCATCGGTAGGCTTGCGGCACCTAGATATGAGACCAAGTATAATAAGGAGATGTAGACGGACTGCAAAACTACAAACAATATAGTTTCTTCGTTTCCTTTTAGTTTACATATAAAATTTGTCTGAAGTTAAACTTCGTAAATTTTAACCAACTATATAAGAAAAAAATATCAACATTCACAATATGAGATCAATATCATGAGATGTGTCACGAAATTGATTTTCATACTATATAACTAAATGTTAATATTTTTTAACATAAATTTGATCAAACTTTATGTAGTTTGACTTCAAACAACAGTTATATGCAGACTAAAAATAAACGGATGTAGTTTTTTTTATGAGTTGGAGAAGAGAGAAGAGAAACGGGCTACAGATTAACAGTCTGTTTCAACAGGTGCTCATAGAGATTTTGTGAAAGAGTGAGGTGGGTCATGTATAAATAAGTAGTACATATTTATATCTAACTATTATAGTTGCCGGCAATAGGTTTGCTATAGATGACGTGGCAACATCATATAGCTATCAGTTGTTGTATCATATAGCCAGTGTTGTTGAAGACAATTGGATTCCTAGGGAGTCTGGCCTGAAGATTACTGCCAAGAAAAACGGAACAAGGATTAAATGGGTGTCCGAGTTATTCAGGTCAGATACTAGGTGGTGATCAGGCACCTATTTCACCCTCATGATGTAGAAGAAATTTTAAAGTTGGGCACGCTGAATTTGGTTGAGGGAGATTTTATTGCCTGGCATCATGAGAAAAGTGGCATGTTTTCAGTTAAGAGTGCGTACAGGCTTGCTCAGAACCTTGTGGACTCGAAGGTTAATTTTGGAAATTCTAGTGTAGTAGTTAATGGAGAAAGGAGGATCTGGAATATTATCTGGAAAGCTAATGTCCCTCGGAAGATTAGAATATTTGCTTGGCGGGTGGCTTCTAATAGTTTGACGGTTCAAGTTAACAGACTTAAACACCATCAAGCTATCTTGAGAACGTGCACAATTTGTGGCGTCAAAGATGAATGCACTTTTCATGCATTGGTGAGTTGCCCAAAGGCACGTGCACTTCGTTTGGCTTTGAGAAAGGTGTGGAATTTGCTTGCCGAAGTGCTTTTTAAAAATACTGGGCCAGATTGGTTTCTTATTTTACTAAATCAATTAAGTCCGACAGCGCGTGAGCAAACTATATTCACGTTATGGAGAGCTTGGCACTCGAGGAATGATTTGATTTTTGCTAAAGGTAAAGAATCCATCTCAGCCTCTGTGAATTTTGTACATAATTATTAGGCTTCCTTTTCGTCTTGCCACACAAAATCGCAGGGAGTGATAAGTTACAAAGGCAGGGAATTGGGGGAGGGCATTCAGGATTCGAATAATGTGGAGAGGAAGGATGTTAGTTGGCAACCTCCCAACGCGGAGTTTTTGAAAATTAACGTGTGTGCAAGTTTTGTGGAGGTAATCAACGCAGCGAGCGTGGGGGTGGTTGTCGGAAATCATACTGGTGAAGTAATCATTTCCTCTTGGGATTATATTGGAGCCTGCTATAGTGTTGAAGAAGCGGAACTTAGAGCGACAATCTCCGGATTGTATATCGGTATCACCCTCCACAAACCCATCATTTTAGAAACTGATTGTTCTTTTGTGGCTGGTGTTCTGGAAAATGACAGGTTTGACAGATCTCCTCTTGTTGACCTAAAGAAGGAAGCATTCGGTATTTCTAAGATGCTGGCAAATGTGAAGATCTCCAAGATTAGCAGGAAAGCTAATAAGGTGGTGCACGAGATAGCTAAGTTTAGTTTTAATAATAAGTCTGACGGTGTTCTTATTAATAGTGTTCCGGCCTGTGTGACAGATGCTGTAATGAATGATTGTATTAACATTTTAATTTAATTAATATATGGGTGGGGTTTTCAAAAAAAAGGAGCCATACTCACCATTGCCAAGCCGCTGATCAATTTATTTCACACCAATATTTTCTTAAATTTAAACATAATATTCTCATATATTTTCTATAATAGTAAATTCAAGCTTCATACCAGAATTGCTCCATGACGGGCAAGACCCCTTTGTAACGCTCACATTGCTCCGTGATGAAATTTGGGTCTAAAATTGACAAATATTGCAAAAGTAACGTTTGACTAACAATTAACTTAACTGCTTGTCTCGCCGCCAAAAAAAGTTAACTGCTTTGTCAAGCTTGAATTTTGAAATAAGTGCATGTACTCATAGGAGATGTATTGGGAACATAAAAAGTACTCCCTCCGTCCGAAAATACTTGTCGAAGAAATGGATAAAAATGGGCGTATCTAGAACTAAAATACGTCTAGGTACACTCATTTCTCCGACAAGTATTTTTGGACGGAGGGAGTAGTATAAAAGATATTAACGGTCGGTCAAATTTGTGCTGTGTTTTTTTGGGTCTCACAAATTGAAAGCTTTGCCACCCTAGGCAGCTGAGTGGATGCTGATTGGTACTCCTATGCATTTACCCCACGCCTTCATTGATGGTGCGCTCTCTCCACCCACAATTTAGTTGAGAGGACTGCTACACACGATGGAGTGTACCCGATTTGTGGACGACAAGCTATGTCAGCCATCGATCAGTTGGGTTCACCTGGCCGCAGCCATCGATCACCAGGTCGTTTGAGAATCGTCCAGTACATTGTCGTCTGCATAGTAATTTCGTTTAGTTGAACGACTACTCCCAAGAGTCCCACAATTCACTTGACCGACTCCCCTTCTTCCCACATGACTGCTGCACAGACCCCTCCTCTTCAGCTGAACTGCACCGGCGTGGGCGCAGAGTGACGGTCTCGATCCATCCATGTCGCTGGTGAGGTTTTTAACTTCTTCTCCTGCAACATCGATCCACTTTGCTTCCTGTTTTTCGTGGTAGCGGCGGGGGCAAAGCAAGCCAGGTTGAGCGAGGAAGAAGGTTCCCTGCGTCTCGTCTGTTGGTGATTCGTTCTTGTTAGGTTGCAATCTCTCTGAGACAAAGCCTGCATCCCTTCTCTCTTAGAACCACAATCCGGCAAAATGTGGGTTTCCTTTTAATATATTTTACATATTTTGTATGGTTTCTCATCATTATCATTCATCATTTTTTTTAGAAGAGGTAAATACACCAGGGGTCTTAGAACTTGCACGCAGTGGTCACTTTGGTACACAAAGTTGCAAAATACGTGTTTGTGGTCACTGAACTTGCGATGATGTCCAAATACAGTCACTCTCCCGTAAGCGGGCGTAGCCGTCGACGCCAGCGTGGCATGAGCCCACTGTCAGTCACACATGGACACGTTTTTGCACAAAACCCCCTCTTTTTTTATGTTCAAAAAAACAAGTCAACCACCGATGGTTCCTACCTGTCAGGAAGAGCGATAATTTATCTAGAAAATGTATGACCGTGAGGTCTCGATCCCTGGCACGATGCTAGCACCTTACACGTCCTAAACAATGCACCACACGTATGTATACAACTATTAAGGATAACTAAACTTAATGTACAAAACTCGTAGTGCTCATGGAGTAGAAAATAACCGTGTCCGCGCGGCCCATTTTGTACTTGTTTATTTTTTCCAGAAATCTATAGATAAATTTGTAAATTATAATCCCAATAATAAGATAACTATCAAATATTGTTCATGTATTATTCTAAAATAATCCTTATGAATTATAAAAACTGTTTTTTATAATAGTAACTCAAACAGTTTTTACAATATTCATAATTTAAAAAATGTTCGGCTTTTAGAAATATTCATAACTATTCGATTTTATTTTAGAAATTCTTGGATCATAAAAAATTGTTTATGTATTATTTTAAAATAATATTTATGAATAAAAATTGTATAATTATAATATTAATACTTTTTAAAAGTAAATTAATAAAAATTATTTTAGTTATACAAGCATTTCAATAATTATAAGCACAGTTTGAATAGTTCAATGTTTGTATAGTTTGCAATATTCATAATTTAAATCTAAACTGTTGGTATGAATATTTAATTGTGTCTAATATTTAAATTATAATTTTGTTGAATATAAGTCATGAGTAAAAAATATACACAAGTTAATATGTAAATTATATTAACTAAATATTCTTTATTTTAAAAAAAATGTTTAAACTTTATAAAAATATATTTGTGCAATTCAAAATATGTACATGCATTAAAGAAACTATGTGACAATCATAAAAATGTTTAAGCACTGTAAAAGATATTTATTTAAATTAAAAAGATGTATATCGCGTTAAAAAAATGTTGACCCATTTCAAAAACAAAATCGTGTAGTTTACAATGTACGAAAATGTTCGCATAGTCCAATAAGGCTTCCTTTGGTTCATAGGATAGAAATATTGTAGGAATAGGAATTTCATAGGAAGTGAGATGACATGCATCTCAATTCCTATAAAGAAAGAGATGTCATTTGATGCATAGGATAGGAATTTTTCCATTGAGTCTAGGCTAATGTTTTTTTTCCTTTAAAATGTGAAGGATTGGATCCTATCCTACATAGGAATAGGAATACATTCCTACAAACCAAAGGACCACATAGGAATTTTTCCTTTTAAAATCCTATCCTATGAAATTCCTATAAACCAAAGGAGGCCTAAACTGTTCGCGTAGTTTTTTTAATGCATGAACATATTTTGAATTACACAAAACATTTTTTACATTTTTTTAAAAGTCATGTACATACATACAACAAGAGTGGTAAATAGATATAAATTGTTTGTCCCTAAACTACATCACATGTCGCAGTTGCCTGGTGGTTAGCTTATGCGTGAGTGAATCGTCATGCCACAGGTTAGAACCCGCCGGTTGCACTTTGTATGGTAATTAGATAGATTTTTTCATTCGCTAAAAAAAGATAGATTTCTTCATTACATTTTTTCGGTCCACGCTGATGTGATATATAAGGTGGTTGTGCTAGTAAACATCACGTACTGTTGCCATGGTGGTTGTCCAAGCGAGCCACCTAGCAGCCCCCCACTATTTTTGCCTTTTTATTTAAGGAGCATCCTATGTGAATAAAAAAGAGATGAGGGCTTTTCTATAAATCAATCATACGAGAACATTTACGGTGGCTGACAGCAGGCCCGTGCCATGCTGGCGTTGAAGGATACACATGTGTACGGTGACAATGGCTGTATTTGAACGGCCTCTCAAGTTTAGTGACCACAAACACGTATTTTGCAACTTTGTGCACCAAAGTGACCACCACGTGCAAGTTGTAAGACCCCTGGTGTATTTACCTCTTAGTTGATGAGCTGCAGTTTAACTCATTGGCATAAATAAAAATCTTCTAAATGTGTTACACTTCATCATAGCAAGCAATCATTATTACATAATTAGATCAACCATATTACTCGAGACGCCTTCTTCAATCAGCTCGAGTATTGTTTACATACTAGAGGCTGGGATTCGTATCCATAAGTTGGCCAAGTAGTACTCTAAGGTAATGAAATAGGACCTGGTACCTGGATATGAGTAGGTGAGAGAACCCATGAAATATCTAGTACTAGTAGAAAATAGCTGGTCTATCCTTTGAGATTTCCTTAAAATATCAAAAAAGAATCTCACGCAAATTCTGAAGAGCGGCACATAATAAAAAATCATGTTGCCCTATTTTTGAGATACGAAAAACTAACAGAAAAATACTATATTAAAAATCAGAGAGTTATTGCCAATACAAATTACTTTGAACCAATCAGATAAAGCATAAATGCAAAAACACTGAGGAAGTGGTCCCTAAAAACAGAGTATGTAACCATGTGGCTTACGTGGTTAGCAAGTCAAAACTGTTGGAATCAGAAGCGATCGATCCCTTGACGATGGTTACAGGAGGCTTATATCTCCCTTGGAGAGACGCGACGATCCAGAGGAGGGACGCGTCGGTTCTAGGAAGACAGGAGCGAGGCGTCGGTTGCGAGAGCAACCGTGCGCCTGTTCGGGCATGGGGAGATTTTTCCTTAATTACATAGTTAGTTTTAACACTCCCCCTAATCTACGCTCGACCATGTAGAATCATCTTCACAATTCTTCGGGAAGCTCTATCATCTCAAAAGATTCTCCTTCAAAAGTTCTTCATAAAATATTTGATGAGATCCTGAAACACACACTCACAAAGAAAGATAGTGTAATGTGATGTTTGAACAAGAGTGTCTCAAGAAGAGTCTCCCTCTGACGCTTGCAAGTCCCGAAGTCTTCGCATACCGATTCCATGAACATATTTTTGGAATGTTCAATTTGGTAGAGACTTGGTAAATAAATCAGCAAGGTCGTCGCATGATTTGACTTGCAGAATGCTTATTTCCCTGCTTTTCTGAAGATTATGGGGGAAAAACCATTTAGGAGAATATGCTTAGTGATATTGCTCTTGATGTATCCGGTTTGCATCTGTGCAACACAGGCAGCATTATCCTCGTAGATAATGGTGGGTGATTCTATCGAACCAATTCCACATGACTGTTGTATGTGGTTTATCATTCTGCGAAGCCATACACATTCGCATGTCGCTTCAAATAATGAAATTATTTCAGAATGATTGGTAGATGTTGCCACCAGAGTCTCCTTTGAAGACTTCCATGATATAGCAGTACCACCATGTAGGAACACAAAGCCGGTCTGAGATATGGCATTGTGGGGATCAGACAAATAACCAGCATCTGCATATCCAATCATATCAGAGTCCAGATTTCTCTAGAACTGGAAAAATAGGCCAAGATCCTTTGTGCCTTGGAGATATCAAAAGATATTCTTCACTCCAGACAAATGACGTTTAGTGGGGGCTGCGCTATGTCTAGCAAGTAGATTCACTGCAAATGCAATATCAGGTTTTGTGCAATTTGCAAGATACATAAGCGCTCCAATGGCACTGAGGTATGGAACTCCAGGTCCCAACACCTCTTCTCCATCATCCCTCGGTCTGAACGGATCTTTCTCTACGTCTAGAGATCGAACCACCATAGGAGTTTTAGATGGATAGGATTTGTCCATATTGAATTTCTCCAATATTTTCTGGATATAGGCAGCTTGGTGTATCATGATTCCTGAGGGAAGGTGCTCAAGTTGAATACCTAAGCAAAATTTGGTTTACCCAAATCCTTCATCTTAAATTCCATCTTTAGGTGATTGCGTGCTTCATCAATGTCTGGTGTGCTGCCAATGATGTTGAGATCATCAACATACACAAAAATGATGGAAAATCTTGTAGAGGACTTCTTGATGAAAGCACATGGGCAATCATCACTATTGGAGTAACCTTTTTGAAGAAGGAACTCATTGAGTCGGTTGTACCACATCCGTCCCGACTGCCTTAAGTCATATAATCACTTATTCAGCTTTACACAATACATGTTGCGTTTTGCATTTTTATTTGGGACAGAGATTCCATCAGGAACCTTCATATATATGTCCGAATCTAGTGACCCATAAGATATGCGGTCACGACGTCCATCAACTGCATAGATAGACGATTTTGCACTGCCAAAAATATTAAATATCGGAAAGTGGTTGCACTCATTACTAGAGAATATGTTTCAGTGAAATCAATGCCGGGTTTCTGCGTGAAACCTTGTGCTACGAGCCTTGCTTTGTATCTCACCACCTCATTGTTCTCATTCCATTTCCGGAGAAAAACCCATTTGAATCCCATAGGGAAAACACTGGGAGGTGTCGGTATTGCTTCAGTGAATACCTTTCTTTTGTTAAGCGAGGCAATTTCTGCTTGGATTGCATCGTTCCATTTAGGCCAGTCGGAGCGCTTTTGCCACTCTACGATAGACCTTGGATCATGATCAGTGAGAAGGGTATCTGCAATCTTTTTAGCAAAATATATGTCGACAGTCGTAGTCTTACGGTCAAATGATTCTCCAGAATCAACATAGTTGATAGAAATTTCCTACACCCCTAGTGACTCTTCGTGATTTCCCGATACGATTGGGTCTGGGTGTTTCGATGTCCCAGCCAGTTTGTGCACACTGGAGCTGGACGTTGGAGGTTGCCCTTCCACTGGGTGTATACTACCCATCAGGTGTTTGTCAACGTTGAGTTGACCTGCATTTACTGACTCCGAGTTTTTTCTCCTCGATTTACTTTGCTGCTTGCTAGAAGCATGCTCCAGGTCAGAGGCCGTACTACAACCCCCTATTTTTGGGAATAGGGAGTTGAGTGGTTTTTATTGGTACCTCCACTCTTTTTGGCGCGTTTCTGGTCGGATTTAAGGATTTTGCAACACCTTTCAGATCTGTAAATGAATCTGGCAGATTATTTGCAAGATGTTGCAAATTAATGATCTTCCGAACTTGAAGTTCGGTCTCTTGGGTACGTTGATCAGAGGATGAAATGGCATGAGCATTCCAATCAATTTCCGGGCATTCTTTCTGGTACTTGAAATCTCCCCCTAATGCCGGAAAATGTTCCTCATTAAATATGCAATCAGCGTGACGGGCTGTGAACAGATCCCCAGTTAGGGGTTCCATGTACTTGATAATGGACGGCGATTTGTACCCCACATAGATCCCCAACTTCCTGTGTGGGCCCATAGATGTCCGCTATGGTTGTGAGATCGGGATGTATGTAGCACATCCGAACTTACGCAGATGGGAAATGCTTGGAGGATTTCCACGTACCAATTCCAGAGGGGAAGAACTGTGATATGCAGTTGGCCTCAACTGTATCAAGTCAGCATCGTGTAAGACTGCATGACCCCAACAGGAGGTTGGCAAGTTGCAATTCATCAACAAAGGTCTTGCAATGAGTTTGATCCTCTTAATTAATGATTCAGCCAAACCATTTTGTGTATGGACATATGGAACAGAGTGCTGAACTTCAATCCCCAAAGCTATGCAATAATCATTGAAATCATGAGAGGAGAATTCTGCAGCGTTGTCCATTCGAATTGACTTAATTCAACTTTCATGATAATGGGCTTGAAACTTAATGACCTGCCTCATTATCTTGGCAAATGCATGGTTACGTGTGGATAGAAGACACACATGTGACCATCGTGTAGATGCGTCAATGAGAACCATGAAATACCTGAAAGGTCCAGATAATGGTTGAATGGGACCACAAATGTCTCCTTGAATGCATTCAAGGAATTGAAGTGGTTCAGCTTGTATTTTAAGGTGCGAGGGCCTCAAAATTAGCTTTCTCGTGGAACAAGATGTGCACACAAAATCAGAAGATTGAGAAAATTTTGACTTAAGCAAATTATTCCAATGGAATTGCTAGTAATTTGTCTCATCATCCCGATTCCGGGATGGCCTAGGCGATCATGCCAGGTTTGGAATGCATTAACATTCTGAAAAATTACTTTGTATGCAACATGTTCTACGGGTTTGATGTACGTATAGTACAAACCAGACGATAGAGAAGGAATTTTCTCATGTACCTTTTTGCCATATCCGTGATCTTTGGTAAAGAGTAGATACTCCTCTTTGTTGTCTTCATGGGTTTCAATATGAAAACCATTTTTACGGATATCTCGATAACTGATCAGGGTACGTGAAGAATTGGGATACAGTAAAGCATCCTCAATTGTCACATGTGTACCACTTGGGAGGGTAAACATGTCACGTCCAGTACCAACAATCACTGTATCGCGTCCAGCTATAGTTAGAATATCTCCGTTCGTCTTTTTCAGAGTTTGGAAATATTTCATCTCCCTCAGTATGGAGTTTGTGGCACCACTGTCCACAAGGCATAATTCCTCTTCCATCGGATTGTCTCCGTAGAGAACTATATAAAACAAAGAATTTTCAATAAGAAAACCTTATGGTAATAAATAGTATACAATCTTTATTATATCAAATGTGTTGATACAATACAATATAAATACAACAACAAACTTATGTTCTTATTACAATCATCACAAATGGACATAAATGAGTAGATCATTAGGATATTGAGTGACTAGTCGAAGTCGCCAAACACGTTGTTTGCGGTATATTCAATCAACGTGTTCTCCATTTCAGCAGGATCCTCAGGCAGATAAGGAATCATGGCGTTGCTCGGTCTAGGAGGGACATCGTGCGAATCACCGGCTCCTTGTGCGCTATGCGGATGAAGGTTGAAGTTGGCTTCAAACCTTTTCCCTTGAGGTGCTTTGCGTCCCTGAGATTGCTGGTACAACATAACCAGATGCTTGGGATTGTGCACTTTTTAGTAGAATGCGTGTAGCATCCACACTTGTTGCAAAGCTTAGATTTATCAAACCTGGGTTTTGAAGTGCCTTTTCCCTTGCCCGGGTTTCTGGATCTTCTGTTCCCATTGCGCTTTCGCTTATGCTCGAAATTGGATTGTTTACCCCGAAAGGTACCATTAAACTTTTGTCTATTCCCGATATTCATATGAACTTGAGGTAAAGGTTGTGCCCCAACTGGGCGCTGAGAGCCATTCTTAGCAAGTATCTCATCATGCTTTTCAGCCTGAAGTAACATGTGAATAAGCTCAGAATAGACAGTGAAGTTACGAGCACGGTATTGTTGTTGGAGGATCCTATCTGAAGGGAGCATAGTAGACAGAGTCTTTTCTATCTTCTCCCCCTCAGTAGGTTCCTTCTCACAAAAGCGCAGTTTGGAACATATCTTATGAACAGCATGATCGTACTCACCGATGGATTTGAAATCCTGGAGATGGAGATGAGTCCAATCATGGAGTGCTTCTGGCAGGACTACTGCCTTCTGCTGTTCATACCTCGTTTTGAGGGCCAGAAACAAAGTACCAGGAGATTCCTCCTGTAAATACTCAGACTTGAGATCTGGATGAATATGATGCCTTATGATGAATAAAGCAGCATAGTTCTTCTGTTCTATCAGCGGCGTGGCTCCAGTCGGGAGAGGAGTTTCAGGGGGCTGGATTGCACGCGCAATCCCACGAGACGCAAGACTGATCTTGATGTCCATAGCCCATGTAGGGTAATTGTGGCCATTGAGGGCAAGCTCCTCGAACTCTTTGGCAGTCATCTTTGCCTACATGGGGAACCAGAGATAATTAATTTATGGGCAGTAAATTAAAAACCATCATGGTTATGTAATAAGAATGGAAAAATTTGATGGTCAAGTGAAAAACTTGAAAATTTCTCAACCTCAATTGTGTAAACATCACACATTGAAGATCACTTAGATCTCATAGTAATGGGCTACATTGCCATTACCTTGTGTATGCTACAATTCATATATAAGGAGGGAGAAATATTCAAAAATTTGCAAGTTTGGTATGCGAGAGAAGATGATCTCGATCGCAAGAATATGTTCAAGAGAACTTGATACGTGGTAAACACATGGAACATGTCGTTCTCCCCGGATGGAATCCGGTACTTTATTTATATTATCAATCCATTGCATAATATAAACACACTAGTAATTACACAAGTCCTAGAACTGGACTAGAATGTAAGTATTAGTACTAAAACAGTACCAAATATAGTCTAAAAACTACACCATATACAATAATTAGTACTAGACTAATAAAAACAGAGAAAAAGAAAGAAAAAATGAACAATAGCCGGCCGGAGGCAACACAGGCGCCTGGGCCTGGGCCTCGACATCCTTTGGCCGGCCCATGCCGCTCCCGCACCGCATAACAGGAAAGCGAGGGGTGGGGCGGTTAAGGATAAGGGATCCGCCCCGACCCGCTCCACCTCTCGATCCCCTCCAACTCCGCTCGCTCGGGAGATAAGCTGCCGCCGTCGCCGATTGGAGCGGGCACCAGTGCCTCCCTTTGCGACTCCGGTGGTCACCGGCGCAGCCCCGCCAACATCTCCTCGTCTGAAGAAGAGGCAACGACGACGGGGTCCAGGCGTGCTCCCGGTGACGCGATGCTGGAGAGGCCGAGGCTCGCAGGAGCCCACGAGCCGGCGAGGACGGTGGTCGATGGCAGCGACGGCCTGCTCGAAGAGGCGGCCGAATCTCCGCTCGACGCGGCTGCTAGAGCCCGCGGCCTTTTCCCGTCTGCGGCGAGGCGAGTCCGTTGGAGGAGTCGATCCCGGCCCCGAAGCGGAAGACGCCGGAGGCGCCGGTCGGCGCGGACACGAAGGCGAGCGCCTCCTCCGCGGTCACCCAGTGCGCATCGGCACGGGTGAGTGATACGTCCATTTTGCATCATGCTTATAAGTTGATATTTATTGCATTATGGGCTGTTCATACATGTTTTGTCACAATACTTATGCCTTTTCTCTCTTATTTTACAAGGTTTTCATGAACAAGGAGAATGCCGGCAGCTGGAATTCTAGACTGGAAAAGGAGCAAACTCTGGAAACCTATTCTGCACAACTCCCAAAGCCCTGAAACTCCACAGAACATTGTTTCGGAAAATATAAAAAATATCTGGCGAAAGAAATCCACGAGAGGGGCCACTGGCTGGCCTCGAGGGTGGGGGGCGCGCCCCCCTTCCCAGGGCGCGCCCCCTGCCTCGAGGGCTAGCCGGTGGGCCCTAGGTGCCCATCTTCTCCTATATGAAGCGTTTTGACCTGGAAAAAAATAATCAAGAGGAGGCTTTCGGGACCAGACAACGCCGTCTCGAGGCGGAAACCAATCTAGGGCTCCGACAGAGCTGTTCTGCCGGGGATACTTCCCTCCGGGAGGGGGAAATCGTCACCGCCGTCATCACCAACAACTCTCCCATCTTGGGGAGAGCTATCTTCATCAACATCATCACCAGCACCATCTCCTCTCAAACCCTAGTTCATCTCTTGTATCCAATCTTTGTACCCAAACCTTAGATTGGTACCTGTGGGTTGCTAGTAGTGTTGATTACTCCTTGTAGTTGATGCTAGTTGGTTTATTCGGTGGAAGATCATATGTTCAGATCCATTATGCATATTAATACCCCTCTGTTCATGAACAATATTATGTCTCGTGAGTAGTTACTTTTGTTCCTCAGGACATGGGAGAAGTCTTGCTATTAGTAGTCATGTAAGTTTGGTCACTTGTTACTATGGCTCAAAATCCTTTGAGGGGCTTGTTCGGGGTATCTTCACCCTTTGCAGAAGAGCAAAGAGTTGCTCCTCAACCTACTGCACCTATTGAAAATGTTTGCTTTGATATTCCTTCGGGTATGATAGAGAAACTGCTTGAAAATCCCTATACAGGAGACGGAACACTTCACCCCGATTTACACATAATCTATGTGGATGAAGTTTGTGGATTGTTTAAGCTTGCAGGTATGCCTGAGGATGTTATCAAGAAGAAGGTCTTCCCTTTATCTTTGAAGGGAGATGCATTGACATGGTTTAGTCTATGCGATGATATGGGATCTTGGAACTATAATCGTCTGAAGTTGGAATTTCATCAGAAGTTCTACCCTATGCACCAGGTTCATCGTGATCGCAATTATATTTATAATTTCTGGCCTTGCGAAGGAGAAAGCATCACTCAAGCTTGGGGGAGGCTTAAGTCAGTGTTATATTCATGCCCCAATTATGAGCTTTCAAGAAAAATGATCATCCAAAATTTTTATGCTCGACTTTCTCTCAATAATCGCACCATGCTCGATAATTCTTGTTCTGGCTCTTTTATGATGAAGATTGTTGAATTCAAATGGGATTTATTGGAAAGAATTAAACGCAACTCCGAATATTGGGATCTCGACGAAGGTAAGGAGTCAGATATGACCCCTAAGTTTGATTGTGTTAAAGCTTTTATGGATACCGATGTTTTCCGTGAGTTTAGCACTAAATATGGACTTGACTCTGAGATAGTAGCTTCTTTCTGTGAATCTTTTGCTACTCATGTTGATCTCCCCAAGGAGAAGTGGTTTAAATATCATCCCCCTATTGAAGTAAAAGTAGTTGAACCTATTAAAGTTGAAGAAAAGACTATCACTTATAATGTTGATCCTGTTATTCCTACCGCTTATATTGAGAAACCACCTTTCCCTGTTAGGATAAAGGATCATGCTCAAGCTTCAACTGTAGTTCATAAGAGTAATACTAGAACACATACACCCTCTGAGCAAATTAAAGTTGAACCTAGTGTTGCTATGGTTAAAGATCTCTTGGTAGAAGATTTAGATGGACATGTTATTTATCTCCAAGAAGAGTCTGCTAGAATAGCCAAACCCAATGGTAGGAATAGACATAAACCTGTTGTAGGCTTGCCTGTTATCTTTGTTAAGATAGGGGATCATTGCTATCATGGTTTATGCGACGTAGGTGCTAGTGCGAGTATTATCCCTTTTGATTTGTATAACGAAATTGTTCATGATATTGCACCTGTTGAGTTAGAAGGGATTGATGTTACTATTAAGCTTGCGAATAGAGATAATATTTCACCAGTTGGGATTGTTAGAGATATTGAAGTCTTGTGTGGGAAGGTTAAATACCCTGCTGATTTTCTTGTTCTTAGTTCCCCACAAGATGCTTTTTGTCCCATTATATTTGGTAGACCCTTCTTGAATACCATTAATGCCAAGATAGACTGCATGAAAGACATTGTCACTGTCGGATTAGGGGATACGTCTCATGATTTTAACTTTGCTAAATTCCGTAGACAACCCCTTGAAAAGGCACCACCCAGTAAGGATGAACTTATTGGCCTCGCTTCTATTGTAGTACCACCTAATGATCCTTTAGAACAATACTTGCTAGACCATGAAAATGATATGCATATGAATGAGAGAAGAGATATAGATGAAATATTCCTTACACAGGGACCCGTATTGAAAAACAACTTGCCTGTTGAAATCCTAGGGGATCCTCCTCCACCCAAGGCTGATCCCGTGTTTGAACTTAAACCTTTACCTGATAATCTGAAGTATGTTTATCTTGATGAAAATAAGATATATCCTGTTATTATTAGTGCTAACCTTTCAGAGCAGGAAGAAGAAAGGTTATTGGAAACTCTGAAGAAACACCGAGCTGCTATTGGATATACTCTGGATGATCTTAAGGGCATTAGTCCCACTATGTGCCAACACAAGATAAAATTGGAGGAAAATGCTAAACCAGTTATCGATCATCGGCGATGGTTAAATCCTAAGATGAAAGAAGTGGTAAGGAAGGAAATTCTAAAGCTTCTAGAGGCAGGTATTATCTATCCCATTGCTGATAGCCAGTGGGTAAGTCCTGTCCATTGTGTTCCTAAGAAAGGAGGTATGACTATTGTCCCTAATGATAAAGATGAATTGATCCCGCAAAGAATAGTTACATGTTATAGGATGGTAATTGATTTCCGTAAGTTAAATAAAGCTACCAAGAAAGATCATTACCCCTTGCCATTTATTGATCAAATGCTAGAAAGGTTATCCAAACATACTCATTTTTGCTTTCTAGATGGTTATTCTGGTTTCTCTGAAATACCTGTGTCGAAGGGGGATCAAGAAAAGACCACCTTTACTTGTCCTTTCGGTACCTTTGCTTATAGACGTATGCCTTTTGGTTTATGTAATGCACCTGCTACCTTTCAAAGATGCATGATGGCTATATTCTCTGACTTTTTGTGAAAAGATTGTTGAGGTATTCATGGATGATTTCTCCGTTTACGGAACTTCTTTTGATGATTGTGACGAGGTTACGGACCTAGGGTAGGGTCATAGGCCTGACCAAAGGGCCCCACCCAAGGTCACTATCCTAGGAGATCAAAAGACAAGACCCATGATAGTGGAGACAGTCGACTGAGGCGATCCGAGGTGACACTTCACTCGACTGACTCATGTACCCAGGACGACTCAACTCCACTCGATTGGATTAGGCACTCGACCTCCGAAGACTAAGCGCCTCTCGGAACATCAACGGTCCTATATTTACTCACTGTAGTAAACCCCTTAACTACCCTTTACTGCAGGCGTTATCAGTAACGCCTGCCTTAATGTACATTGAACCCTTGGTAACGTGGAGCATGGCTGGGGTCCTGGCGCTCTATATAAGCCACCCCCTCCTCCAGAACAAGGGTTCGCACCGCTGTAACACATACATACACACATCAATCGACCAAGCCTCCGGGCATCGAGACGTAGGGCTTTTACTTCCACCGAGAAGGGCCTGAACTCGCTAAACACTCTGTGTACAACCTCGCCATAGCTGGAACCTTGCCTCTCCATTCGTACCCCCTACCCTGACTGTCAGACTTAGAACCACGACAGTTGGCGCCCACCGTGGGGCGAGGCGTCTCAGCGACATTTGGTGAAGTTGCAATCCATTCCCCGACCACTTTCATCATGATGTCAGGCGGCGCTTTGGCGTCGGGCCACGAGATCCGGCTCGGCGCACTGGTCTTCGTCGCCGACGACTCCGCGTGGCTTCAGGAAGCCCCGCTCGACATTGAGGCTCTACCCGCCCGTGGAGCCACACACTTCCGCGCTGGAGCCGGCGGCGTCCTCCTTCTGTAGCCGTCGACCCGGTACTCATCGTCCACCATCCCCGCTGGACATCGCCGTAAGCGATCCGGACGTTCACAGCTCCAGCGGTGGGTAAAACGTGGGGTGGCTCGTCAAACGGCCACCCTGCAAGTCGCGGCCATCGAGCCCGACGGTTACCTTTACGGGCCGGCCGATCAGTCGACCGAGATCGAAGATTCCGTTTCCGAGTGCGGAAGCAGTGACCCCACGGCGGAAATCCTCATGGTCGATCCGCGCCGTAGCCCGCCAGGTTTTCCTCGCGGGGAGAACGGCGACAGCGGTGGCGATCGGGCGCAGGACAACGACGGTTACATCCCTCAGCCCCTCACCTCCGAGCAAAGAGCTGAGCTCTGTCGCCGCAACGGAGATGCTCTCTTCACCCCCATCATGGGAGATTCCCCAGAAGCTTTGGCCCTCGAAGCCACGCGCGTGGCCACCTTGGCCGAGCGTGCACGTCTGGAAAACATCCAATGTTCACTCAACGAACAGGCCCGCCGACTGGCCCCCGAGTCCATTCGACGGCCGCGGCAATCACGTCAGCGTGAGACTCAGGTGTTCCGCACACCAGTCCAAAACCTCGAAGCCGCGGCCCATATCGCGGAGTCGATTCAGCCCTCCCAGTCGGAAGCTGGAAGAGGCCTTCAGCAGATCCGAGCTTTGCTCCGAACGGCTTAAGAGCAAAATGCGGTTGTCTCTGAGTCGCGCAACAGGATTCTCAGCAGATCGGTGACTGCAGACACCGTATGGTCGGCCCACAGTCCAAGATCGCACCTGAGGTGTGAGGAACGTGGTCTGCGACATGACCGGCTCCTGGGTTGGAACGACGACCCACTCGACCGTCGACACGGACGCAACGATCGCCGTCGAGCGCCTACCCCTCCTCCAGGGAGTGGGTCGCACTCGCCCCCGCGGCACGTGGGCAGGCGCTTGCGAGACGACGAGCGTAGGGTTCCTCCGGATCCCCGACGGCCGGGCTTCGACGCGAGGTCCATCCTTGTGCAGGGCCGGGTCGACCGCAATCGGGCGTCCAGGGACGAGCGAGGCGGAGACCAACCCTCCAGCAACCGAGGCCGGCCTCCGGGCCCGAGTGCTTCTGCAGCGCAATCAGGGCAGCGGAGATCCCCCCGAACTTCAGGCTGGCGGCCGGGGTAAGCAAATTCACCGGTGAGTCAAAGCCGGACACGTGGCCGGAAGACTACCGAGTGGCCGTGTAGATCGGAGGAGGCAACGACGACGTGGCCATGAAACACCTCCCCTTGATGCTGGGAGGCTCCGCTCGGGTGTGGCTCAACCAGTTAGCCCCCAGGAGCATATACAGTTGGGAAGAGCTCGCTCGGGTGTTCGTTCGGACCTTCGAAGGCACCTGCAAGCGACCTGCTGGGCTCGCGGAGCTTCAGCATTGCACGCAGAAGCCGAGTGAAACTTTGAGGGACTATATTCAGCGGTGGACCACTTTGCATCATACGGTGGAAAACGTTTCCGAGCACCAGGCGGTGTGCGCTTTCAAGGAAGGCGTGCGCAATTGAGAGTTGAGCCTGAAGTTTGGGCGAACAGGCGACATGTCCCCGTCGCGAATGATGGAAATTGCCAGTCGGTACGCCAATGGCGAAGAGGCCGATCGGCTCCGTAGCGGCAAGAAACCAGTCGGGCAGGACGACCAGAATCACAATCGGAAGAACAAGCGTAAGGCCGACCCAGCTGCTCAGGGGGAGGCCGCAGTGGTCAACCAAGGGAAGGGCAAAGGAAAGCCCAAAGGCTCCTGGGCCCCCAAGAAAGGAAAGGGTCAGGCTGGAGATGATATGCTCGACCAGCCGTGTCCCATACACACAAAGAAGGACGAAGAGGGAAACTTGATGTATCCCAAGCACACCACTCGACAGTGTCGACTCTTGATCCAGAGTTTCCAGAAGGACCAGCCTACTGAGAAAGAGAAAGAATCAGAAGGGTCCGAAGACAAGGAGGGGGACGGAGGATACCCCCGCATCAACTCCACCTTGGTGATTTTCGCAGACGTCGAGAGCAAGAGTCGACTGAAGATCATCAACAGAGAAGTGAACATGGTTGCTCCGGCGACCCCCACGTTCCTGAAATGGTCAAAGACCCCCATCACATTTGACCAGTCCGATCATCCAGCGCACATCGCCACCCCTGGGCGGCAGGCGTTGGTGGTCGACCCAGTGGTAGAAGGCACCCGCCTGACCAGAGTTCTTATGGATGGAGGCAGTGGCTTGAATATCTTGTATGCAGCAACCCTCCGGGATATGGGCATTCCGATGTCCAAGCTAAGGGAAAGTAACATGAGGTTCCATGGAGTAATCCCCGGGAAGAAGGCCGACTCACTTGGTCAGATCTCACTCGACGTCGTCTTTGGTGAGTCTAAGAACTATCGAAAGGAGAAGCTGACGTTCGAACTGGTAGATTTTAACAACGCCTACCACACCATCCTGGGTAGGCCAGCTTACGCAAGGTTCATGGCTCGACCATGTTACGTCTACCTCAAGCTGAAGATGCCGGGGCCCAACGGCGTCATTACCATCACTGGGAACCGGCAGAAAGCGGAAGAATGCTTCCAGAAAGGCTCGAAGATCGCTGATGAGCAGATGGCAGCAGTAGAGATGGAGGAGTACCAGAAGCAAGTGGATCCAGGCGACCTGCTAAGGGCAAAGAAGCCGGCTTCCGAGTCAGCCTTTCAGTCAGTCGGGGACACAAAACCCGTGCACATCCACCCCACCGACCCCAACGCAGCACCGACCCACATCTCCACCACCCTTGACAGCAAATAGGAAGAAGCGCTCATCCAGTTCCTCCATGAGAACTGGGGCATCTTTGCATGGAAACCATCGGACATGCCGGGTGTGCCCAGGGGGCTGGCTGAGCACCATTTGCGAGTCGACCCGAAGGTGAAACCTGTGAAGGAACATCTCCATCGATCCGCTGCGGAGAAGCGAAAGGCGATTGGCGAAGAAGTGGCTCGACTCCTAGCAGCAGAGTTCATCCGCGAGATATACCACTCCGAGTGGCTCGCCAACGTCGTCATGGTCCCCAAGAAGGACAAGTCTCTCCGCATGTGCATCGATTTCAAGCACATCAATCGGGCCTGCCCGAAAGATCATTTTCCTCTCCCCTGCATCTATCAAATAGTCGATTCGACCGCAGGATGTGAGCGTTTGTCCTTTCTGGACGCATATTCCGGATACCATCAGACCCGTCTGTATGGGCCAGATGAAATAAAGACAGCCTTCATCACCCCTTTCGGGTGTTTTTGCTATGTCACCATGCCTTTCGGCCTCAAAAATGCCGGCGCCACCTTCATGCGCATGATCCAGAAATGCTTAATAAAGCAAATCAGTCGGAACGTCGAGGCGTACATGGATGACATCGTGGTCAAGTCACGGAAAGGTTCCGACCTACTGACTGACCTTGGTGAGACATTCACGAACCTCAGAAGTTATGATATCAAGCTCAACCCGTCAAAGTGTACGTTCGGAGTTCCTGGTGGCAAGTTGCTCGGTTTTCTCGTTTCCGAACGGGGAATCGACGCCAACCCAGAGAAGGTCGGCGCCATCCTCCGAATGAAACGCCCCGAGCGTATACACGACGTCCAGAAGCTTACTGGTTGCTTGGCCGCATTGAGTCGATTCATTTCTCGGCTCGGGGAGAAGGCACTGCCTCTCTACCGACTCATGAAGAAATCCGACAAGTTCGAGTGGAATCCCGAAGCCGAAGCAGCGTTTGAGGAACTCAAAGCCCTGCTGTCCACCCAGCCGGTGCTCGCTGCCCCAGTCAGCGGAGAGCCTCTTCTGCTGTACATTGCTGCCACCGGACAAGTCGTCAGTACTGTACTCACGGTCGAGCGGGAAGAAGAGGGCAAGGCATACAAGGTCCAACGCCCGGTCTATTACATATCTGAAGTTTTGACTCCCTCCAAGCAAAGGTATCCACATTACCAAAATCTTGTGTACGGGATTTACTTGACTGCAAAAAAGGTTGCCCATTATTTCTCGGATCACTCAATCTCAGTCGTCAGCGACGCCCCATTATCAGAGATACTAAACAACCGAGATGCAACCGGTCGAGTGGCAAAATGGGCGATTGAACTTCTTCCATTAGATATCAAGTTCGAAGCAAAGAAATCCATCAAGTCTCAGGCCATAGCGGATTTCGTGGCTGAGTGGATAGAACAAGAGCTTCCGACTCAAGTCCAGTCGGACCATTGGACTATGTTCTTCGATGGGTCCAAAATGCTGAACGGATCCGGTGCAGGCGTGGTCCTGATCTCTCTCAGGGGCGACAAGCTCAGCTACGTCCTTCAGATACATTTTGATTCATCAAACAACGAGGCTGAATACGAAGCACTTTTGTATGGGTTGCGTATGGCCATCTCACTCGGCGTCCGTCGCCTGATGGTCTACGGTGATTCCGACCTAGTGGTGAAACAAGTAATGAAAGAATGGGACGTCAGGAGCCCGGCGATGACCAGTTATTGCAGTGCAGTACGAAAGCTTGAAAGGAAGTTTGAAGGCTTAGAGCTCCATCATGTGCCCAGAGCAAAGAATCAGCTAGCCGACGATCTCGCAAAAATTGGGTCGACTCGGAGGTCCATACCCAAGAATGTGTTCCTAGAGCATCTGCACACTCCCTCTGTCAAGGAGGACCCCTTCACGGAAGAGCCCCCGCAGCCAGTCAGTGCAACCGATCCGACTGAGGTCGAAGTGCCTGCCGTGGTCGACTTGATCATGGAGGTCCTAGTAATCACACCTGATTGGACTGTGCCATATATATCATTTCTGCTCAGGCAAGAACTCCCAGAAGATGAAGAAGCGCGCCAAATCGTCCGTCGATCCAAAGCATTCACAGTCATTCAAGGTCAGCTCTACAGAGGAAGCGTCACTGGAGTCGCCCAGCGCTGCATCGATCCAGAGGAAGGTTGACTGATCTTGGATGAAATCCACTCGGGGACTTGCGGCCACCACGCTTCCTCTCGGACTATCGTGGCCAAAGCATACCGAGCCGGATTTTACTGGCCCCGCGCCAACGAGATGGCCAAGGATATTGTGGATAAATGCGCAGGGTGCCAGTTCTACTCCAACATGTCGCACAAGCCAGCATCCGCCCTCAAAACCATCCCGCTGGTCTGTCCCTTCGCTGTTTGGGGCTTAGATATGGTCGGCCCCTTCAGGACAGGCAGGAGCGGATTCACTCACCTTCTGGTAGCAGTCGACAAGTTCACCAAGTGGATTGAGGCCAAACCCATCAAGAACCTCGAGTCGAGCACCACCATCAGCTTCATTAAGGAACTAATATTCAGATATGGGGTCCCTCATAGCATCATCACAAACAACGGCTCCAACTTTGACTCGGATGAATTCAGAGCTTTCTGTACCTCCCAAGGGACGCGAGTCGACTACGCCTCCGTAGCACACCCTCAGTCGAATGGACAAGCGGAAAGAGCAAATGGGCTGATTCTCCAAGGCTTAAAGCCACGGCTCATGCGCGACCTCAAGCATGCCGCCGGGGCTTGGGTAACCGAGCTGCCCTCCGTCCTGTGGGGTCTGAGGACAACTCCGAATCGGTCGACTGGCTGTACCCCTTTCTTCCTGGTCTATGGGGCCAAAGATGTACTACCGAGCGACTTATTACACAATTCCCCCAGAGTAGAACTCTTCTCCGAAGCTGTGGCAGAGCAAGCTCGTCAGGATGCAGTCGACCTTTTAGAAGAGGAAAGAGAGATGGCCCTGATCCGGTCGACCATCTATCAACAGGACCTGCGTCGATTCCACACCCGCAACGTGAGAAGTCGAGCGTTCCAGGAAGGAGACCTGGTCCTCCGAGTGCATCAGAAACGTCCGCACAAGCTCGCCCCAGCCTGGGAAGGCCCGTTCATCATCACGAAGGTGCTGTGCAACGGAGCTTACCACCTCTACAATGTAGCCCAGAAGAAAGACGAACCTCATTCGTGGAATGCAGACCTACTCCGCCGTTTTTTCACTTGAAGCACTCGACGGTCGAGTTGTAATAAGGATTCCCCAATTTGTTTCAAAAGCAAGATAGCAATGATTCCCTAACGATTGGTGTCCTCCAAATCCCCCAGTGGGTGCTTAGCTGCGATCCTCCGAGCTACGTCACAAGTACAAGGCGGTTCGGTCCTCCGAACTCCGCCACAAGTACAACGTAGCTTGGAATCGCCTAAGTTATAAACATTCTACTCCGAGTGAAGAGCGACCCTCTCACTCGAAGGCTTAGCTGCGACCCCGTGACTCGCCTAAGTTACAATTATCTACTCCGAGTGAAGAGCAACCCTCTCACTCGGGGGCTTAGCTGCGGTCCTCCGAGCTACGCCACAAGTACAAAGCGGTTCGGTCCTCTGAACTCCGCCACAAGTACAACGTAGCTGGGAATCGCCTAAGTTATAAACATTCTACTCCGAGTGAAGAGCGACCCTCTCACTCGGGGGCTTAGCTGCGACCCCGTGACTCGCCTAAGTTACAACTATCTACTCCGAGTGAAGATCAACTCTCTCACTCGGGGGCTTAGCTGCGGTCCTCCGAGCTCCGCCACAAGTACAAAGCGGTTCGGTCCTCTGAACTCCGCCACAAGTACAATGTAGCTTGGAATCGCCTAAGTTATAAACATTCTACTCCGAGTAAAGAGCGACCCTCTCACTCGGGGGCTTAGCTGCGACCCCGTGACTCGCCTAAGTTACAACTATCTACTCCGAGTGAAG
>LR738712.1:650179571-650260704 GCA_902687465.1 Secale cereale
AGCTGCGACCCCGTGACTCGCCTAAGTTACAACTATCTACTTCGAGTGAAGAGCAACCCTCTCACTCGGGGGCTTAGCTGCGGTCCTCCGAGCTACGCCACAAGTACAAAGCGGTTCGGTCCTCCGAACTCCGCCACAAGTACAACGTAGCTTGGAATCGCCTAAGTTATAAACATCTACTCCGAGTGAAGAGCAACCCTCTCACTCGGGGGCTTATCTGTGGTCCTCCGAGCTATGCCACAAATACAAAGCGGTTCGGTCCTCCGAACTCCGCCACAAGTACGACGTAGCTTGGAATCGCCTAAGTTATAAACATTCTACTCCGAGTGAAGAGCGATCCTCTCACTCGGGGGTTTAGCTGCGACCCCGCGACTCGCCTAAGTTACAACTATCTACTCCGAGTGAAGAGCAACCCTCTCATTCGGAGGCGAATTTAGTCGAAGACGTCGACTCAAAGATTCAGATAGTCAGAAGAAGAGCGACGAACCAAAAGATCAAAATCAAATAAAAGCCCCGCAAGGTTCGGGTAAGAGTACTTCGGCCACAGACCCACCAGAGTTTAACAAGTACAAATCCACGTGGCATTCCGCGGCAAATAAAGGTTAATGTATCAAAGTCATGGCTCGGGGGGAGGCGGGCTTGTAGGCGCGACAAATTCGTCCAAATCGATCCCATCGGCGATACGAGTGGCAGCCTCCAAGAAAGTCTCCATGAAGGACTGGAATTGAAGCTCCTTCGTGTTTGCGACCTTCAGCGCAGCAAGCTTCCTCTCCTTCACCTCCCTGCAGTGCACACGGACCAAAGCCAGCGCCACGTCTGCTCCTCCCCGGGCGGCCGACTTCTTCCATTCTTGCACTCGGTCGGGGACCTCATTGAGTCGAGTCATCAAGGACTCGAGGTCGTTCTCCTGCACGATTCCCCTCCAGAGCGCGCCGTCGATTCGGGCCATCGCCGCCTTCAGTCGTCCGAGGTAATCAGTGGCCGCAGTAAGGCGAGACTCCAGCCTCAGTATGTTCATGGAAACCTCGTCCTTCACAATGGAGTTGGTGGGGTCCAAGCCAGGCTCAACCCGGCCAGTCTCCTCTGCGAAATTACGACAGAACTCTGCACCAAGAACAACAGTCGAGTTAGCAGATGGAACACGGGTCGACCAGCCCAATTTCAACCAATCCAAAGAGGACATACCTTCGAGCACGAGGTACCATTTTTTGGTGATATCGCCCAGATACGCCTCAAGGTCAAGCCTCTTCAGAAACAGAGCCTCATACTTGTCGTTCAAGTCGGCCCTGGACTTCTTCAGCTGAGCCACCTCCTTGTTGGCCGCGTCGAGTGAGCCTCTCAGTCGGATAATCTCCGCCTCGAGTGCGCCCACAGAAGCCAGCTTCTTCTCCGCCAGCTCCGACTTCTCCTGGGCCGCCTGTGAAGGAAATATGCCCTAGAGGCAATAATAAAGTTGTTATTTATATTTCCTTATATTATGATAAATGTTTATTATTCATGCTAGAATTGTATTAACCAGAAACATAGTACATGTGTGAATACATAGACAAAACAGAGTGTCCCAAGTATGCCTCTACTAGACTAGCTCATTGATCAAAGATGGTTATGTTTCCTAACCATAGACATGAGTTGTCATTTGATCAACGAGATCACATCATTAGGAGAATGATGTGATGAACAAGACCCATCCGTTAGCTTAGCACTATGATCGTTTAGTTTTACTGCTATTGCTTTCTTCATGACTTATACATGTTCCTATGACTATGAGATTATGCAACTCCCGAATACCGTAGGAACACCTTGTGTGCTATCAAATGTCACAATGTAACTAGGTGATCATAAAGATGCTCTACAGGTGTCTCCGAAAGTGTTCGTGGTGTTCGGATAGATCAAGACTAGGATTTGTCACTCCGAGTGTCGGAGAGGTATCTCTGGGCCCTCTCGGTAATGCACATCATAATAAGCCTTGCAAGCAAAAGACTAATGAGTTACTCACGAGATGATGTATTACGGAACGAGTAAAGAGACTTGCCGGTAACGAGATTGAACTACGTACAGAGATACCGACGATCGAATCTCGGGCAAGTAACATACCAATGACAAAAGGAACAACGTATGTTGTTATGCGGTTTGACCGATAAAGATCTTCGTAGAATATGTAGGAGCCAATATGAGCATCCAGGTTCCGCTATTGGTTATTGATCGGAGATGAGTCTCGGTCATGTCTACATAGTTCTTGAACCCGTAGGGTCCGCACGCTTAATGTTTGATGACGATCGGTATTATGAGTTTATGAATTTTGATGTACCGAAAGAGTTCGGAGTCCCGGATGAGACCGGGGACATGACGAGGAGTCTCAAAATGGTTGAGACGTAAAGATCGATATATTGGACGACTATATTCGGACATCGGAAAGGTTCCGAGTGATTCGGGTATTTTTCGGAGTATATGAGCCTTATTGGGCCATACGGGAATAGAGGAGAAAGGCCAAAAGGAAGGAGGCGCGCGCCCCCCCTCTGGTCCGAATTGGACAAGGGGCGCAGCCCCCTTTTCCTTCTCCCTCTCCACCTCTTTCCTTCTCTCCTACTCCGGAAATGAAAGGGGAATCCTACTAGGACTTGGGAGTCCTAATAGGACTCCCCACACTTGGCGCGCCCCCTCTAGGGCCGACCTTTCCCTTGCTCCTTTATATACGGGGGCAGGGGGGCACCCTAGGACACACAGAAGTTGAATTGTTTTAGCCGTGTGCGGTGGCCCCCTCCACAAAAACACACCTCGGTCATACCGTTGCAGTGCTTAGGCGAAGCCCTGCACCGGTAGATACATCATATCCGTCACCACGCCGTCGTGCTGACGAAACTCTCCCGTGAAGCTCAACTGGATCAAGAGCTCGTGGGATGTCATCAAGCTGAACGTGTGCTGAACGCGGAGGTGCCGTACGTTTGGTGCTTGATCGGTTGGATCGCGAAGAAGTTCGACTACATCAACCGCGTCACTTGATGCTTCCTCTCCCGGTCTACGAGGGTATGTAGACACACTCTTCCCCTCGTTGCTATACATCTGGTAGATAACTTTTGCGTGATTGTAGGAAAATTTTTAAATACTACGTTCCCCAACAGTGGCATCATGAGCCAGGTCTATGCGTAGATGATATGCACGAGTAGAACACAATGAGTTGTGGGCGATACTAGTCATACTGCTTACCAGCATGTCATACTTTGCTTCGGCGGTATTGTGAGATGAAGCGGCCCGGACCGACATTACGCGTACGCTTACGCGAGACTGGTTTCACCGTTATGAGCACTCATTGCTTAAAGGTGACTGGCGGGTGTCTGTCTCTCTCACTTTAGCTGAATCAAGTGTGGCGATGCCCGGTCCTTGTGAAGGTTAAAACAACACATACTTGACGAAACATCGTTGTGGTTTTTGTATGCGTAGGTAAGAACGGTTCTTGCTAAGCCCGTAGCAGCCACGTAAAACTTGCAACAACAAAGTAGAGGACGTCTAACTTGTTTTTGCAGGGCATGTTGTGATGTGATATGGTCAAGACATGATGAGCTATACGGTTTTGTATGAGATGATCATGTTTTGTAAAGTTATCGGCAACTGGCAGGATCCATATGGTTGTCGCTTTATTGTATGAAATGCAATCGCCATGTAATTGCTTTACTTTATCACTAAGCGGTAGCGATAGTCGTAGAAGAAATAGTTGGTGAGACGACAACGATGCTACGATGGAGATCAAGGTGTCGCGCCGGTGACGAAGGTGATCATGAAGGTGCTTTTGAGATGGAGATCAAAAGCACAAGATGATGATGGCCATATCATGTCACATATTTTGATTTGCATGTGATGTTTATCTTATTATGCTTCTTATTTTGCTTAGAACGACGGTAGCATTATAAGATGATCCCTTCAAAATTTCAAGGTACAAGTGTTCTCCCTGAGTATGCACCGTTGCGAAAGTTCTTCGTGCCGAGACACCACGTGATGATCGGGTGTGATAAGCTCTACGTTCAAATACAACGGGTGTAAGACAGTTTTGCACACGTAGAATACTCGGTTTAAACTTGACGAGCCTAACATATGCAGATATGGCCTCGGAACACTGGAGACCGAAAGGTCGAGCGTGAATCATATAGTAGATATGATCAACATAAGATGTTCACCATTGAAACTACTCCATCTCACGTGATGACCGGACATGGTTTAGTTGATTTGGATCACGTGATCATTTAGATGACTAGAGGGATGTCTATCTAAGTGGGAGTTCTTTAAGTAATATGATTAAATTGAACTTTAATTTATCATGAACTTAGTCCTCGTAGTATTAGCATATCTATGTTGTAGATCAATAGCTCACGATGTTGCTCCCCGTTTATTTTTTATATGTTCCTAGAGAAAACTAAGTTGAAAGATGTTAGTAGCAATGATGCGGAATTGTTCCGTGATCTGAGGATTATCCTCATTGCTGCATAGAGAATTATGTCCTTGATGCACCGCTAGGTGACACACCTATTGCAGGAGCAGATGTAGACGTTATGAACGTTTTGACAAAAGCTCGGTATGATGACTACTTGATAGTTTAAGTGCACCATGCTTTACGGCTTAGAACCGGGACTTCAAAAACGTTTTGAACGCCATGGAGCATATAAGATGTTCCAAGAGTTGAAATTAGTATTTCATACTCATGCCCGTGTCGAGAGGTATAAGACTTCTGACAGTACTTTGCCTACAAGATGGAGGAGAATAGCTCAACCAGTGAGCATGTGCTCAGATTGTCTGGGTACTACAATTACTTGAATCAAGTGGGAGTTAATCTTCCAGATAAGATAGTAATTGACAAAGTTCTCTAGTCACTATCACCAAGTTAGTAGAACTTCGTGATGAACTATAATATGCAAGGGATGATGAAAGGAATTCCCGAGCTCTTCGCGATGCTGAAGTCGGTGAAGGTAGAAATCATGTAAAAGCATCAAGTGTTGATGGTTAACAAGACCACTTGTTTCAAGTAAAGGGCAAAGGATAGAAGGGGAACTTCAAGAAGAATGACAAGCAAGTTGTCACTCCCGTGAAGAAACCCAAAGGTAAAACTCAAGCCTGAAACTAAGTGCTTCTACTGCAAAGGAAATGGTCACTGGAAGTGGAACTGCCCTAGATACTTGGCGGATAAGAAGGATGGCAAAGTGAACAAAGGTATATTTTGATATACAGATTATTGATGTGTACTTTACTAGTGTTCATAGCAACCCCTGGGTATTTGATACCAGTTCAGTTGCTAAAATTAGTAACTCGAAATGAGAATTGCAGAAGGAACAGAGACTAGTTAAAGGTGAAGTGACGATGTGTGTTGGAAGTGGTTCCAAGATTGATATGATCATCATCGCACACTCCCTATACTTTCGGGATTAGTGTAAAACCTAAATAAATGTTATTTGGCATTTGCGTTGAGCATGAATATGATTTGATCATATTTGTTGCAATACGGTTATTCATTTAAAGTCATAGAATAATTCTTATTCTGTTTACATGAATAAAACCTTCGATGGTCATACACCCAATGAAAATAGTTTGTTGGATCTCGATCGTGGTGATACACATATTCATAATATTGAAGCCAAAAGATGCAAGGTTAATAATGATAGTGCAACTTATTTGTGGCACTGCCGTTTAGGTCATAATGGTGTAAAGCACATGAAGAAACTCCATAGTGATGGACTTTTGGAATCACTTGATTATGAATCACTTGGTGCTTGCGAACCATGCCTCATGGGCAAGATGACTAAAACTCCGTTCTCCGGAACAATGGAGCGAGCAACAGATTTGTTGGAGATCATACATACAGATGTATGTGGACCAATGAGTGTTGAAGCTCGCGGCGGGTATCGTTATTTTCTGACCTTCACTGATGATTTGAGCAGATATGGGTATATCTACTTAATGAAGCACAAGTCTGAAACATTTGAAAAGTTCAAAGAATTTCAGAGTGAAGTGGAGAATCATCGTAACAAGAAAATAAGAGTTTCTACGATATGATCGTAGAGGTAAAATATTTGAGTTAGCGAGTTTGGCCTTCAGTAAAAACAATGTGAAATAGTTTCACTACTCACGCCACCTAAAACACCACAGTGTAATGGTGTGTCCGAACGTCATAACCGTACTTTATTAGATATGGTGCGATCGATGATGTCTCTTACCGATCTAACACTATTGCTTTTGGGGTTATGTATTAGAGACAGCTACATTCACGTTAAATAGGGCACCATCTAAATCCGTGGATATGACACCGTATGAACTGTGGTTTGACGAGAAACCTAAGCTGTCATTTCTTTAAGTTTGGGACTGCAATGCTTATGTGAAAAAGTTTCAACATGATAAGCTCGAACCCAAATCGGAGAAGTAAATCTTCATAGGATACCCAAAAGAAACTGTTGCGTACACCTTCTATCACAGATCCGAAGGCAAGGTCTTTGTTGCTAAGAGTGGATCCTTTCTAGAGAAGGAGTTTCTCTCGAAAGAAGTGAGTGGGAGGAAAGTAGAACTTGATGAGGTAATTGTACCTTCTCCCGAATTGGAAAGTGGAACATCACAGAAACTAGTCCCAGTGATTCCTACACCAATTAGTGAGGAAGCTAATGATGATGATCATGAAACTTCAGATCAAGTTTCTACTGAACTTCGTAGATCAACCAGAGTTCGTTCCGCATCAGAGTGGTACGGCAACCCGGTTCTGGAAGTCATGTTACTAGACCATGATGAACCTACGAACTATGAGGAAGCGATGATGAGCCCAGATTCCACAAAATGGCTTGAGGCCAGGAAATCTGAGATGGGATCCATGTATGAGAACAAAGTGTGGACTTTGGTTGACTTGCCCGATGATCGGCAAGCCATCGAAAATAAATGGATCTTCAAGAGGAAGGCTGACGCTGACGGTAATGTTACTGTTTACAAAGCTCGACTTGTTGCGAAAGTTTTTCAACAAGTTCAAGGAGTTGACTACGATGAGACTTTCTCACCCGTAGCGATGCTTAAGTCTGTCCGAATCATGTTAGCAATTGCCGCATTTTATGAAATCTGGCAAATGGATAACAAAACTGCATTCTTTAATGGATTTATTAAAGAAGACTTGTATATGATGCAACCAGAAGGTTTTGTCAATCCTAAAGGTGCTAACAAAATGTGCAAGCTCCAGCGATCCATCTATGGACTGGTGCAAGCATCTCGGAGTTGGAATATACGCTTTGATAAGTTGATCAAAGCATATGTTTATACAGACTTGCGGTGAAGCCTGTATTTACAAGAAGTGAGTGGGAGCACTACAACCTTTCTGATAAGTATATGTGAATGACATATTGTCGATCGGAAATGATGTAGAATTTTCTGGAAATCATAAAGGAGTGTTTGAAAGGAGTTTTTCATAGAAAGACCTTGGTGAAGCTGCTTACATATTGGGCATCAAGATCTATAGAGATAGATCAAGACGCTTGATAAGACTTTGGATGAGTACATACCTTGATAAGATTTTGAAGTAGTTCAAAATGGATCAGTCAAAGAAGGAGTTCTTGCCTGACTTGTAAGGTGTGAAGTTGAGTAAGACTCAAAGCCAGACCACGGCAGAAAAATATAGAGAGAATGAAAGTCATTCCCTATGCCTCAGCCATAGGTTCTATAAAGTATGCCATGCTGTGTACCAAACATGTTGTGTACCTTGCCATGAGTTTGTCAAGGGGGTACAATAGTGATCCAAGAGTAGATCACTGTACAACGGTCAAAATTATCCTTAGTAACTGGATGACTAAGGAAATGTTTCTCGATTATGGAGGTGATAAAGAGTTCGTCGTAAAGGGTTACGCCGATGCAAGCTTTGACACTAAATCCAGATGACTCTAAGTATCAATCTGGATGCATATTGAAAGTGGGAGTAATTAGCTAGAGTAGCTCCATGCAGAGCATTGTAGACATAGAAATTTGCGAAATACATACGGATCTGAATGTGACAGACCCGTTGACTAAACTTCTCTCACAAGCAAAACATGATCACACCTTATTACTCTTGGGTATTAATCACATAGCGATGTGAACTAGATTATTGACTCTAGTAAACCCTTTGGGTGTTGGTCACATGGCGATGTGAACTATGGGTGTTATTCACATAACGATGTGAACTATCGGTATTAAATCACATGGCAATGTGAGCTAGATTATTGACTCTAGTGCAAGTGGGAGACTGAAGGAAATATGCCCTAGAGGCAATAATAAAGTTGTTATTTATATTTCCTTATATCATGATAAATGTTTATTATTCATGCTAGAATTGTATTAACCGGAAACATAGTACATGTGTGAATACATAGACAAAACAGAGTGTCCCTATTATGCCTCTACTAGACTAGCTCATTGATCAAAGATGGTTATGTTTCCTAACCATAGACATGAGTTGTCATTTGATCAACGGGATCACATCATTAGGAGAATGATGTGATGGACAAGACCCATCCGTTAGCTTAGCACTATGATCGTTTAGTTTTACTGCTATTGCTTTCTTCATGACTTATACATGTTCCTATGACTATGAGATTATGCAACTCCCGAATACCGTAGGAACACCTTGTGTGCTATCAAACGTCACAACGCAACTGGGTGATCATAAAGATGCTCTACAGGTGTCTCCGAAAGTGTTCGTGGTGTTCGCATAGATCAAGACTAGGATTTGTCACTCCGAGTGTCGGAGAGGTATCTCTGGGCCCTCTCGGTAATGCACATCATAATAAGCCTTGCAAGCAAAAGACTAATGAGTTACTCACGAGATGATGTATTACAGAACGGGTAAAGAGACTTTCCGGTAACGATATTGAACTAGGTATAGAGATACCGACGATCGAATCTCGGGCAAGTAACATACCAATGACAAAAGGAACAACGTATGTTGTTATGCGGTTTGACCGATAAAGATCTTCGTAGAATATGTAGGAGCCAATATGAGCATCCAGGTTCCGCTATTGGTTATTGACCGGAGATGTCTCGGTCATGTCTACATAGTTCTCGAACCCGTAGGGTCCGCACGCTTAACGTTTGATGACGATCGGTATTATGAGTTTATGAGTTTTGATGTACCGAAGGAGTTCGGAGTCCCGGATGAGACTGGGGACATGACGAGGAGTCTCGAAATGGTCGAGACGTAAAGATCGATATATTGGACGACTATATTCGGACATCGGAAAGGTTCCGAGTGATTCGGGTATTTTTCGGAGTATATGGGCCTTATTGGGCCATACGGGAATAGAGGAGAAAGGCCAAAAGGAAGGAGGCGCGCGCCCCCCCTCTGGTCCGAATTGGACAAGGGGCGCAGCCCCCTTTTCCTTCTCCCTCTCCACCTCTTTCCTTCTCTCCTACTCCGGAAATGAAAGGGGAATCCTACTAGGACTTGGGAGTCCTAATAGGACTCCCCACACTTGGCGCGCCCCCTCTAGGGCCGGCCTCTCCCTTGCTCCTTTATATACGGGGGCAGGGGGGCACCCTAGGACACACAGAAGTTGAATTGTTTTAGCCGTGTGCGGTGCACCCCTCCACAGAAACACACCTCGGTCATACCGTTGCAGTGCTTAGGCGAAGCCCTGCACCGGTAGATACATCATATCCGTCACCACGCCGTCGTGCTGACGAAACTCTCCCGTGAAGCTCAACTGGATCAAGAGCTCGTGGGATGTCATCAAGCTGAACGTGTGCTGAACGCACAGGTGCCGTACGTTCGGTGCTTGATCGATTGGATCGCGAAGAAGTTTGACTACATCAACCGCGTCACCTGACGCTTCCGCTCCCGGTCTACGAGGGTACGTAGACACACTCTTCCCCTCGTTGCTATACATCTGTTAGATAACTCTTGCGTGATCGTAGGAAAATTTTAAAATACTACGTTCCCAACAGCCTGCTGCGCCGCCGCCTAGTCAAGATCCTTTTGCTCCAAAGCTGCTCTCAGTTGACCTACCAAGGCCGCCACTGGACATATGAACATGAAGGAACACTCTAAGCGAAAAGTCAGTCGTCAGGAGACAGAAGTAAGTTACTAGCCGCATCGTCTTGCGTCTTCTTCAGATGGTCCCGGGCCAACTGCAAGTCAAGATTAAGCTGGATTTGCTTCTGCTCAAGATCTGCAAACTTGGCCCCGAACTCGCAAGATTTCTGCATCAACAAGACAAAACAAAGGTTATAAGACTACAGTCGAGTCAGATCACTCAACCGCAGCCTCGGGGACTACACCCAGTGGGTGCACTGAGCGTGCCCCCACTGGTTTCACTCGGCCAAGATCAGTCTGGCGCGAGCTCAAAAAAACATGGAAGTTCTATAGTAATACCATGGCCGACTGCAATTAGTCGACCACGGTCTCGGGGACTACACCCAGTGGGTGCACTGAGCGTGCCCCCACTGGTTTCACTCGGCCAAGATCAGTCCGGCGCGAGCTCAAAAATTAAGGGAAAAGAAGAACACCCAGTGGGTGTGATACCTCACAAAACAAAACAAGCAGATTTCTCCCGAAATCAGAAAGCACTCCGACAACATACCTGGACATTGGCCCGAAGAACAGAGCTGGCGTCGTAAGCCGCCATGCTGGCCTCATACGCCGCCTTCGTCCGCCCCATCATCACCTCCGCCTGGCGAATGACCTCTTGTGCCGCCCTGATACGTCTCAAACGTATCTACTTTTCCAAACACTTTTGATATTGTTTTGACCTCATTCTTGCATGATTTGAACTAAACTAACCCGGACTGACGCTGTTTTCAGCAGAGCTGCCTGTATGGTTTTATTGTGTGCAGGAAAACGGATTTTTAGGTATCTCAGAAAAATCCACGAAAAATCACAGAAAATCCACACACCCGAAGGAACCCGGAGCCAGAAGAGGGACCAGGGGGGACCAGGGGGGCCAGGGGGGCCCCAGGCGCCCTGGTGGCGCGGCCCAGCCCCTGGCCGCGTCGGGGGGTCGCCTGGGTGGGCCCCACCTCCCCTGGTGCCCTACTTTGACTCGTATTTTAGCTCGCGACGGAGAAATCCCAGATTAGTAGTTCTTTTCGCAGTTTTCGTCGCGGAGCCACCGCCACCCTCTGTTCTTCTTTGGGAGGGCTAATCTGGAGGCTGAATTGGCCTCCGGAGAGGGGAGATCGTCGCCATCGTCATCATCATCACCACTCCATCATCCCTCCATGACTTCTCCTTCCATGTGTGAGTAATCCCCTGCTGTAGGCGAAGGGGGTGGTAGGGATTGGATGAGTTAGATCATGTAATAGTTTGTTAGATCGTTGGGGGCATGTTGCCTATCATCTACTATGGTGTTTATCATCTTTGCTTCAACTTGTTATTCTTAATGCTTGACACTTAGGGCCCGAGTGCCATGATTTCAGATCTGAACCATATGTGTTTGCATGAATATATTTGTGTTCTTTATCCTATCTATGAGTTGTTTGCACCTATTACGGTTCGGAACCAGCGATCCCAAAAGTGACAGCTTGGGACACCAAAGGGGATGGTCCGTAGTTTGAGGATTACATGTATCCATTGAGTTCATTGCTTTGTTCCGGTGCTCTTTGACAGGAGCACCTTAATCTCCATAAGTTTCTTTTGGCTCCGTTCGTAGCGGGATGGTAGGACAAAAGATGTTGTGCAAGTTCTTATTGCAAGCACGCACAACTACCTACGGGATACATGCCTAATGTTTGATATTTGCCTAGATGATCATTACTTTTCCGTGTGCCGTGCCCCAAGTTAGAATCATGATATATCTCATCCATGCAGCGCCCAACCATCCATCTCCCTAGCCTACAGTGTTTTAAATCCTGCTTGTCACTAGTTGCTACTTTTGCCATTTACCTTTACTATTTACTTTTGCTGTTTACTTTTACTATCACTATCATCACTATCATATCACTGTTACCATTTATCTTCGTTGCAAGTAAGTATATTTCAGGTGCGGTTGAATTGACAACTCAACTGTCAAAGCTTATAAATACTCTTTGGCTCCCCGTGTGTCGAATCAATAAATTGGGTTATTCTTACCCGCGAAGACTATCTCGATCCCTTACGGTTGAGGGTTATCAAGTACCGTTTTCTGGCGCCGTTGCCGGGGAGCATAGCAATATTTACAAGTCTACTTGAAGTATCCTACCTGCTGCACTTCATCAGCTATGGGTAAGAAAGGAGACCCCAAGGTTCCGATCTTACTATCCACTACAAGAAGAGGTACTGTTCTGAGCACTAGTGCTACACTTGATTCACCTTCTGTTATGAGTAAGTTTGCCTCACCACCACCACATGATGCTCCTACTGAATCTGTTACTATGTCCGATACTCTTGATGATGCTTCTACTACTGTTGATGATATTAGTTCACTTGGTTATGCTCTTGAGAAACAGATCGCTGCTGCTGCGAAAAAGTCTGGAATTGAAATTCCTGTTACTCGCTACCCTATTGGTGAAACTTATGATTATCCTGATTTGAGTAAACTCAAGGAGAGACTCCTTGATGATGATTACTATATGCTTGATGAAGATTTATGCAGGGAACTGACAGAGTTTTCTGGCTCTGACCCTGAAGTTATTAAGAAACTGTTTGAAAAACACTCTTTGAAGAACAAAACCGTTCTTGATCCTGAATTTGCTACATCTCCTATATGCATTGATGATCCTGATCCTGATTTCTCTGTTGATCTTTTACTTATACCTATGGTTGAAGCTGACCCCTTTTATGGCAGAGAAAATGATGATGCTATTGCACACCTAACTAAACTCGATGAGTTGGGTGGCCTGTTTACCACAGATGAGAAGATACGATACTTTTATGTGACCAAGCTTCTTCCTTTCTCCTTGAAGGAAGGTGCTAAAGCATGGTATGATTCACTCCCATGCGGTTCCATTAAGAGTCCTCAAGACTTAGCACTCTTTTGTTGATAAGTACTTTCTTGCTCACATGCAACATGCTGCTTTACAAAGAATTTATAACTTTAAACAGTTGCAGGATGAGTCCCTCCCTAAAGCTTGGGGGAGGTACTGCGGTTTGATTCGGGCTAGACCAGGACATGAAGTCCCTAAGAACGAATTAATCGATATATACTATGCTGGTCTAACTGATGAATCCAGGTCCTATTTGGACAGTTGTGCTGGTTGTGTTTTCAGGAAAAGGACACCGGACGATGCAGAAGATTTGATGGGCAGGATTGCCAAAAATCATGAAGATTGGTCCGTCCCTGAACCACCTCCACCACCAAAGAAGAGGGGCATGTTTGTTCTAAGCCCCGAAGATATGCGAGAAGCAAAGAAGTCTATTAAAGAGAAAGGTATTAAAGCTGAAGACGTGAAGAATCTACCCCCTATTGAGAAGCTGTGTGAGCCTACCACTCACCCTCCTATGGTAGAGGTACACTCTCTTTTAGATTTCAATGCAAGTGACACCCCTCATGGTAAGCCTCCTGATCAATGTTTAGATGAGTTTGATAATTTTATTATGAAACAAAATCATTTTAATGAGAGGATACAAAGTCAGTTGCATGATAATTCCCTTGCTATCAAAAGTCTGCTTGATGTTCTAGGTAGAACGGTTAATGATGTTCAATGTCTTGTGAAGCATTTTCATATGGTTAAAACTCAGCTTGATCAAATTTCTAATGTGAAAAAAGATTTGCTTGCTAACAATGCCAAACAAGATAATTTGCAGGCTTTCGGGATTAAGACCCGAGGAGGAACTAGCACTCAAGATCCTCTCTATCCAGAGGGGCATCCGAGGAGAATCGAGCAAGATTCTCAAATGCAGGAAGAAGAAATTGTTGGCTCTCCAAAGAAGAAGAAGAAACATAAGGAGACTGACAATTCTAATGATCCTATTGCAGATGAAGAGCCAGCTGTTGATCCCAACAGTGTATCTATCTCCAATGCTGAGACTGAAGACGGTGCTGAACCTGAAGGTAAGGATAATGAGAAGAATGATCCGCCTGAGGTTTAAGAAGAAGCAGCACCTGACAAACGTAAGAGGTACACTAAAGAAGACTTCATCGCAAGAAAACATGGGAAGGAAAGAGAACCATGGGTACAGAAACCCATGCCCTTTCCAGGTAAGTCCATCAAATCCAAAGAAGAAGAGCATTACAATAAGTTTTGTGAGTGGATTAAACCTCTTTTTCTTCAAATTCCTTTGACTGAAGCTATTAAGTTACCTCCTTATTCAAAATATATGAAAGATATTGTCACCAATAAAAGAAAGGTTCCTAATGAAGCAATACCTACTATGCTTGCTAACTACTCTTTCAGTGGGAAGATTCCTGAGAAGCTCGGTGATCCAGGTATACCCACCATTCCTTGCTCCATAAAGAATAATTATGTCAAAACTGCTTTATGTGATCTTGGAGCAGGAGTGAGTGTTATGCCTCTCTCTCTTTACGAGAGGCTCTGTTTAGAGAAACTAATTCCTACAGATATCTCCCTTCAGATGGCTGACAAGTCAACCGCCGTTCCAATAGGTATTTGTGAGGATGTTCCCGTAGAAGTTGCTAATTATTTGATTCTTACTGATTTTGTTGTGCTTGACATGCCCGAGGATGGAAGCATGTCCATTATTCTTGGTAGACCTTTTCTTAACACCGCAGGTGCTATTATTGATTGCAATAAAGGGAAGGTTACCTTCAATGTAAATGATAAAGAACACACGGTATATTTTCCAAAGAAGATCGACAGGAGGCATGGCCACAACTCTATAGAAAATATCGAGACCGTGAAGATTGGAGAATGGGATTGTCCACTACATGTGCCTCACAAATACAAAACTATCATGGTGGGGACAATGTCCATCAAGGTAAAGGTTCAGTGATTACTTCGTAAGAGGTGAGACTTTTTGCTCTATATATCGCCTGTTTGTTGGTAAGACTTGATCAACCTTACTAGTAAACATGTTTTATATAGATAAAAAGTTGAGCTTGTTATGTTTTCATTCATCTTTGCTTTTGTTCTACTTGCTGTACCAAGTATTTATGTTTTGAAGCTTCACAATACTACTCACTGCTTCAAGTTTTCAGCGAATTTCGCAGCTTTTTGAACTTCGAAAAATTTTCAACAGTGAAGTTTTCAGAAAAATTCCAGAAAAATTAAAATAAAAATTTCCATGTCGGGAGTGACCCAGAGGGACCTGGAGCCAGCCAGGGGGACCCACCAGTGGCCCAGGCGGCCAGCTGGCGCGGCCCAGCCCCTGGCCGCGCCCACAGGGCGCCTGGGGCCCACATGGCCCCCCTCCAGGTATGTCTTCTTCCTCCCTCTCTCTTTTTCTCCAAAAATGCGAGTTCTGCACTTGTTCTTGTGTTCTTGCTGTTCTTGGAGGCGATTCTTCGATCTCTCTCTACAGCCCACCATTTGAGCTGAGATTTTGAACGAATACTCCCTGGTATGTGACTCCTCCACCCCTCCAATTAGATTTCTGATTGGTGGCTTCATTTGTGAGTATTTAGTAGTTCTTGGTGCTGTATAGATGAGCTTGCATGCATGTGTAGAAAGTTATTTTCCATGTTTTGATGCAAGTTTATGCCTTGGGCAAGTGAGTTGAGTAGTTTGCCTTAGCTCACCTTGTTTTAATCCTCGTTTTTGTAAATTGCCAAAAATTTCAGAAATGAGTTTGTTAGGAAGGGCAAAAGGGTGGCTTGAGCAGAGGAGGTCCGCACACTCCGATCGAGTTACTAGAGCCGCAGCTTCACCCTCGGCTGCTAGGGTGAGCTATAATGAAGATCATGTGCCCCTGGAGTTGTTGGAAGACACAAGTCCAGCACGTGCGATGACGTTTCCATGTGATGAATTCCTTGAAGCTGCGGGAATCAAGGATGAGTTTTATAATCTTTGTGCTAATGCAGGTCTGACACGGCTCGTCACGTGCCGTGTTACTCAGTATCAAAAACTCACCTCCAGTTTCATTAACAGTTTTAGATATAATCCTGATTCAGGTGCTATTGAGTTTAAAATTTACAATGATCTTATCACCATGACTTTGGAAAGGTTTTGTGAAATAATAGGTGTGCCAAACGTTGGGAGGACGGCTAGGATGGCCACTCAGCCCTCCGAGCTGAAAACCGTCATCAACTGTCTCTGCAGCATGGGTACGAGGGATATTCATCGGTCGAAGATCTCCAACATCTTATTTCCTCACCTCAGGTATTTTGCATATTATGTTGCTAGAGGGGTGTTAGCTCGTGACAACACGAGCAACATTTCTGCTCCGAATATTGCTATCCTGGCAGCAGCCCTCTCAGGGAGGTCTGATTATAATCTGGGTGCCTTAATTGCTCGACGCCTTGCTATGAACGGTAACAAGGGGGACTTATATGGTGGCATTTATGCCACACTTATCTTAGAACATCTTGGAGGCACCCCACACCCTGATGATAATCCTTTTACTTATGTAAGCTTTGATCTTGCTGCTATGAAAAGGCATAAGTTTGTTACCATGGCTTCTGAACTTGATAATCTTGTTTATATCTTACATTTCGGAACTACCGCGGAACGCGAGATCCGTCTACCTGCACCTCTTTTGTTTGATTTTTCTCGCAGGAACGGATGGTCCTTTGATGTTGTCCAGTTCGATGAGTTCATGGCCCAGTATCAGTTTCATAACCCCATGGAGGGGGTTGTGCCCGACGAGGAGGAGCACGGTGAGTTACTACCTTTTCAGGGAGATACCGCCACCGAGTTTGGTGAAGGGTCTTCCTCTGCTTGGCGTACGGACCCTTCCTCGTGGGAGACTCCGAGGAGTTCGGTATACGCGCCGGCATCCTTTTACGACCCTTGGACTCTCCACCATACCCCCAGAGCAGGAGGCTCGTGGGGGCAGTAGGTGCTACCAACTTAGGCCAAAAGCCTAAGCTTGGGGGAGTACGTGCCCCTCTCACTTTTCCATTGTATTATCCGTTTTGTTCGCTTTGATCTTTTCGAAGTTTTTGCCCGTTCTTCTTTATTTCTCTCTTTGCAAAGACAACAAAAAGATTTTCTCTTTCTTTTGCTTTCGTTCAAACTTTGAAATAATCCAAAAAGATTTCGTTTTCTCTTTAGTTTGCTTTGTTTTCAGAGTCCAGCTCGAGTCCGTGATGGCATTTAATTATAATTCCTACATTCGATCGTGCAAGTGACAAGCAGTAATGACGAAGATCGACTGAAAGGAAGCAACAAGGAAGACCGGTATGAACTCTTCTTGTTTCTAATTTTGTACATATGCCTGTACTTATGATCTAGAGACCAGCTGGTAGCGACATAGTGCTATGTTTACAATGCTCTTCCAGTAGTTCATGCTTTCCTTGTGGCTAGTCTCGAATAACTAGAGTATATAATGTGTTATTGAAATGATCTACATGCATTGCACTGTTCATAGTTTGGTATACTAAGGTGGTATTTCCCTTTAGAGAATTTTTGGATTGACTTGGCACATGTTTACACATGTTTAAGACTAAAGAGTCTACTCTGCCTTGATGATCTTTGAGTTTCAGAATGGTTATATCACTTTAATGCCCGATTCAATGTTGCTTTGTCGCTCTGCATGATTATGGCCGTTATTGCTCTCTAGTTGGCCGCTTCCCAGTCTTTTGCTAAACCTTCACCTGTACTAAGCGGACTGACTGCTTGTGCATCCAAAATCCTTAAAACCTATTATGCCATATGAGTCCACCATACCTTCCTATACATGGTATTTACCTGCCATTCCTAACGAAGACTTTCGTGTACCATCTCGAAATTAATCAAAAGCATTTCTCTTTTTGTGCCTCTGTTTTAGCTCATGAGGAAGTAGTAGTTAATTCATGATCTTTTTAAGTTGGACAAGTTTTACCCCTGGATTGCATGTCTAATGTGCAAACCCTTAATACGAGAAGGAACTGGCATAGAGTGCGCCCGGCTCATAAAAGATAATACAACAAACAAACCCTCCTTCACGCTTTGTTCATGAGAAATCAAAAAACTTTGGCAGTGATAAACGAAGGAGATTAAGAGGATGTGATCGTCCTCATGCGTGAGCCGTTCCTCGAGACTTGTCCAACTTAAGAAGTGATTGAGTTATCTGCTAGCATTCGTTGACGAAATATGCACCTCTCAAAAACATTTTTACCTCTGTTTTTATAACCAAGAGCTCTGGTACATGTTTAGTTTTTGTTTCCGACCACGGGTTTTCAACCTTGCCAACAAAAGCCACGGTTCGAGAGTCTCCACCTTCTTTCTTCAAAGCACTAACTAGGAGAGCATAATTGTCATTCTGAGTGTAATGTGCATTGTCCCAAAGTATTACATTGTCTTCTGCATGCTTGTGATATGATTTATTCTGAAATTCTTAGTTCTAGTCTCCTTTAAAACTTTGGAGGAGTTTCTGCATTTATGTTTTGCTTCACTCATGGAGGCTAGCGAGATACCACCCTAATATGCTCAAGCTATGTGCAATGTGATCTTGTCTTGATTTTCAGTAATATATTATTTACTTATAGGTATTTGTGATTGGTCACTTGAAAGAAGGATTGCTCCGTGCATTGTCCTCATAGTACTGTTTCAATACTTGCTAGACTCTTTTCGTAGTACATGCTTATATACATCTAATGAAGCAAAAGAGTTTGTCAAAGTTTTCTTTGTCGCGTCCAGTTCGTTGAACTGAATTGCTCGAGGACAAGCAATATGCTAAGCTTGGGGGAGTTGATACGTCTCGAACGTATCTACTTTTCCAAACACTTTTGATATTGTTTTGACCTCATTCTTGCATGATTTGAACTAAACTAACCCGGACTGACGCTGTTTTCAGCAGAGCTGCCTGTATGGTTTTATTGTGTGCAGGAAAACGGATTTTTAGGTATCTCAGAAAAATCCACGAAAAATCACAGAAAATCCACACACCCGAAGGAACCCGGAGCCAGAAGAGGGACCAGGGGGGGCCAGGGGGGCCCCAGGCACCCTGGTGGCGCGGCCCAGCCCCTGGCCGCGCCGGGGGGTCGCCTGGGTGGGCCCCACCTCCCCTGGTGCCCTACTTTGACTCGTATTTTAGCTCGAGACGGAGAAATCCCAGATTAGAAGTTCTTTTCGCAGTTTTCGTCGCGGAGCCGCCGCCACCCTCTGTTCTTCTTTGGGAGGGCTAATCTGAAGGCTGAATTGGCCTCCGGAGAGGGGAGATCATCGCCATCGTCATCATCATCACCACTCCATCATCCCTCCATGACTTCTCCTTCCATGTGTGAGTAATCCCCTGTTGTAGGCGAAGGGGGTGGTAGGGATTGGATGAGTTAGATCATGTAATAGTTTGTCTGATCGTTGGGGGCATGTTGCCTATCATCTACTATGGTGTTTATCATCTTTGCTTCAACTTGTTATTCTTAATGCTTGACACTTAGGGCCCGAGTGCCATGATTTCAGATCTGAACCATATGTGTTTGCATGAATATATTTGTGTTCTTGATCCTATCTATGAGTTGTTTGCACCTATTACGGTTCAGAACCGGCGATCCCAAAAGTGACAGCTTGGGACACCAAAGGGGATGGTCCGTAGTTTGAGGATTACATGTATCCATTGAGTTCATTGCTTTGTTCCGGTGCTCTTTGACAGGAGCACCTTAATCTCCATAAGTTTCTTTTGGCCCCGTTCGTAGCGGGATGGTAGGACAAAAGATGTTGTGCAAGTTCTTATTGCAAGCACGCACAACTACCTACGGGATACATGCCTAATGTTTGATATTTGCCTAGATGATCATTACTTTTCCGTGTGCCGTGCCCCAAGTTAGAATCATGATATATCTCATCCATGCAGCACCCAACCATCCATCTCCCTAGCCTACAGTGTTTTAAATCCTGCTTGTCACTAGTTGCTACTTTTGCCATTTACCTTTACTATTTACTTTTGCTGTTTACTTTTACTATCACTATCATCACTATCATATCACTGTTACCATTTATCTTCGTTGCAAGTAAGTATATTTCAGGTGCGGTTGAATTGACAACTCAACTGTCAAAGCTTATAAATACTCTTTGGCTCCCCATGTGTCGAATCAATAAATTGGGTTATTCTTACCCGCGAAGACTATCTCGATCCCTTACGGTTGAGGGTTATCACGCCCCCACAGGGTCCTCCGGGAGGCGGTAGGTGGAGAAAAGGACAGACGAAGCAGCAGGCGTCGAGCCGGCCGCAGGCGCAGGCGCTGGATCGACGGCGCGAATCGGCGCTGAGTCGACAACCGGAGTGGATGCTGGGTTGACAACCGAGGCGGGCACTGGGTCGACGCTCGGCGCAGACGGTGGGTCGACGACGGGCACGGTTGACACAGGGGAGGCGAACGAGACTGCGGTTCGGGCCGCATCCTCTGGTCGCTGGGCCCTCGAGCCAGAAGGCGCCTTTCGGCCCTTCTTCCTTGCGCGCCGGCGGTCCTCCCCCAGCCGCTCCTCGTCCTCGTCGTCATCCGGCAGCTCTATGACAAGGCGCGACACTTCGAATCAAACAGGGAACCAAGTCAATTGACCATCGCCCGCGAAAGAAAAGAAGGACAAAAACGAGTCTCATAGAGCCCATACCTGCTCGAGATGTCGCGGCATCCGCGATCTCCTCGTCATCTCGACCCCGGTCGATGTCCATCGAGGTCGTGGAAGCGGCGGCTCTAGAAAATTCGGTCAAGAAATGAGTCGACCAAAACTGCAGTCGACCCCCAAGAAACAAAGAAAAGCAAGCCCGAGCGACACTTACGTGGAGGCGATGGGCACGTCCACCTTGATCCTTGGCAGGGCCTTCCGGGGCTTGGTGGTGGTGACTTTAGGCTGCTTGGGCGTCTTCTCAGCTGGCTCGGGGGTGGTCGTGCGAGTACGCTTGGGTGTCCGGGACCCCGAGGGACGCACATGAGGTCGAGCGGCCCCTGGGTCGTTCTTCTCCTTGGATCGGCGCTCGACACGGGGAGGTGACTCGACCTCCTCCCCGCTGCTGTACTCCTCGCTCTCCTCGGTCTCCTCCTCCGACTTCCACTCGGCGGCGTCGCCCGTACCCTCCTCGACCTCCTGGCCTGAGTCTCCGTTGGGCAGCGAGTACATCTCTGTATATATCTGCAAAGAAAGGAAGTTCACCAAATACCAGTCGGGACCATCAATAAGATCACAAATCAATCGACAGATACGTCACTCGGAAGCGGAAGGCTAACCTTGTCTGGCAGGTGGTCAACATCGAATGGGATGATCCTCCCCGACCCCCTGGGGTTGTCCTTGTTCCCGGTGATGCTCTTCAAGCACCACACCACGTACTCTGGGTGGGCCGCCTTCGGGTGGACTCGCGACGAGTCGTCATTACCAGAGTACAGCCACATCGGGTGGTCCTGGGCTTGAAGCGGCTGAATCCTCCGTGTGATGTACACCTCGAACAAGTCCATCCCCGTGACCCCCTCGCGGACTAGCTGGACAACCCTCTCCATCAACATGTCTACCTCGGCCCTCTCGGCCTTGCTCACTACCATGGAAGGAGGCGGGCTGGCTCGACCTAGGGTAAATGGAGGAAGGCCAGTCGACTGACCCGGGGTCGTACTGTCCCTGTAATAAAACCAGGTCAACTGCCAGCCCCGGATCGACTCCGGAAGGTTCATGGGAGGGAAGGCGCTCCTATTCCTAAGCTGAATCCCGAGCCCGCCGCACGCCTGGAGGACGTGCGTCTTGCCGTCACTCGGGTTCACTCTCTTGATAGTCTGGGAGCGGCAGGTGAAGATGTGCTTGAACAAACGCCAGTGCGGTCGGCAACCGAGGAAGTTCTCGCACATGGAAACGAAAGCGGAGAGAAAGGCGATGGAGTTGGGTGTGAAATAATGCAGCTGGGCACCGAAGAAGATCAGAAATGCGCGGAAGAAAGGGTGCAGGGGAGTAAAGAAACCTCGGTCGACGTGGGTGGCGTGGCGTACACACTCACCCTCCTGCGGCCGGGGCTCGAGCTCTCCTCCCGGCGCCCGCCAGGAGCCGCCGGCAATCAGCCCCTCCTCCTCCAGCTCCTCCAGATCCTCCACCACGACGGTGGACCGGATCCAATCCCCATGGATCCATCCAGCGGGGAGCCCGGACCTCGACGACGATCCGACCCGGCCGGCTCGCCGCCCCTTCCCCGACGCCGCCTTCTTGGAGCGCTCCATGGCCGCAGTCTTGTCCTTAACCATGGCTCACGAGACGGCGGTTGTGGCGGAGAGAAGCAGGGAGGATTGGGGGCGCGGCAGAGAAGCAAGGGCGCTGCTGAGAAGACAAGGCGAACGGGGGAAAGCTAGGCGCACAGTACCCCCCGCAGCGGACTCGGCGCGCCTTTATAACGCCTCGGTCGAGTGGCTGACCGGTGGCCCCTGGCGATCTTATCCGATCCCGTAACAGGCGCTGGCACGATACGTGGCGAAAAAGGGGGCGCGGGAATCGAGGCGTTCGAACCGCACCCCTCCGATTGATCCGGCACGCCCCGTCACGCGCGCTTCCCCAAATTTCGAAAGCCCCGCCGAATCCGGCGGACAGAAGGCAACCGATTCCGTCGAAAACAGCAAGCACTCATGGCGCCCGACGCCTGGCGCAAAACTCAGTCGACGCAAGACACCCAGTCGACGCAAGACATCCAGTCGACGCAAAAGCAACTAATTCACCAATGGCTTCGGAATCGATCGAGGCGACCAAGACACGACTGGGGGGGCCTACCCGAGTCGTGAGCTCCAAAACAATATGCCCCAAGGACGACGAATCAGGACCAGAGCCTCCCTCAGCATCCCCTTTCTCAAACCCCGATCCATTCGGGGACTACTGACGAGGTTACGGACCTAGGGTAGGGTCATAGGCCTGACCAAAGGGCCCCACCCAAGGTCACTATCCTAGGAGATCAAAAGACAAGACCCATGATAGTGGAGACAGTCGACTGAGGCGATCCGAGGTGACACTTCACTCGACTGACTCATGTACCCAGGACGACTCAAATCCACTCGACTGGATTAGGCACTCGACCTCCGAAGACTAAGCGCCTCTCAGAACAGCAACGGTCCTATATTTACTCACTGTAGTAAACCCCTTAACTACCCTTTACTGCAGGCGTTATCAGTAACGCCTGCCTTAATGTACATTGAACCCTTGGTAACATGGAGCATGGCTGGGGTCTTGGCGCATTATATAAGCCACCCCCTCCTCTAGAACAAGGGTTCGCACCGCTGTAACACATACATACACACATCAGTCGACCAAGCCTCCGGGCATCGAGACGTAGGGCTTTTACTTCCTCCGAGAAGGGCATGAACTCGCTAAACACTCTGTGTACAACCTCGCCATAGCTGGAACCTTGCCTCTCCATTCGTACCCCCTACCCTCACTGTCAGACTTAGAACCACGACAGATTGCTTAAGCAACCTTGATCGAGTTTTGCAGAGATGTGAAGACACTAACCTTGTCTTGAATTGGGAGAAGTCCCACTTTATGGTTAATGCAGGCATTGTTTTGGGACATAAAATTTCTGAAAGAGGTATTGAAGTTGACAAAGCTAAAGTTGATTCTATTGAAAAGATGCCATGTCCTAAGGATATCAAAGGTATACGAAGTTTCCTTGGTCATGCCGGGTTTTATAGGAGGTTCATTAAGGACTTCTCCAAAATCTCCAGGCCTCTGACTAATCTCTTACAAAAAGATATTCCTTTTATCTTTGATGATGATTGTCTAGAAGCATTTGAAATACTTAAGAAAACATTGATCTCTGCACCTATTGTCCAGCCCCCTGACTAGAATTTACCCTTTGAGATTATGTGCGATGCTAGTGATTATGCTGTAGGAGCTGTTCTAGGGCAAAGAGTTGATAAGAAATTGAATGTTATCCAGTATGCTAGTAAGACTCTAGATAGTGCCCAAAGAAATTATGCTACCACTGAGAAAGAATTTTTAGCAGTTGTGTTTGCTTGTGATAAGTTTAGACCCTACATCGTTGATTCTAAAGTAACTATTCACACTGATCATGCTGCTATCAAATACCTTATGGAAAAGAAAGATGCTAAACCGAGACTTATTAGGTGGGTTCTCTAGCTGCAAGAATTTGACTTGCATATGATTGATAGAAAGGGAGCTGAGAACCCCGTAGCAGATAACTTGTCTAGATTAGAGAATATATTTGATGACCCACAACCTATCGATGATAGCTTTCCTGATGAACAATTAGCTGTCATAAGTACTTCTCGTACTGCTCCATGGTATGCTAATTATGCTAATTATATTGTTGCTAAGTTTATACCCCTAGCTTCACATACCAGCAAAAGAAAAAGTTCTTCTATGATTTGAGACATTACTTTTGGGATGACCCACGTCTTTATAAAGGAGTAGATGGTATTATTAGACGTTGTGTACCTGAGCATGAACAAGAACAGATCCTACACAAGTGCCACTCCGAAGCCTATGGAGGACACCATGCGGGAGACAGAACTGCACACAAGGTATTGCAATCCGGTTTTTATTGGCCTACTCTCTTCAAGGATGCCCTTAAGTTTGTCTTATCTTGTGATGAATGTCAAAGAATCGGTAATATTAGTAGATGTCAAGAAATGCCTATGAATTATTCACTTGTTATTGAACCATTTGATGTTTGGGGCTTTGATTATATGGGACCTTTTCCTGCCTCTAATGGGTACACACATATCCTAGTTGCCGTTGATTACGTTACTAAGTGGGTAGAAGCTATTCCAACTAGTTGTGCTGATCATAACACCTCTATTAAGATGCTTAAAGGAGTTATATTTCCGAGGTTTGGAGTCCCTAGATATCTAATGACTGATGGTGGTTCACACTTTATTCATGGTGCTTTCCGTAAGATGCTTGCTAAGTATGATGTCAACCATAGAATTACATCACCTTATCACCCACAGACTAGTGGTCAAGTAGAACTAAGTAATAGGGAGTTGAAATTAAACTTGCAAAAGACAGTTAATAGGTCTAGAAAGAATTGGTCCAAGAAACTAGATGATGCATTATGGGCCTATAGAACTGCATACAAAAATCCTATGGGTATGTCTCCATATAAGATGGTGTATGGAAAAGCTTGTCACTTACCTCTTGAGCTAGAACATAAAGCATATTGGGCTATCAAAGAGCTCAATTATGATTTCAAACTTGCCGGTGAAAAGAGGCTATTTGATATTAGCTGTTTAGATGAATGGAGAATCCAGGCCTACGAGAATGCCAAGTTATTTAAAGAAAAAGTTAAAAGATGGCATGACAAAAGGATACAAAAACGTGAGTTCAATGTAGGTGATTATGTTTTGCTATACAACTCTCGTTTAAGATTTTTTGCAGGAAAACTTCTCTCCAAGTGGGAAGGACCTTACGTTATCGAGGAGGTCTATCGTTCTGGTGCCATAAAAATCAACAACTTCAAAGTCACCAATCCGAAGGTGGTGAATGGTTAGAGGATCAAACATTATATCTCAGGTAATCCTATAAATGTTGAAACTAATGTTATTGAAACCATAACCCCGGAGGAATACTTAAGGGACACTTTCCAGAACGATCCAGCCTCCGAAAAGGAAGAGGTACGTGATACGGTAAGTAAACCGACTCCAAAACAGTTCTAAAGGCAATTTTTCTCCGTTTTGGAATATTTAGAAAAATAGAAAAATAAACTGCAGTCTGGAGGAGACACGGGGCCTCCTCGAGGGTAGGGGGCGCGCCCCCTGCCTCGAGGGCACCCCGTGTGTTCCCCGAACTCCGTTTTCTTGTGGGTTACTCCTTTCTTTCGGGAAAAAATCATTATATATACTCCCAAAGGTTTTGACCTCTGTATCACGCAAAATTCCTCTGTTTCTGTTTCGAGCTGCTGTTTTTGACAGATCTAGATCGTCATGGCGTCCTCCAACACCCCCAAGGAAAAGTTCTTCGAGAAGGTCATCAACCCCTACCTTGCGGAGGTGCTGCACCACCCCAAAACCATAGAGTTGCATGAGGGGGTGCTGCACATCCGTGATGTTGAGGGGCCGAGAAGGACCGGAAGCGTGGAGACAAGACTCGAAGCAATGGAGCAACAAGTTTTCAAGTGCCAAGGTATGGTGGAACGAGGACTCGATGCTAACCACATGATGATCTCGGTGCTTGCCAACAACCTCAAGATGGACTCGAGGATCTTTGGGGAAGCCATCTCTAATCTTCAAGAGAAGATCGATCACCTCTAAGCCCAGATCTATGACCTGGAGAACCAAAACTGTGAGTATGAATATAGATTCAAGAAAATGAGTTTGGCTGCAGATTTGAGTATCCCGGAGACTCGATCATCCTTCTATGATGGTGAGCCCATGCCGTGGAAGAACAACAAGCCTGCACCAGCAACAACCCCATCATCACCAACCCCGAAGAAGGAGACATAATCATATGGGTATGGGCACTCCCCTTGGCAACTGCCAAGCTTGGGGGAGTGACTCCGGTATCATATCACCATCGCTCCTATCTTTACCGTTTTACTTAGTTCGATCCTTTTGGTAGTATCTTGATCTATTAGAATAAAGTTAGCATGATCTAGTTGTGAGCTTTTGCTTTGTGAGCTTTATCCTTTGTAATCGAGTCCGTGAGCTATATAATAAAGATTAGTCAAGTCAAGGGCTTGATTTCCTCACTTGGGTCATGATAAAAAGAAAGAAAACATAAAGAGTATCCAAGAGATCATATCGATCTTATGGGAAGTAATGACTTCACATACAAGAGTATGATAAATAAAAGTTGTTGGGAGGTGACAAACATAGTTTTGGTCATCGTTGCAATTAATAGGAAGTAATAAAAGAAGAGAGGCTTCACATACAAATATACTATCTTGGACATCTTTTATGATTGTGAGCACTCATTAAAGCATGACATGCTAAAGAGTTGATGTTGGACAAGGAAGATAACATAATGTGTTATGTCTTCTTATATCCGAAATAAAGTATATTGTCATGATCTTCCAACATGCCGAGCTTGCCTTTCTCCCTCATGCTAGCCAAAACTCCTCGCACTAAGTAGAGATACTACTTGTGATTCCATATATCCTTAAACCTAGTTTTGCCATAAGAGTCCACCATACCTACCTATGGATTGAGAAAGATCCTTCCAAGTAAGTTGTCATGTTGCAAACCCGCTAAAATATGTAAGATTTATTAGTGTGGGAGAAATTAGCTTTAAACGAGCTTGTGATATGGAAGTAATAAAAGTGACAGACTGCATAATAAAGGTCCTTATCACACGTGGCAATATAAAGCGAAGTTCCTCTATGCTAAGACTTTGTGCATCCAACGATAAAAACACATGACAACCTCTGCTTCCCTCTGCGAAGGGCCTATCTTTTATTCTTGTCTTATACGTGTCAAGGTGAAATCCACCTTTCCTTTTTACATTTTATCCTTTTGCAACCACATTGTGTTGGAAAGATCCAGACATATATACCCACTTGGATGTAAGTTTTCATGATCTATTACTGTTGACGTTACCCTTGAGGTAAAAGGTTGGGAGGCAACACCATAAGCCCCTATCTTTCTCTGTGTCCGATTAAAACTCCATAAACATAAGTATTGCGTGAGTGTGAGCAATTGTGAAAGACTATACGATACTTGAGTATGTAGGCTTGCTGAAAAGCTCTTACATTGACTCTTTTCGATGTTACGATAAATTGCAATTGCTTCAATGACCAAGACCAAAGTTTGTTAGTTTCCAATGAAGTTTATGATGCATACTTGATATTGTGGACGAATTTTTACTTTAGCATAATGATTGTATGACTATATTTATATATGTTGCTGTTATGAGAATGATCATGATGCCCTCATGTCCGTATTTTGTTTTTATCGACACCTCTATCTCTAAACATGTGGACATATTTTTCGATATCGGCTTTCGCTTGAGGACAAGCGAGTTCTAAGCTTGGGGTCCATTTTGCATCATGCTTATAAGTTGATATTTATTGCATTATGGGCTGTTCATACATGTTTTGTCACAATACTTATGCCTTTTCTCTCTTATTTTATAAGGTTTACATGAAGAGGGAGACTGCCAGCAGCTGGAATTCTGGACTGGAAAAGGAGCAAACTCTAGAAACCTATTCTGCACAACTCCAAAAGCCCTGAAACTCAACAGAACATTGTTTCGGAAAATATAAAAAATATCAGGGAAAGAAATCCACGAGAGGGGCCAATGGCTGGGCTCGAGGGTGGGGGGCGCCCCCCCTTCCTAAGGCACGCCCCCTGCCTCGAGGGCCAGCCGGTGGGCCCCAGATGCCAATCTTCTCCTATATGAAGCGTTTTGACCTGGAAAAAATCAAGAGGAGGCTTTCAGGACCAGACGCCGCCGTCTCGAGGCGGAACTGAGGCGGAAACCAATCTAGGGCTCCGGCAGAGCTGTTCTGCCGGGGATACTTCCCTCCGGGAGCAGGAATTCGTCACCGCCATCATCACCAACAACTCTCCCATCTTGGGGAGAGCTATCTTCATCAACATCTTCACCAGCACCATCTCCTCTCAAACCCTAGTTCATCTCTTGTATCCAATCTTTGTACCCAAACCTCAGATTGGTACCTGTGGGTTGCTAGTAGTGTTGATTACTCCTTGTAGTTGATGCTAGTTGGTTTATTCGTTGGAAGATCATATGTTCAGATCCATTATGCATATTAATACCCCTCTGATCATGAATAATATTATGTCTTGTGAGTAGTTACTTTTGTTCCTGAGGACATGGGAGAAGTCTTGCTATTAGTAGTCATGTAAGTTTGGTCTTCGTTCGATATTTTGATGAGATGTATGACACTTCACTATTATTTGGGCCTAGAGGAAGGCATTGGGAAGTAATAAGTAGATGATGGGTTGCTAGAGTGACAGAAGATTAAACCCTAGTTTATGCGTTGCTTCGTAAGGGGCTGATTTGGATCCATATATTTCAGGCTATGGTTAGTTTTACCTTAATACTTCTTTTGTAGTTGCGGATGCTTGCATTAGAGGTTAATCATAAGTGGGAGGCTTGTCCAAGTAAGGGCAGCACCCAAGCACCGGTCCACCCACATACCAAATTATCAAAGTACCGTACGTGAATCAGATGATCGTGATGAAAACTAGCTTGACGATAATTCCCATATGTCCTCGGGAGCGCTTTACCTTGCATAAGAGTTTGTCCAGGCTTGTCCTTTGCTACAAAAATGATTGGGCCACCTTGCTGCACCTTATTTACTTTTACCTTTTATTACTTGCTACCAATTATCCTATCACAAAACTATCTGTTACCTATAATCACAGTGCTTGCAAAAAATACCTTAGTGAAAACTGCCTATCATTTCCTTCTGCTCCTCATTGGGTTCGACACTCTTACTTATCGAAAGGACTACGATAGATCCCCTACACTTGTGGATCATCAGTGAGTAGCCTGGAGGGCGGCGACTTGGGCCGGCGTCCTCGGCAGCGGGCGTCGGCGTGTGCGGAGGCAGCCAGCACGCCGACAGAGGAGGGGGCGGAGGCGGGTCCATGTGCAGCATCGGTGCGGCCGGGCCGGCTAGCAGCCACGGGTCAAAGCCGACAAGGGGATGCGCGGTGGTACCAAGGCCGACATGAGTACTCTGGGCGGCGCCCTCTGTGGCGCGCTGGCCGCCCGCAGTGTGCCCAGGGGCGCGGTACCGCCCCGGGCAGTGCCACCAGCGGCATGCTGACCACGTCCAGTGACACCCCGGCCGCGTCCAGCGGTGCCCACGCCGCACCCGGCGACGCCTAGGCCGCGTCCAGCGACGACACGACGGCGACGGGCAAGGAGGCGGTCCCGGCGGTTGTCCTCACTGATGAGGCGTAGGAAGAAGGAAGTGAGGGGCGACATCTCACCGACGGCGAGTGCTTCTTCCCTTCTCCCTTTCTGCTTCTCGCTCTCTGGTAGAGTTCTACGTGCGTGATAACGTGTTGGAATCAGAAGCGATCGATCCATTGACGATGGTTACAAGAGGCTTATATCTCCCTTGGAGAGACGCTACGATCCAGAGGAGGGACGCGTCGGTTCCAGGAAGACAGGAGCGAGGCGTCGGTTGCGAGAGCAACCGTGCGCCTATTCGGGCAAGGGGAGATTTCCCCCTAATTACATAATTAGTTTTAACAAAAACGTGAGAAACAATTTAAAGCAGAGTATGTGGCTTTTGGTCGTAGCTGGCTGGTGGCTACAAAGAATAGAAACCAATGCATCTTATAAGGTTAATTGTGGTCACATTGCTACAAACAAAAATCAATAATTATACATGATATAGTTATGGAAAGAAATGGATCAATTATACATGATATGGAAGGCAATCTATCATTCTACATAATATGGTCATGGAAAGAAATGGATTTATTAGTACTCAAATGTTGACATCAAAGTAACTGAGCAAAGTACAAGCAACTATATCACCTCTGTTTATGACTAGAACTGAACCAGTAGACATGTTGTAGGAAGAGCTTGACACTTATCCACTTCCAACTACATACACAGAAGCTTTTGCCACTGGGATACAATGCTCATGATAAACATTATACAATATCACATCCCTTTTTTGCTGAGTAAATCAGACTTTAAGAAACAAAAACAAAACACCTGAGAATAATCACACAATTTCAACACTATATACCATTATTTCTATATCTGAAACAGCTGAGTAACGAGAACATTTCAACACTATATCAAATGCCCATTACAAGATTACTAATGGCCGAATGACAAAAATAACAAAGAAATATCGCTGTTGGTTGAGAAGTACAAGAGAAGGTGCTGCTCAGGCGATGAAGCGGAGACCGTAGGCGACACTTCTCAGGCGAGGAAGTAGAGGTGAGGCCAAAGCTAAGCACTTCTCCCATTGCAAGACAGATCAATCTAGTAGACCAAACCAAACTGATAATTCGAAGAGACTTGCAAAGATATTTAAATCATGCATATAAGAATTCAGAGAAGAACCATATATTGTTCATAGATAATCTTGATCATAAACCCACAATTTATCGGATCTCGACAAACACACCGCAAAAAAAATTACATCAAATAGATCTCCAAGAAGATCGAGGAGAACTTTGTATTGAGATCCAAAGAGAGAGAAGATGCCATCTAGCTAATAAAGGTCTGTAGTAAACTACTCACAACTCATCGGAGAGGCTATGGTGTTGATGTAGAAGCCCTCCATGATCGATTCCCCCTCCAGTGGAGCTCCGAAAAAGGCCACAAGATGGGATCTCACGGGTACAGAAGGTTGCGGCGGTGGAACTAGGGTTTTCGTGGTGCTCTCGGATGTTTTCATGGTATATGAGTATATATAGGACGAAGAAGTATGTCAGTGGAGTTACGAGGCGCCCACGAGGGTGGGGGGCGCGCCTACCCCATGGGCGTGCCTTCCTGCCTCGTGGCCGCCTCGTGGCTTCCCTGGCATGTACTCCAAGTCTTCTGGGTTGCGTTTGTTCCAAAAACGATCCTCGCAAAGGTTTCATTCCATTTGGACTCCATTTGATATTCTTTTTCTGCGAAACACTGAAATAGGCTAAAAACATCAATTTGCACTGGGCTTTTGGTTAGTAGGTTAGTCCCAAAAATAATATAAAAGTGCATAGTAAAGCCCATTAAACATCCAAAACAGATAATATAATAGCAAGGAACAATAAAAAATTATAGATACGTTGGAGACGTATCAAGCATCCCCAAGCTTAATTCCCACTCGTCCTCGAGTAGGTAAATGATAATAACAGAATTTTTGATGTGGAATGCTACCTCACATAATTCTCAATGTAATTTTATTTATTGTGGCATGAATGTTCAGATCTGAAAGATTTATGGCAAAAGTTTAGTATTGACATAAGAATAATAATACTTCAAGCATACTAACAAAGCAATTATGTCTTCTCAAAATAACATGGCCAAAAAAGTTCATCCCTACAAAATCATATAGTTTGGTTATGCTCCATCTTCGTCACACAAAAATACTCAAATCATGCACAACCCCGGTTTCAGCCAAGCAATTGTTTCATACTTCAATTTTTTCAAACTTTTTCAACTTTCACGCAATACATGAGCGTGAGCCATGGATATAGCACTATAGGTGGAATAGAGTGGTGGTTGTGGATAAGACAAAAGAGGAAGATGGTCTCACATCAACTAGGCGTATCGATGGGCTATGGAGATGCCCATCAATAGATATCAATGTGAATGAGTAGGGATTGCCATGTAACGGATGCACGAGAGCTATAAATGTATGAAAGTTCAACAAAATAAACTAAGTGGGTGTGCATCTAACTTGCTTGCTCACGAAGACCAAGGGCATTTGAGGAAGCCGATCGTTGGAATATACAAGCCAAGTTCTATAATGAAAATTCCCACTAGTATATGAAAGTGACTAAACAAGAGACTCTCTATCATGAAGATCATGGTGCTACTTTGAAGCACAAGTGTGGGAAAAGATAGTAGCATTGTCCCTTTTTTGGGCCTTTATTTTTTATTTGGCCTTTTTTTATTTGGCCTTTTTTTTCTTTTTGGGACAATTCTCTAATAATGATGATCATCACACTTCTATTTATTTACAACTCAAGGATTACAACTCGATACTAGAGCAAAATATAACTCTATATGAATGCCTCCGGCGGTGTGTACCGGGATGTGCAATGAATCAAGAGTGACATGTATGAAAAATTATGCATGGTGGCCTTGCCACAAATACGATGTCAACTACATGATCATGCATGGCATTATGACAATGACGAATCGTGTCATAATAGATAGAATTGTGGAAAGTTGCATGGCAATATATCTCGGAATGGCTATGGAAATGCCATGATAGGTAGGTAGGTGGCTGTTTTGAGGAAGGTATATGGTGGGTGTATGGTACCGGCGAAAGTTGCGCGGTACATGAGAGGCTTGCAACGGTGGAACTGTGAGAGTGCGTATAATCCATGGACTCAACATTAGTCATAAAGAACTAACATACTTATTGCAAAAATCTACAAGTCATCAGAATAAAGTACTACACGCATGCTCCTAGGGGAAGGGTTGGTAGGAGTTAACCATCGCGTGGCCCCGACCTCCACACAAAGGATGACAATCAATAAATAAATCATGCTCCAACTTCATCACATAACGGTTCACCATACGTGCATGCTACGGGAATCAGAAACTTTAACACAAGTGTTTCTCAAATTCACAATTACTCCAAATTTGTCACACAACGGTTACCATACGTGCATGCTACGGGACTTGCAAACCTCAAGACAAGTATTTCTTAAATTCACAACTAATCTACTATCATGACTCTAATATCACCATCCCCATATCTCAAAACAATCATCAAGTATCAAACTTCTCTTAATAGTTAATGCACTTTATATGAAAGTTTTTATTATACCCATCTTGGATGCTTATCATATTAGGACTAATTTTATAACCAAAGCAAATTACCATGCTGTTCTAAAGGACTCTCAAAATGATATAAGTGAAGCATGAGAGATCAATAATTTCTATAATATAAAACCACCGCTGTGCTCTAAAGAGATATAAGTGAAGTGCTAGAGCAAAACTATTTAGCTCAAAAGATACAAGTGAAGCACATAGAGTATTCTAATAAATTACGATTCATGTGTGTCTCTCCCAAAAGGTGTGTACAGAGAGGATGATTATGGTAAACTAAAAAGAAAAGACTCAAATCATATAGGACGCTCCAAGCAAAACACATATCATGTGGTGAATAAAAATATAGTCTCAAGTAAAGTTACCGATAGATGAAGACGAAAGAGGGGATGCCTTCCCGAGGCATCCCCAAGCTTAGGCTTTTGGTTGTCCATGAATTTTACCTTGGGGTGCCTTGGGCATCCCAAGCTTAGGCTCTTGCCACTCTTTGTTCCATAGTCCATCAAATCCTTACCCAAAAACTTGAAAACTTCACAACACAAAACTTAACAGAAAATCTCGTGAGCTCCGTTAGTATAAGAAAACAAACCACCACTTCAAGGTACTGTATGGAACTCATTCTTTATTTATATTGGTGTTAAACCTACTGTATTCGAACTTCCCTATGGTTCATACCCCCGATACTAGCCATAGATTCATCAAAATAAGCAAACAACACACGGAATTCAGAATCTGTCAAAAACAGAATAGTCTGTAGCAATCTGTAACTTTCGAATACTCCTGTAACTTTAATTTTTTTGGAATAGATTGATGGACGTGAGGAATTTGTCTATTAATCACCTGCAAAAATAATCAACTTAAAATCAGTATCCAGTAAAAGATGGCAGCTAATCTCGTGAGCGCAAAAGTTTCTGTTTTTTACAGCAAGATCGCAAAGACTTGAACCGAATGTTCCCAAAGGTTCTACTTGGCACAAACCCTAATTAAAACACAAATCCACATCTAACCAGAAGCTATATGAGTTATTTATTACTAAAAAGAAGTAAAATAAAATAAAATAAAATAAAATTGGGTTGCCTCCCAACAAGCGCTATCGTTTAACGCCCCTAGCTAGGCATGATACAAGAATAGATCTAGGTATTGCCATCTTTGGTAGGCAATCCATAAGTAGCTCCCATAATAGATTCATAAGGTAATTTGATTTTCTTTACAGGAAGTGTTCCATGCCTTTCCTTAACGGAATTTGGAATCTAATATTTCCTTCCTTCATATCAATAATTGCACCAATCGTTCTAAGGAAAGGTCTACCAATAATAATGGGACATGCGGGATTGCAATCTATATCAAGAATGATGAAATCTACGGGCAGGTAATTCGTATTTGCAACAATAAGAAAATCTTTAATCCTTATCATAGGTTTCTTAATTGTAGAATCCGCAAGATGCAAATTTAAAGAACAATCATCAAGTTCATGGAAGCCTAACATATCACATAAAGTCTTTGGAATTGTGGAAACACTTGCACCCAAATCACACAAAGCATAGCATTCATGAACTTTAATCTTACTTTTAATAGTAGGTTCCCACTCATCATAAAGTTTTCTAGGGATAGAAACTTCTAATTCAAGTTTTTCTTCATAAGATTGCATTAAAGCATCAACGATGTGTTTGGTAAAAGATTTATTTTGACTATAAGCATGAGGAGAATTTATCACAGATTGCAACAAGAAAATACAATCTATCAAAGAGCAATTACCATAATTAAATTTCTTGAAATCCAGAATAGTGGGTTCATTGCTATGTAAAGTTTTGACCTCTTCAATCCCACTTTTAACAATATTTGCATCAAGATCTAAAAACTCCGAATAATTGGGACGCCTTTTAACTAAAGTTGACTCATCTCCAGTCCCATATTTATCAAGATTCATATTAGAAAACAAGGATTTAATAGAAGACACATCAATGACTTTTAGATCTTCATCATTATTACCATGAAAACTAGAAGAACATGCTTTCATAAAGCAATCTTTTTTGGCACGCATCCTAGCGATTCTTTCTTTGCACTAATCAATGGAAATTCTCATGGCTTTGAGAGACTCATTGATATCATGCTTAGGTGGAATAGATCTAAGTTTCTAAGAATCAACATCAAGAGAAATTCTATCCATGTTCCTAGCCAACTCATCAATCTTAAGCAATTTTTCTTCAAGCAAAGCATTGAAATTCTTTTGCGAATTCATGAATTCTTTAACACTAGTCTCAAAATCAGAGGGCATCTTATTAAAATTTCCATAAGAATTGTTGTAGGAATTGCCATAATTATTAGAGGAATTACTAGGGAACGGCGTAGAATTAAAGTTTCCTCTATAAGCGTTGTTACCAAAATTATTCCTACCAACAAAATTCACATCCATAGATTCATTATTGTTCTCAATCAACATGGACAAAGGCATATCATTAGGATCAGAAGAAACACTCTTATTAGCAAATACTCCCTCTGTCCCATAATATAAGAACGTTTTTGGCACTACAGTTCCAAAAACGTTCTTATATTATGGGATGGAGGGAGTAATTTCATAAGTTCATCCATCTTTCCACTCAAAACATTAATCTCTTCAATCGCATGGACTTTTTTTTACTAGTGGATCTTTCGGTGTGCCATTGAGAGTAATTAACCATAATATTATCTAGGAGTTTAGTAGCTTCTCCTAAAGTGATTTCCATGAAAATGCCTCCCGCGGTCGAATCAAAAAGATTTCTGAAGCAAAATTCAATCCAGCATAAAAGTTTTGTATAATCATCCATAAATTCAAACCATGTGTAGGGCAATTACGTATCATTAATTTCATCCTCTCCCAAGCTTGTGCAACATGCTCATGATCAAGTTGCTTAAAATTCATAATATCGTTTCTAAGAGAGATGATCTTAGTGGGAGGAAAATACTTAGAGATAAAAGCATCTTTGGACTTATTCCATGAATCTATACTATTTTTTGGCAAAGAAGAGAACCAGGTTTTAGCACAATCTCTAAGCGAAAATGGAAATAGCTTCATTGTAACAATATCATTATCCACATCTCTCTTATTTTGCATATCGCATAAATTAACAAACTTGTTTAGATGGGCAGCGGCATCTTCACTAGGAAGGCTAGAAAAATTATCTTTCATAACAAGATTTAACAGAGCAACATTGATTTCACAAGATTCAGCATCGGTAATAGGATGAATCGGAGTGCTAAGAAAATCATTATTGTTGGTATTGGAAAAGTCACAGAATTTAGTATTGTCCTAAGCCATTGTAACAAACAAGCAATCCATCACACAAGCAAATAAGAAGCAAGTGAAAAGAGGTGAATGGAAAAAGGGCGAATAAAACGACAAGGGTGAAGTGGGGAAGAGGAAAATAAGAGGCAAATGGCAGGTAATGTAATGCGAGGGATAAGAGTTTGTAACCTTGAAGAGGAAAGGGTGATGTAGCAAATTAGCCTAAGTATTTCCCTCAGTTTTTGAGAACCAGGGTATCAATCCAGTATGAGACTACACTCAAGTCCCTCGTACCTGCACAAACAAATAAGAACCTTGCAACCAACGCAATAAAGGGGTTGTCAATTCCTTCACGAACACTTGCAAAAGTAAGATTTAATAGAGATAATAAGATAAATATTTTTGGTATTTTTGTTGTATAGATTGGAAAGTAAAGATTGCGAAATAAAAGAACAGTAAAGATAACTAGTTGATGGAAGAGTAATATAATGGAAGATATACCCGAGGGCCATAGGTTTCACTAGTGCCTTCTCTCAAGATAGCAAATTCTACGGTGGGTGAACAAATTACTGTCGAGCAATTGATAGAAGAGCGCATAGTTATGAGAATATCTAGGCATGATCATGTATATAGGCATCACGTCCGTGACAAGTAGACCGAAACGATTATGCATCTACTACTATTACTCTACACATCGACCACTATCCAGCATGCATTTAGTGTATTAAGTTCATAAGAACGGAGTAACGCCTTAAGCAAGATGCCATGATGTAGAGGGATAAACTCATGCACTATGATATAAACCCCATCTTTTTATCCTCGATGACAACAATACAATACGTTCCTTGCTGCCCCTGCTGTCACTGGGAAAGGACACCACAAGATTGAACCCAAAGCTAAGCACTTCTCCCATTGCAATAAAGATCAATCTAGTAGGCCAAACCAAACTGATAATTCGAAGAGACTTGCAAAGATATTTAAATCGTGCATATAAGAATTCAGAGAAGAACCAAATATTGTTCATAGATAATCTTGGTCATAAAGCCACAATTCATCTGATCTCGACAAACACACCGCAAAAAGTATTACATCAAATAGATCTCCAAGAAGATCGAGGAGAACTTTGTATTGAGATCCAAAGAGAGAGAAGAAGCCATCTAGCTAATAACTATGGACCCGAAGGTCTATGGTAAACTACTCACAGCTCATTGGAGAGGCTATGGTGTTGATGTAGAAGCCCTCCATGATCGATTCCCCCTCCAGTGGAGCTCCGAAAAGGCCCCAAGATGTGATCTCATGGGTACACAAGGTTGTAGTGGTGGAACTAGAGTTTCGTGGTGCTCTCAGATGTTTTCAGGGTATATGAGTATATATAGGACGAAGAAGTGTGTCAGTGGAGCTACGAGGGGCCCACGAGGGTGGGGGGCGCGCCTACCCCCCGGGCACGCCCTCCTGCCTCGTGGCCGCCTTATGGCTTCCCTGGCGTGTACTCCAAGTCTTCTGGGTTGCGTTTGTTCCTAAAATGACCCTCGGGAAGGTTTCATTCTATTTGGACTCCGTTTGATATTCTTTTTTTGCGAAACACTAAAATAGGCAAAAAACAGCAATTTGCACTGGGCCTTGGGTTAGTTGGTTAGTCCCAAAAATAATATAAAAGTGCATAGTAAAGCCCATTAAACATCCAAAACAGATAATATAATAGCATGGAACAATAAAAAATTATAGATACATTGGAGACGTATCACACGTACTTCCCCAAGCTTAGGCTTTTGTCCTAACTTGGTATGTAGTCAATAGCCTGGATAGTCTTCGGCGTGGTAGGTCACGGAGGCTCTAGGTCCGGAAGCCTCAGCCTGCTGTGCTGGCTCTAGACCGCAACGTTATGGGATCGGACCTCACCCTCAAGAACGAAGTATCTTCCTTTGCTGTGATAATCAAAGAGAGTAGGCGTAGGCAAATATGTGCGCAGAACAGATGATTGGTTAAACAACAAATTATAAGTAAAATTATGAATGTCTCCTTTAAGGATCTTGTGACTTTTCACAGCATCAAAGTCTAGTTGCTGAGTAGGTAAGATATGGTCAAAGGGCAGAGGTGAAACACCTAGCTCTCTTGCTAAACCTGGGTGCAACAATTGCCCCAAGATTATAACTTCTATCACCGGTGAAAGCAGTGTGAATAAGGCTCAAGTCTGGAGCACAAAGTGTACTACAATCTTGTTTGCCTACAATACATTTCCCATTGAATAGAGCAAAGTACTTAATTGCTGGAAAATTAATGCTCTTTATTCTACCTTGCGTCACTCCCCTAGTTTCACCACAGCAAAGACTAGTAAAAAATGATTGAAACTCAGCCTTGGGTGGTTCGTCAAGCAAACCCAAAATGAAATTTTACAGTGACGGGCAAAACTCTCTAGTGATATGGTAAAAGGATTTTCATAATGTTTGAATGACACCCTAGCCTCACGCGGATGGAATTTAAATCCTTTGACAAATGATTCAGTGAGAATGTGGTGTTGTTCACACTTATCTGAAATGTAGGGACCGAGACCGGCATTGTGAACCAATTGCTCAAATTCCTCCTTAATGCCCACATGCATTACATAATCATCGCAAGGCCATAATCATGTTTTGGTGGTGGCATCTCGAATTGAACTTTCACTTGGTTCAACATAAAACCGACGAGCGGAGCTGTCACTAGAGGATGCTCCCAAGGATCTCCTCCTTGAAGAACTCCCTCCAAAGAGGTTCATCACGTGTGTGTACAATTTCTAAATTTTTTTGTAATGCCCGGATAATTAGGCTACAGTAAAACTTCGCTAATGATGCCACGTCACTTCGATTACTGTTGCTAACCCCGCGTTAGTTCGAAACCGATTAAAATTCAAATTCAAAATGTGGCAAATAAAAAAAGTTTTCAAAATATTAAATACAAATGTTCGGTGTGTGACAAATATTGCTATGGTAATTATAGTAAAGAAAACATAATTTTACAAAGTGCCTAAATGCTTTAAACTAAATAAACAGAAAATAGAAATAAATAAAAGAAAAGAAAAACAAACAAAACAAAAACAAAAGAAAGAAAAAAAGAAACCCCCCCAGGCCTACTGGGCCTCGGCCCAGTCAGTGGCCTGCCAGGCAGGCCCACTCCCCCTGGCCTATAACCCCCCTGGGGGCCCCGAACCCCACCGACATCACCCACTCTCCCCGAAATATCTCCCCCCTCTCCCCCGATTGGATCGGGATCGAGAGGAGGCCGCCGCCCGGATCGCCGTCGCCGTCCATCGCCTCGCCGGACCCCCCCTCGTCGGAGCTGCCGCCCCACCGCTGGACCTCGCTGGAGGCCACCTCGTGAACGCCATCACCGGTCTGCCTCCCCGTCGCCCGGTCGTCTCCGATCTCCTCCACGCGCCCCATTGTCCTGATCCTTGCACCCCGCTGTGAGCCCCGACTCCTCCTCTCCTCCTCTCTCGCACGCCATGCCCCGCGCCACCGAGCTCCGCCGCAGCCGTGCCTGCTGTCGCTGCTGCTCACCTGCGCACCGGCCACACCCCGCATCCCCTACACGCATCGCGCGCGCTGGCCTCGCCCTGCTCCGGCCGCGCGCCTCGCCTCCACCGCTGCTTGCCGCAGCCTCGCACCTCCTGCTTCTCCTTCCTTGCCGCTGCTACTGACCGCAGCAGTCGCGCCCCACTACGCCTGCCCTGCCCGTCCTGCGCTTCGCCTCCGCCCCGCCCCTGCCGAGGCACCGCCGCGCCGGCTCTGTCGGCCTCTCCCCGGCGTGTAGTTCCTCCCCTCGCTGCCCCCCTTGCCGCCCATTCCCCTCGCCTCCGTCGCCGTGGCTCTGACCCGGCCGCGCCGGCTTCGCCCATCACGGCCACGGCTCGGCCCCGATGGCCGCCGGCGCCGGCGCCTGCCGTGTGCGCCCAGCGCCCTCGGGCACGCGCTCGTTCGGGCGGCAAGCGGCACGCGCCTGCTCCGCCCCGTTCGCCCGCACCTGCTATGGCCCCTGGGCCACTACCAGGTGGGGCCGGAGCCCAGAACGATTTATTAAATAAATAAATAAATAATTAATTAATTAACAAATTAATTAAGTTAATTAACCATATTTAGATTGATCTAATCGGTAATTAACCAAATCAATTAACTAATCTAATTAAACCTGATTAGTTAGTCTCAGACTATGACAGGTGGGTCCCACCGGACCCACCGGTCAGGTTTGACTCTGGTCAGTGGACCGTTGACCATTGACGTCACCTCTACGTCATGCTGACGTCACCAGGCACTGTTCTGGATAATGTTGAATTAAAATAAATTAATAAATTAGAAAATGTTTTAAAACTTTAAAAATAAATATAAAATAATCCGTAACTCGGATGAAAAATACTTTATATATGAAAGTTGCTCAGAATTTCGAGATGCTTCCGAATACGCAGACCGTTCGTCAACCACATGTCCCTAGCATACTGAACCTGCAACTTTCCCCCTCCATTTCATCCACCTAAAAACGCAAAGCACCGGGAATACTTTCCTGGATGTTTCCCCCCTTCGTCAGTATCACCAGATACTGCGTTAGGGCACACCTAGCACCGTTACATGTCATGTCATGCATCGTCATGCATCTATTTGCATTGTATTCACTGTTTCTTCCCCCTCTTCTCTCCGGTAGACTACGAGACCGACGCTGCTGCTGCCCCGATCGACTACGGTGTTGACGACCCCACCTTGGCTGCTGAGCTTCCAGGCAAGCCCCCCCCCTTGATCAACCTGATATCGCCTATTCTTCTCTCTACTGCTTGCATTAGAGTAGTGTAGCATGTTACTGCTTTCGATAATCCTATTCTACTGCATAGCCTGTCATTGTTGCTACAACTGTTGATAATTTACATGCAATCCTAAATGCTTAGTATAGGATGCTAGTATTCCATCAGTGGCCCTACACCCTTGTCCGTCTGCCCTGCTATTCTAACGGGTATATACTACATACACTTATACATGATACATGTTGTGACTAAAGTCGGGTCGGCTCATTGAGTACCCGCGGTTGATTCACGGATTGGAGGCTGAAAGGACATACTTTCCCGACGGCCCTCTGTGTGGATCTTTGTGGCGGAGCGACAGGGCAGGTTGAGACACTCAGTCGAGAGGTGGCCTGGCCCTGGTCGTTGTCCGTGGTGATTTCATAATAACACGCTTAACGAGTTTGGATATTTGATCTGAGTCTGGCCGTTGGACTTTACGCACTAACCAGTTGCGTGGGAATAGTTATGGGCTCTCGACATTGTGGTATCAGCCGAAGCCTTCTTGACGTCAGCGACTGAGCGGCGCGCGCCGGGTTGGACCGCGTAACATAACTTCCTTAGTAATGGAGGTTGCTAGGTCTGCTCACCGGCCGCCCTCACAGCGTGCAGGTGTGCATCGGGCGATGGGCCCAGACCCCTGTGCGCTTAGGACTTAGACCGGCGTGCTGACCTCTCTGTTGTGCTTAGGTAGGGCTGCGACGTGTTCATCTTCCGAGGCCGGGCATGACCCAGGAAAGTGTGTCCGGCCAAATGGGATCAAGCGTGCTGGGTTATGTAGTGCACCCCTGCAGGGAAGTTAATCTATTCGAATAGCCATGTCCCTCGGTAAAAGGACGACCCGGAGTTGTATTCCGACCTCATGACAACTAGAACCGGATACTTGTTAAAACACACCCAGATGAGTTCCAGATATAACTCGGTGGTTGCTCTCGCACAGGGTGATGTGCGGGAGGATCACCGAGTAGGATTATGCTATTCGATGATACTTGGTGAACTTACCATCTGTTCTCTTCTACTGCTGCAAGATGGAGGCTGCCAGAAGCGTAGTCTTCGTTTGGATTAGCTATCTCCCTCTTATTCTGGCTTGCTGCAGTTCAGTCCACCGATACTACCCATATCATTGTTACCATTGCATATGTAGTATAGATCCTTGCTTGCGAGTACTTCGGATGAGTACTCACGGTTGCTTTGCTCCCCCTTTTCCCCCTTCTGTTCATTCTTCTCCGATGATGCAACCAGATGGTGGAGCCCAGGAGCCAGACGCCACCTACGACGACTCCTACTACACCGGAGGCGCCTACTACTACGTGCAGTCTGCCGACGACGACCAGGAGTAGTTTAGGAGGATCCCAGGCAGGAGGCCTGCTCCTCTTTTGATCTGTATCCCAGTTTGTGCTAGCCATCTTATGGCACCTTGTTTAACTTTATGTTTGTACTCAGATATTTCTTGCTTCCGCTGACTTGTCTATGATCGAGCACTTGTATTCGAGCCCTCGAGGCCCCTGGCTTGTAATATGAAGCTTGTATGACTTATTTTACTTTTAGAGTTGTGTTGTGATATCTACCAGTGAGTCCCTGATCTTGGCCATACACATTTGCGTGCATGATTAGTGTACGGACAAATCGGGGCGTCACATTTTTGGTCAACAAGTGTTTGTCAACAAAACTTTATGAAACTGATAGAAACTACTCATAGGGATACATGAAAGCCATATCAAGCATTCAAACTACTTAGAATTCTAACAATTCAACATGCAAGCTTATCTACAACAGCACCAAGAGTGGCTAATTATTCAAAATATAAACCACTAAAACAAAAACTAATTAGACAAGCGGTGGTGTCACTTACTTTGACACCCCCGATTTGACCATACACTAATCATGCACGCAAACGTGTACGACCAAGGTCAGGGACTCACTGGAAGATATCACAACACAACTCTAGGCAGAAATAAAATAATACAAGCTTTATATTACAAGCTAGGGGCCTCGAGGGCTCGAATACATAAGCTCGAATACACAAGAGTCAGCGGAAGCAACAATATCTGAGTACAGACATAAGTTAAACAAGTTTGCCTTAAGAAGGCTAGCACAATAACAACACGATCGAAAAGGCAATGCCTCCTGCCTGGGACCTCCTAACTACTCCTGGTCGTCGGCGGTCTTCACGTAGTAGTAGCCTCCGTCGGGGTACTAGCAGTCGTCAAAGGTGGCTTCTGGCTCCTGGACTCCACCATCTGGTTGCATCAACCAGAAAGAAGAAAGAAGGGGGAAAGGGGTAGCAAAGCAACCGTGAGTACTCATCCAAAGTACTCGAAAGCAAGGATCTACACTACATATGCATCGGACATCGGTATCAATGAAAAGGGTAGTATCTGTGGACTAAGCTGCAGAATGCCAGAATAAGAGGGGGAGAAGCTAGTCCTATCAAAGACTAGCATCTTCTGGAAACCACCGTTTTGCAGCAACAAGGGGGAGTAGAGTGGTATAGCATACGCCATATTTATGTTGTTGTTTCAACGCTCCGGGATCCTTTCTCGACTCCCGGATTAACATATCCAATTCATGCCTCAGCATCCAGTTCTAGTTGTATCGATCGGGATACAACTCCAAGTGTCCGTTACCGTAGGACAGTCTATCGATAGATGTTTTCTTCCCCGCAGGGGTGCACCAACTTACCCACCACGCTCTCTTAACTCCGGCCGGACACACAATTAAGTCATGCCCGACCTTGGCCAAACAATACGCCGCAACCCAACCTAGGCTTAATAGGGAGGTCATGCACACCGGACTAAACCCTATGCCCCAGGGGTCATGGGCCAATCGCCCAGGGAACTCCTGCATGTTGCGTACGCGGTCGGTGAGCAGACCTAGCTACCTCCTTAAAAAGGTAGGTGCATAACCAGTCCAACCCGGCGCACGCCGCTCAGTCGCAATGACGTCAGTTAAGCTTCGAATGATGCATACGACGCAGAACGCCCATACTATGCCCACATGATGGTTAGTGCTATCAGGCCGGAGGCCCTTTGGATCAAATATCCAAACGTTTAGTGTATTGGGAACGCGCGGTAACGAGCAGAGACTCACGATCATGTGACCCCATCGCCCTGTCTCGAGGACTTGCGGCAAGGGCGAGTGCCCAACCACGCCTCGTATTTATCTCGCGGGCACCTTCCAGGTCAACCCGACTACACATCACTCGCAATTAAGCTTGCGCGGGTACCCCTCAGGGCCGACCCGTCTTTAGTAACATGGTTTAGTGTAAAGTCATAGTAACCATAGTAACTGTGTGTCTAACACCAAAGGGAAACCTGAGGAAATCACCCTCGATGGAATTCCACCCGATGTTTATCGTCAAGGTGAACGAAAGAGGAGTCACCCTCGAGGTCCACTCTTGAGAAGTTGCACGACAATATCGTTATCGGGAGTGGAGAAGGAGGAAATCACCCTCGATGACCATATCCGATGAACTAACCTACAAGGTTAACATCAGAAGTGCTGATGAGGTCTCACCCTCGGCACTCGATAGTAACCAAGTAGTGTCGAGCAACTAAGGGGAAGGTGATGTGCGGTGCCGGGTCCTGGTCCGCGATCCCGTTGATCGGGTCTTCCGATAATCCAGCGGGGCAGTCGGGACAATGTGGGGGTCACTAGTGAATCTCTAACCAGCCTATACTAAGCAGTTTATCATAAACCTGTAATGTATGAAAGCAGGTATCAACAATAGGCTATGCATGAGAATAGGATCATACAAAAAGCAGTAGCAGATCTAATGCAAGCATAAGAGAGAAGGGAATGGGCGATATCGGAATGATCAAAGGGGGGTTGGCTTGCCTGGTTGCTCTGGCAAGAAGGAGGGGTCGTCAACACCGTAGTCGATCACCGGAGCATCGTCGATCTCGGGGTCTATCGGAGAGAAGAGGGGGAAGAAACAGTAAATATAAAGCAAACAGTTGCATGACAAGCAAAAGCAGCGCTCGGTGTGATCTAACGCGGTGCTACACGATACCGGCGAAGGGGGATAACATCCGGGAATGTATCCCCAGTGTTTCGTGTTTTCGGAAAGTTGAAACAGAGGGGGGATGTTGCATGTTCGCTATGCTAGGAGCATGTGGCAGGCGAACGGACCGCGTATCCGGATTGTCTCGTCGTTCTGAGCGACTTTCATATATAAAACTTTTTCATCGGAGTTACAGTTTATTTTATATGATTTTCCGAAGTTTAAACAATATTTTGGAATTGTTATTAATTTAAAAGGACTTATTGCATCATCATGACATCATGCTGATGTCAGTAGGGTCAACAGTCAACTTTGCCTGGTTGACTGGTCAAAAGGGGCAGTGGGGCCCGTTCGTCATTGACTGAAACTAATTAACTAGTTTAATTAGTCTAAATAGGTTATTAGGCTACTTAATTTTTATTAGTTTAATTAAACCAAATTAATCAAGTTAATTAATTAATTATTTTATTAATTATTATATTTATTTAACACGTTTAGAAAAAATAGGGGCGTGGGGCCCCTTGGGCAGTGGCCCAGGCCATAGCGGGCGCGGGCATAACGGGCTGTGGGTGCGGGCGTGGGCGCCCGTGCCCGAGGTGGCACGGACCCGAGCGCGGTGGGGCGCCGACTCCGAACGCGGCCGAGATGAGGTCTTGGCCACGGGGGGCTATGCCCTGGGCCCCGGCCAAGGCGGCCTCAGGGCGCCGGGCGCGGGCCAAGAGAGCGCAGGGAGGAAACACGACCGACCGGACCTATGGGGGAGGCGGCGGCGCGTGGAGCAAGCCAGGGTGGCAAGTAGCAAAACAAGGGGGGAGGGGGCGGCAAGGCGCAGCCCTGGCGCGGCCTCCGACGGACGCGGTGCGGGGCAAGCCCGACGCAGGCGAGAGGCGGGGCACCGGCGGGCGGATCAGACGCAGAGCAGTAGCTGCAGCTGCGGGGAGGCGCGGCCGCGGCTATGGGGCGGCAACGGCGAGGCAACCACGTGAGGCATTGGAGCAGGGCCGGCGCGGCGCGGGCTGCGGTGGTGTACGACACCGACAACTGCACAACGTGACAGTGCGGGCGACGGCATACGTCGGTGAATCGAGAAGGGGGAGAGGAGGCGTTCGCTCACAGCATTGATGGGGAGGCTCGGGGAGGACGGCGATGCGGCCGAGCTCACGGGACGGCGGCGTGGCCGTGGCCGAAGAAGAGGGACGATGTGACGCCCGAAGACCGACGTCCCAGAAGATTCCAGAAGATTCCCGAAGATTCCATATGTGCTGAGCCTTCCGTGTGTTTTATTTTGCTTGTGTTATTTATTTTTGCATTGCATCATGTCATCATGCCATCATGTCATTTTAATTTTTGCATCTCAACCTAAATAAATTGTGTGGACCTTCGGTCCATTTAAATCGAGGGAAGGTGACTTCTCTTTATAACATATAAAAGTCTCTCAATATTTTAGGGAGCTATATTATAAATATTCCATTTTTTGGGATCACCGTAACACACTTGCAATTTTCCCCATGCTTTTCCTACTTCGAGTTTCTCCTTCAAAACCTTGCCAATAATTCTTTCCGTTGTTTCGAGGTTCCTCCAAAAATTTGAACATTTTGGACACTTCTATAATCAAGTCTTTGTTCAAACCCGTTTGAATTAAATTCAAATATGTTTGAATTATTTTCCGATCCGGCCTTTTATATTTTTCTCCGGTCGTGCTCATTTTTACGAGCCCGAGAAAATTAACATTTGTGTAATCTTTTCCCTAACCTCCCTCCTCCTTTCCCTCTCTCCAGCCCAGCAGCCTTCCAATCCCTCTTGGCCTCCTTGGGCCAAGGCCATCCTCCCACTCTAGCCGAGGCCCAGGCCTCCAGGCCCAGCCGGCGCGCCCCTCATCCCTCCTTTTGGCCCAACAGCCAGACAGCCGCAGCAGGCCCAGTCTTCCCAGCCCGCACCCCACCTAACCCTAGCCCGACACTCCCTCTCTCGATCCCCCTGTGCGCCGCCGCCAGACCGCTCCCTCGCTCGCCTCCATCCCCTTCTCTATCGATTCCCTGGCAGCCTCGCTCTCCTCGACCCCCCTCATTCGATCTCTACCTCCTCCCGCTCACTCCTGAGCAACCCCTCGCCATCTTCCCCGAGCGCCCGGCCTCCCTTCCCGCGCAGACCCCCCTCGCCCTCTCTTCCATCGTCAGCGGCCAGGGGTCGCCGCGCCCGTCGCGACGAGCGCCAGGAGGCGGCCCGCGCCCATCCGTCCTCCGTGCTAGGCCGCCGCGCCCGCGGTCGGAGGCCAGTCCCTCGCCAGCCGCACCTCTACGCCCTTCCCTCCGTCGCGAGCCCGTGTTGCTCCCTCCTCTCCAGTGCGTGACCGCACCCTCCGCGCCAAGTACCGCGACAGCGCCGTCCTCCATGCTCCGGCCGTCGCCATGGCCTCCCCAGGTTTTTCCTCCGCCGCGCCAAGGGCGCCCCTTCCACACCTCCAGCCAGCGCCAAGAGGCGCGTCCCGATCGACCTCCAGCCGTCATCTTCACCGCGTCACCGAAGCCGTGCTGCTTTTGTTTTTGCTGCCATGTTATGCCGCGCCTCTTTTGCTTGCTGCCGGACGCCAAGAGCTTCGAACGAGGGACCCCGAGACCCTCAAGTACCTCTTGGATTCGCCAAGTCCGACGACAAGTGTTCCGGTACCGTCGCAAGTATTGAGACCGGCGAGTCCGAAGACACCAAGTACCACGACGTCGACGACCTCGAGAACGACCACATGAACGAGTACGACTACACGATGAGACGCCAAGTACCACTACTATCGGCGATGCGACAAGTACCTCGACACCAACCCGAACATCTACGGGAAAATGAGCTCGTGAACCACTACTGTCGACGAGGACCGTCAAGTACATCTACGTGTTCCTTTACCGACGCCGATGACCTTCAAGTTCGACTACCGTCCCCGACACCAAGTACCACTACATAACGTGTACCCCGACGTCGCAAGTACCACGACACGTGACGTGAACGCCTACCGTCGCCGAAGCCCCGTGTACCACTACTTCCCTCTACGGAACGGCTACTTCCTCTTCGGAAACGTGAACCACTGCTTCCTCTACGACCCGCGAGAACGACTACTTCCGCTACTTCCACTACGACCTCGAACCCCTCCGAGAACGATGGTTCCGAAGGTATAACCCGGAGACGATGACCCGTGTGATGCTTGTTGTGTTGTATGAAATGTCTCCCTTGTGTGCTCCGTGCCCGTCGTGCCCGTTTCGACCTTTTGTCGTGCTCCTCGGTTGCCTCGTCGCCGACCCGTGGGAACCCGGTAACAGGATCGCCCCACCTTTCATCTCGTTTGACTCGCTCACGCCATCTTTTCTTTTGCACCGGACTCTCAACGAGTTACCGGAACCGATATGTTGCCGTGGCATCATTTTCGGAACTATTGCCGTGGCACCCTTTTCCTTCCACCACGGTGACGATGCTTCTTATCTTCTTCATGTCAACCTTTTAATAAACTTGCATAAAACTTGATCATGTCATCCGCATCATGGTAACAACACTAAAATGTTTAACTGTTGCTGCTTTATAATTATTAAACATGCTCATGGGGATTTTCCGGATATGTTGTTGTTATTTTCCGGCCCCATTTAAAATGTCTAAATAGTGTAGTTTTATTATGCTTCACGTCTTGCCATGTTAAAAACATTTAATCTTGTCTTGTAAATAAACGAGAGTCAACTAAATAATTATAATGTGGTGTTTCGTCAATATGCAACTCGTTGCATATTGAGCTCCACTTAACTTGTAGTGTTGTTTGTGCACCTTGCCATGCCATGCATATTTAAACCGGACATGCATCATACTTGGATGTGCATCGTATGCCATGTTTATGCTTGTGTGTTTACCGTGTTGTTTGCTTCTTTCCGGTTTGCTTCTCTTGATAGCTTCGGTTTCGTTCCGGAGTTGTGAGGATTCGCTTGACTGTTGCTCCGTCTACTTCGTGGATCCGTTCTTCTCCCTTGTGGAATCCCAGGCAAGATGACCGAACCCGGATACCATTACTATCTTTGCCTATTGCTAGAGTATCGCTCTATAGTTTTGCCTCGATGCCCATGTCTTCCTTGTCAGCCTCCTACTTGTAACCATGAACCTGTTTAACCACCCTACCTATGCAAACCGTTGCTTGGCTAAGTACGCTTCGCTCAGCCCTTCTTATAGCATTGCTAGTTGCAGGTGAAGATCGAAGATGCTTGCTTCATGTTGAAGTTTGGTTGGGTTATATCACACTATATAAATGCTTAAATGAAATCATCTATATATTGGCAAGGGTGGAAGGCTAAGCCTTTTGCTTGGTGATTTGTTCCACTCATGCCGTTAGGAACCGTATAAACCGGTGTTATGTTCCTTGATTATGCGTTCCTAACACGGTTGGGGTGTATGGGACTCCCTTGATAAACCGCTAAGTGCTAAGTCTTTTCCAGCAAGTCCCAACATTTGGTACTATTTGCCTCATAATAACAATTTAATTAATTAATTAAAATTGCATAGGGGGTCGCTCCCTCGGGGATTCCTAATTCTACATAGCAGGGGGGGCCAGTGCTGATGGTGTTGGTCCCAAACGGGGAGCCTGCGGGAACCACCACGGGGAAACTCGAGGATTGGGTCCTGTAGCATCGCCCATCCGGTCGTGTCCTGAGACTTAGATACACGCGGCTACTATCAGGGTGTCGACACGCCGGGAGGATTTGCTGGATTAGCCTTACCTTAGTTCGGTTTAACTTGAGCACGGGATTCCGTGAATACTCGGGTCTTCCCACCTATGGAGTTGCGACTCCGCGGATCGTGGGCTTGTAATGGGCCAAGTTGGAACACCCCTGCAGGGTTTGAACTTTCGAAAGCCGTGCCCGCGGTTATGTGGCAGATGGGAGCTTGTTAATATCCGGTTGTAGATAACTTGACACAATGTTCCAATACACTACCAGCGTGTGTACCGTGACTGTCAATTTCTGAATAGGGATTCGGGAGTTGAACACGGTGGGGTTATGTTTGTTGAGCTGTAGTTAGGATCACTTCGTGATCATCTGTCGACCGAGGCACTTCTCTTCTCGCTCTTTTTTACGTAAGTTAGTGCTAGTTGCTGCTGCAGACTCTTGTTGTTCCTTCACCTCTTATTCTTTCTTCAGCCTTATCCACACCCAAGGCTTAAATAGTCTTGTTACCCGGGAACGGGATTGCTGAGTCCTCTGTGGCTCACAGTTACTTCACCACACCAGATGCAGGTTCAGTCGAGTTTGAAGCAGGAGCTGGTTCAAGTTCTACACTGGGAGTTCGATGAAGAGCGTGGCCGGTTGTTTGTGACGTTTCGACGATCAGTAGTGGTTTCTACTAGGATTCGATCCTGACCTGTGGATTTATGTTGTTTTGGTATCTTTCTTTTGGATCTTACCCTTAGATGGGCTGTGATGTTCTGAATGATGTTTGGCTTATGTATGGTACTGTGTGAAGTGGCGAGTGTAAGCCAACTATCTCCTTTTGCAATTTAATCCCTCTTTTACATGAGTCGTGCAAAGATACCAAACTTGAGATCATTCTAGGATGGCCTTATACCTTTAAGTCGTGCCTCGACACGTAGGAGGTATAGTCCCATCCTGGGCATTACAGACGATGGCGGGGTTCGGGGCCAGTCCAGCTTGTGTTGATGCTCAAGGATGATGAAGGCGTGGGCGCTGGTCCTCTTGGACTCGACGGGAGGGCACGAGGTCGACGGCGGGCGCGGATACGAGGCGGCCATGGCGGGGGTCGTCTTCGGATGAAGAAGAGGGGGATTGGCTAGGGTTTCGGTCGAGTGAGGTCGGGGCTCGGCCTTAAACAACCAGGGGACAGGGGGATGGACGACACATCGGCATCGACGACCACGGCGGCGTGGATGGCTGCCACGCCATGCCTCTACCTCCCCTGTGTACATCCCCACTGTACATTGATAGGGGAAAGGCCTGTTGGGCTGGGCCATGTGCACTGTGGTCACATATGGCCCAGAGACACAGTAGGATTTTAGTCTTTCCTTTTTACCTTTCTGCTTACTCATTTCACCACAGTTTCACATTTTAAAATATTGCCAAATGATTTTTGTTAGAAATAAGACTTGTCACTTAACTCAAGCACATTATTTCTAGGAGTCACAAAAAGTACGAAGCCAAAAGGAGTTGTCTAACCATTTTTAGAAATTGGAAAGGCCAATTTTAAATGCTGCTGGACCACTAAATAAATTTCCAGGGGCACCTGGGAATCCAAAAGAGGTTGGTCCCAACATGTTAAAATAACCTGAGATTATTTGTCACACATTGAACATTTTAGATTTTATGTTTGGAAACTTTTATTTTTGACTTAAATTTAAATTTGAAATTGGACCGGATTCGGACCAACGCGAGTTTAACAATAGTAATCGAAGTGACGTGGCATCATTACGAGAGGGTTACTGTAGCTTGATTACCCGGGCATCACAATTCTGCTCCACTACAAGAAATCTCGTCCCGAGATTTAAGGGGTGGAGTAAGGGGGAAAGCGATAAGGACGGATGTCTGAAAGGATCCGCATCCGACAGTTATCTCAAGGAAGGAGATTTTATAAGCACGAGGAAACGTACCGAGTGCTATAAGGAGTTTCAACAAGTTTCAACCAGGTAGGCATTCAACTGATGCCTAAAACAGGTGATGAAGGGGTTCAAAGCAATGAAGAATAATGTTGCCTCTGACACCAGAGTGAAACATGGTGAGGAAGTTAGCTCGTGAATTAAATACGAAGCCAAGTGCGAGGAAGATTTTTGGAAAACAGGGATGTACAGGAGATGCAGGTTTCGATCCTGTGGAACTGTGGGTTATGGGCCCACCACGTGGGTTAAAAGTAGGAAGGCAAAAACATTTGCACGATCATGATAGCAAGGCATGTAAGAGTGCCTGTCAGTTATGTTGGCATCAACGTTGGTACCAAGGGCGAGGGATGAAGAGAACCATTTTCCTGCTCGTTAGGACGAGGCGGACCAATAGGCAAAGTTCTCGTCCATCGGTGGCTACTGGAATGCCATCAACAATAGTAACAAGCTATTACTGACAGAGTTAACACACCGAGGTGTTCACATAAGCAGGGAATTATCACTGCTTATATATGTTAGGTTAGATGAAAGGTAAGACAAAACAATGGAAAGGAAAGTGTAGACTCGAATCAGTTATCAGTGTTTGGATGAGTGATCAAGAAACATTTAGCATTGCGCCTCCAATGTTCTTAGTGATGTACGGAGTACCACATTCATGCTTCGGGATAGCATTAACATGGTTATCGGGTAAAGGTCGGACCTTATGAACACAAATGATCCATCGGGAATTTCTAGAACATCTCATGCAATTTTATCAGGAAAAAGATGAGGATGTGGCCAATGGGTTCAGCTGCAATCCATCGTCATGTCAAAAAGGATGTAATTCCAAAATTATATGAACAAGTTTGTGTTGGGGCGAAGGCATAAATGTTGTCGATGATAACACAAATCATCGAGGGGCAAGGATGGTATTTCCCATCACGGATTCGATTGATATCCTAGAGCAACTCAGAATGTTAATGATGAACACGACACATTTGTCGAGAGATTTCATGAATTTGTAATCAATCGGCGATGACATCGAGTCAAAGGAATGATGAAGCGAAGGGTTATTGGGACCACAGGTACAACACAACTTGAAATCAAGCTTGATGTTCAAGGCGAAAATGATATGACGAGGAAGATTGGCGAAAGCTTAGCTCATTGCCGAAATTGTGCTCCGGGAAGAGGGACCACATAGCACAGTCAAAAAGATGCACGATAATGGTATAGCCGATCAGGCTAGATATGACTTGAAGAATTAATAAACTCATAAGAAATGGAGATTACTTAGAGTTATTGAATCAGAGTGCGGAATTGATTCACTTATCGGTGCCCTTGAGTGTCTAACAACTCAGAACTCGGGGAAAATTGGAATCGGTGAGAAGTAATACTTGAAGAAGAACTCATAAGAAGTAATATGGTTCTGTGACATTATCGAGATACCACGGGGTAATACTCGAAGGTAGATCATAATAGAGGTTGGACAGGTGCATTGACCTGCAGATGACAAGCACTTTAACTTGACCGAGAAATGGGATCAAAGAAAAACAATCGTGGTCGAAACCACAGTTGCAAAGGACTAAGCATAGATACAAGATGAACTTATAACAAGGGGATTATTATTATTTTTACAAGAAGCTTCCATGATAAGTTCCACATCGGGTCCATGGGCATGAACACAAAGTTCAAGGTCGACTCCCACTTCTTCAATGCATAACCTTCCATTCACTTCTCACTTCCAATGAAGCTGTAGTGTTGAAATCATAACTAACAAAACACCAAAAGAGTATAACTCGTGAAAACTCTCGGGTTCACATGGATTAGGGAAGGCATAGGTTCAACCCATAGGGGAATCTTAGGAACATATAGCACAAACTTAAAGAGAGAGGGTACAATTTACCACGGTGTTATGTATCCGGGAAGAACTCACAGGGATATTAATTATGAGGGGCACTGCCGGATAATAATCCAACAAAGGATCTGGTGGTCTACCTGGGATCTGATGTGAGCATCGGTACTCAACCATAAGAAGAAGGAATGGAGGGATATCAGTTTATAGAAACAACTAACTAATTCAAATCTCAAATGGAAAGGAATTATGATTTCCAAATCAAGCGATCAGAAGCAACCGCTCTGATTAAGGATGGGTAAGTTGAAATGACTTAGGGGTACAATCAACGGCAATTTGATTGGTCAAGATCCAGCTCATATTCGGAATGACTTCTGAGCTGGAAGAACGAATTCTAGTTTGATAGATGATTACGAGTATTTGCAACCTACTGAATCAATAAGATCTGAAAGTCAATCACAAAGGATTTTAATGAATACTGATATACATATGGAATTAACCATAATGCAAGCAGGTAAAACTTCCGAGAGCAATAGATTGCTGAGGATTTCGGAAGATTGAATAGCGTCTCGAAGACCTTTGTGAAACGTATGAACAACTAGGGATGAACGAAACCCCAGTAAGTGTGAGGAATTATTCATACCTTTATTCATGCGGAAAAGGAGCTGCAAGGCAGTAGACACCAAGGATTCTTGGAATATCCGAAGTATTTCAGGGTATCTTGTAATAACAAGAACAATTGAAATGAAGGTATGAACGACAAGTGTATGCATCTATCCTTAGGGATTTATCGGTGATATGGAATTGTAACGTCGAAGGGCGCAAAGTCTCCAGAGAACATCGTAGAGTATCTTCGGAATCTTCTAGTGCAGCAGGCCATTATCTTGAATGAAGGGCTCTCCGGGGGGAAAGTATTTATGAGAACCTAGAGTTAGAGTTAGCAAAACCATTTAACCCGAATAGAAGAGGGATCAAAATCCCAGAGTATAGACGAGGAGTAAAAGATCCTAATACCACCCATTTTGTGATGTGGGCCCGTAAGCCACACAACAATGTTAGTAAAAGTTTTCCAAAGACTAGACTCAACTTCGACCAAGGAGTTGGAAAGGGGGTTCCTACAGGCAGTCGGCTCTGATACCAACTTGCGACGCCTCCGATTTGACCGTACACTAATCATGCACGCAAACTTGTACGATCAAGGTCAGGGACTCACTGGAAGATATCACAACACAACTTTAGACAGAAATAAAATAATACAAGCTTTATATTACAAGCCAGAGGCCTCGAGGGCTCGAATACATAAGCTCAAATACACAAGAGTCAGCGGAAGCAACAATATCTGAGTACAGACATAAGTTAAACAAGTTTGCATTAAGAAGGCTAGCACAAAAACAACACGATCGAAAAGGCAAGGCCTCCTGCCTGGGACGTCCTAACTACTCCTGGTCGTCGGCGGTCTTCATGTAGTAGTAGCCTCTGTCGGGGTAGTAGCAGTCGTCAAAGGTGGCTTCTGGCTCCTGGACTCCACCATCTGGTTGCATCAACCAGAAAGAAGAAAGAAGGGGGAAAAGGGGGTAGCAAAGCAACCGTGAGTACTCATCCAAAGTACTCGCAAGCAAGGATCTACACTACATATGCATCGGTATCAATGAAAAGGGTAGTATCTGTGGACTAAGCTGCAGAATACCAAAATAAGGGGGGAGAAGCTAGTCCTATCGAAGACTAGCATCTTCTGGAAACCACCGTCTTCTAGCAACAAGGGGGAGTAGAGTGGTATAGCATAAGTCATATTTATGTTGTTGTTTCAACGCTCCGGGATCCTTTCTCGACTCTTGGAGCAACATATCCAATTCATGCCTCAACATCCAGTTCTAGTTGTATCGATTGGGGTACAACTCCAAGTGTCCGTTACCGTAGGACAGGCTATTGATAACCCACAAGTGTAGGGGATCGCAACAGTTTTCGAGGGTAAAGTATTAAACCCAAATTTGTTGATTCGACACAAGGGGATCCAAAGAATACTCTTAAGTATTAGCAGCTGAGTTGTCAATTCAACCACACCTGGAACTTAGTATCTGCAGCAAGATAGTTTAGTAGCAAAGTAATATGATAGTGGCGGTAGCAGCAATAAAAGTAAAGATAGTGTTTTTGTAGTTTTTGTGATATAAGCAACGGAAAAGTAAATAAGCAACAAGCAATATAGGTAAAGCTCGTAGGCATTGGATCAGTGATGGGAAATTATTTCAGATGCAATTCATCATGTAGAAGTTATAACCTAGGGTGACACAGAACTAGCTCCAGTTCATCAATGCAATGTAGGCATGTATTCCGAATATAGTCATACATGCTTATGGAAAAGAACTTGCATGACATCTTTTTTCCTACCCTCCCGTGGCAGCGGGGTCCTATTGGAAAATAAGGGATATTAAGGCCTCCTTTTAATAGAGTACCGGACCAAAGCATTAACACATACTGAATACATGAACTCCTCAAACTATGGTCATCACCGGGAGTGGTCCCGATTATTGTCACTTCGGGGTTGCCGGATCATAACACATAGTAGGTGACTATAGACTTGCAAGATAGGATCAAGAACACACATATATTCATGAAAACACAATAGGTTCAGATCTGAAATCATGGCACTCGGGCCCTAGTGACAAGCATTAAGCATAGCAAAGTCATAGCAACATCAATCTCAGAACATAGTGGATACTAGGGACCAAACCCTAACAAAACTAACTCGATTACATGATAGATCCCATCCGACCCATCACCGTCCAGCAAGTCTACGATGGAATCACTCACACACGGCAGTGAGCATCATGGAATTGGTGATGGAGGAAGGTTGATGATGACGATGGCGACGATCTCCACTCTCCGGAGCCCCGAACAGACTCCCGATCATCCCTCCCGAGAGAGATTAGGGCTTGGCGGCGGCTCCATCTCGTGAAACTCGATAATTCTTTCTCCTTTTTTTTCTCCCCAAAACGGAAGATATAGGACCTGGGGGTACATCGGTGGAGCATCGGGGGGCCCTCGAGGCAGGGGGCGCGCCCTGGGAAGGGGGCGTGCCCACACCCTCGAGGACAGGCCGTGGGCCCCCCGGTGAGTATCTTCTTGCAGATACTTTTTATATTTTCTAAAATAATTCTCCGTTGATTTTCAGGCGATTCCGAGAACTTTTTATTTCTGCACAAAAACAACACCATGGCAATTCTGCTGAAAACAGCATCAGTCCGGGTTATTTCCATTAAAATCATGCAAGTTAGAGTCCAAAACAAGGGACAAAGGGTTTGGAAAAGTAGATACGTTGGAGACGTATCAACTCCCCCAAGCTTAAACCTTTGCTTGTCCTCAAGCAATTCAGTTGATAAACTGAAAGTGATAAAGAAAAACTTTAACAAATTCTGTTTGCTCTTGTTGTTGTAATGTAAGCTAGCATTCAGGTTTTCAACAAGATCATGAACTAACCACATTCACAATAACTTTCAGGTCTCAAGACTACTCACATCAATGGCATAATCAACTAGCGAGGAATAATAATAAACCTCGGATGACTACACTTCTCAAAACAATCATGATATGATATAACAAGATGGTATCTCGCTAGCCCTTTCTGAGACCGCAAAACATAAATGCAGAGCACCTTTAAGGATCAAGGACTGATTAGACATTGTAATTCATGGTAAAAGAGATCCAGTCATGCTCATACTCAATGCAAATTAATAGTAATACATGCAACGACATAGGTGCACTCCTACTGGTGCTCTTTGATAAGAGGATGATGACTCTGCATAAAAGTAAATAGATAGGCCCTTCGCAGAGGGAAGCAGGGATTTGTAGAGGTGCCAGAGCTCAATTTTTAAATAGAGATTGAATAAATTTTTGAGCGGTATACTTTCATTGTCAACATAACAACCAAGAATCTCGATATCTCCCATGCTACGCACATTATAGGCGGTTCCCAAACAGAATGGTAAAGTTTATACTCCCCCAACCACCAACAAGCACACTCCACAGCCATCTGAATCCACGGGGTACCGTCCAAACAAGCAACAGCCCTGAGGGAGTTTTGTTCAATTATTATGATTTGAGCATGGGACTGGGCATTTCGGTTACCAGCCATTTTCTCATGAATGATGAGCGAAGTCCACTCATCGTGAGAATAACCCACCTAGCATGGAAGATATAGACAACCCTAGTTGATACATGAGATGTTCGAGCATACAAAACAAAGTTTCATTTGAAGGTTTAGAGTTTGGCACATACAAATTTACTTGGAACGGCAGGTAAATACCGCATATAGGAAGGTATGGTGGACTCATGTGGAATAACTTTGGGGTTTATGGAAGTGGATGCGCAAGCAGTATTCCCGCTTAGTACAGGTGAAGACTAGAAGGAGACTGGGAAGTGACCAGCTAGAGAGCAACAACGGTCATGAACATGAATTAAAATTAATCAACAATGAATGCAAGCATGAGTAGGATATAAATCACCATGAACATAAATATCGTGAAGGCTATGTTGATTTGTTTCAACTACATGCGTGAACATGTGCCAAGTCAATTCACTTAAATCGCTACCACCCATCATACCACATCACAACCATTTTAATACCATGTTGGCACACAAGATAGACCATTATAAACTCTCAGCTAATTAAGCATGGCATAAGCAGCTATGATCTCTAATTGTAATTGCAAGCATGTTTCATTCATAACAAGCTGAATCAAGAACGATGAGCAATCATATTTACAAAAACAAAAGAGGTCGAGTTCATACCAACTTTTCTTATCTCAATTAGTTCATCATATATCATCCTTATTGCCTTTCACTCGCACGACCGAATAGTGTGGAAAATAATAATAGTGCACGTGCATTGGACTAAGCTGAAATCTGCAGACATTTGATAAAAGAGAGAAGACAAGGTAATATGGCTCAAGGTTAAATCAACAACAAAGCATATGAGAGCCACTAAGCATTTTCAATCATGATCTTCTACTCTTAACCCCTAAAGAAAAGAAAAGAAACTATTTACACGGGAAAGCTCCCAAGAAGCAAAAGAAGAACTGGAAATCTTTTTGGGTTTTCATTTTTAGTTACTACTACAAGCAAAGAAGGTAAACTAGCTAAAAGCTACAACTAATATTTTTTGTTTTTCTAGGTTTTTCTAGCACACAAGAAAAAGACTAAGAACAATAAATTTAAACTAAGCATGGATGGTACAGTGAAAGAGTGTGATCACCGACAACTAGAATAAGTGTGTGAGCATGAATGTAAGTCAGTGAGAAACACGTACTCCCCCAAGCTTAGGCTTTTGGCCACTCCCTCCAGTGTACTGAGATGTGTCCTCTGGGCGCCACTGGTTGGCGAGCTCATCCAGCTCCCACCCATAAACAGATTGACGGGAAGGATCAAGTGGTGGTTCTGACTCAAGCTCTGAAGATTGTGCCTGGCCTTGGTACTTGTAGAAGACATCTGAGGTGATGAGGAATACGCCTGTAGATAGATCAAACAAAGAAGGTGCAGTCAAGGTAACAATTTCACAGTATATTTCATCAAACCTCAATTTATAATTGAGCTGCATATTCTTGTCTTTAACAATAAAGTCATGAGCTACCATGCTCTTGTAGTCTAGATAAACAGGGGCAAGCAATTTTTCTTCCTTCTCATGATGCCTAATGGGTATATTAAAATATTCAGCAAGGCGAGAAGCAAAGATGCCTCCAAATATGGGCCCTCTTGAGCGGTTAAGACACAATTGTTTGGCAACGACAACGCCCAAGCTAAAAGTTGTGTCATGGAACAAAGCATGGCGTAAAATGATAATATCAGGGGTACTGAGATTCCCACTGTTCCCGCGACCAATTAAACACCCACTAGCAAATAAAGCAAAGTAGCGCAGAATAAGGAAGTGTATACTAGTGATTCTTGCCCCTGCAACTTGTCTAGTTTCACCTAGGGCTATCATATCAATAAAGCCTTTGACGTCTTCATGATGTGTTTCATCGAGTCTACCTCCAAAGGAGACTTTGCATATTTCACAAAAATCTAAAAGTGATATCTCCTTACTCACATCATATAAGCAAAACTCCACCGTAGGTGGTGTTTTCCTAGAATGAAAATGAAAACTTCGCGTGAAAATATTGGTGAGTAAGAGATACTGTTCTTTTTGGTCGTTGAGGAAGTCGGTGAGGCCTGCATTATTCGCCATCCAATAAAAGTCTTCGTAAATACCGGCGGACATCATGAAATTATTACAAGCCCATTCGCACGGTCGAACTTCCGCCATGCGAGGAAGATTATACTTGTGCTTCTTATTTTCTTCTTTCTTCTTCTTCTTCTCCGAGCTCTTGCTGGAGGAGCCCCTCAATAATCTTTTTAACATTTTCCTTTTCTGAAAATTTCTGAAATTTTTAGTAACTTCAATAAAAGTCAACCAAACTTAACAAGATTGATAGCAACAACTCCTATAAGTGCCTAGAGGCTATATCATGCATTAGAACTACTTGGGACCAAGAAAATTTGACATGCAAGCTCAAGAACAAGGTCACCACAGCAGCATAAATTTGCAACAAATAAAGCACTAGAACAAAAACTAATTGGACCAATGGAGGAGTCACATACCAAGGAACAATCTCCCTAAATAGTTTGGTGAATGGTGCTTTGAGCAAGGAGATAAAAAATGGCAGCAAAATGAGCTAGAACTCAGGTTTGAGCTGGTTGGGGATTTTTTGGGAGGAAGAAGAAGAGCATGGGTGAAAGCATAAGTGGAGGGGGGCCACATGGGCCCCTCGAGGATGGGGGGCGTGCCCTGGGAAGGGGAGCGCGCCCTGTGCCCTCAAGGCCACGTGCTGGCTCCCCTCGTTGTGTGTTCAGTGCCATATTTTCTTAAATATTCTAGAAAAAAAACCATATTTCATTTTCATGGCATTTGGAGAACTTTTATTTTCGGGATATATTCTCATTGCACGGATAAGTCTGGAAACAGACAAATAATGCTAATTTTGTTTTATTTAACCTAATTAACAGAAAGTAAAAGGAGGGTATAGAAGGTTGTGCTATATAGATTCACCTATCCCATGTTCACCAAAAGGAATCCATTAACAAGGTTGATCAGGTCTTGTTAATAAAGTCTTTCCGAGTAACATGAAACCGGATTTTTTTCGAATAACACTATGTTACCTCAATGGGGATATGTATGTCCCCAACAATAAGAATGCCATAAGCCTTCTTGATAGTAGGAATAGAAAACTCAAAACCTCCAATAGTAATAGTTAAAGTTTTTCCAATATAATTGATACTGTGGACCTGAGGTTGTTTCCTCGGAAAGTGTACCGTATGCTCATTACCATTGACATGAAAAGTGACATTACCTTTGTTGCAATCAATAACAGCCCCTACAGTATTCAAAAAAGGTCTCCCAAGAATAATAGACATACTATCGTCCTCGGGAATATCAAGTATAACAAAGTCCGTTAGAATAGTAACATTTGCAACTACAACAGGCACATCCTCACAAATACCGACAGGTATAGTAGTTGATTTATCGGCCATTTGCAAAGATATTTCAGTAGGTGTCAACTTACTCAAGTCAAGTCTACGATATAAAGAGAGAGTCATGACACTAACACCGGCTCCAAGATCACACAAAGCAGTTTTAACATAATGTCTCTTAATGGAGCAAGGTATAGTAGGTACTCCTGGATCTCCTAATTTCTTAGGCATTCCACCCTCAAAAGTGTAATTGGCAAGCATGGTGGAGATTTCTACTTCAGGTATCTTTCTTTTGTTGGTAATAATATCTTTCATATACTTGGCATAAGGATTTGTTTTAAGCACACCAGTCAAACGCATACGCAAAAAGATAGGTCTAATCATTTCAGCGAAGCGCTCAAAGTCCTCATCATCATATTTCTTGGATTGTTTCGGAGGAAAAGGCATGGGTTTCTGAACCCATGGTTCTCTTTCCCTACCGTGCTTCCTAGCAACAAAGTCTCTCTTATCATAACGTTGATTCTTTTATTGTGGGTTATCAAGATCAACAACAGGTTCAATCTCTACATCATTATCATTGCTAGGTTGAGCATCTGCATGAACATCATCGTTAATATTATCACTAGGTTCATGTTCATTACCAGATTGTGTCTCAACATCAGAAACATATATATCATTGGGATTCTCAGGTGGGTGAGCTACAGGTTTACTAGAAGCATGCAAAGTCCTATCATCTTTCTTTTTCTTCTTCTTAGAAGAACTAGGTACATCTAAATTAGCTCTCTGAGAATCTTGCTCAATTCTCTTAGGGTGGCCTTCAGGATACAGAGGTTCCCGAGGCATTCTACCACCTCTAGTCACAACTCTAATGGCATTATCATTACTATTACTATTTAATTCATTGAGCAAATCATTCTGAGCTTTAAGTACTTGTTCTACTTGAGTGGTTACCATAGAAGCATGTATACTAATAAGTTTCAGTTCACCTTTAACACTAGACAGATAATCACTCAAGCGTTAAATAATATAAGCATTGTGTTGTAATTGTCTACGAACATAAGCATTGAAGTTTTCTTGTTTCAGAATGAAATTGTCAAACTCATCTAAGCATTGGCTAGCAGACTTATAACAAGGAGTATCACCTTCATCAAATCTATAAAGAGAATTTACCTTTACTACCTGTGTCGGGTTATCAAGACCATGTATTTCTTCAATAGGCGGTAAATTCTTAACATCTTCAGCTATAATACCTTTTTCTTTCATGAATTTCTTTGCCTCTTGCATATCTTCAGGACTGAGAAATAGAACACCTCTTTTCTTCGGAGTTGGCTTAGGGGCTGGTTCAGGAAGTGTCCAATTATTTTCATCGGCCAGCATATTATTCAATAGTAATTCAGCTTGTTCAACTGTTCTTTCCCTGAAAACACAACCAGCACAACTATCCAGGTGGTCTCTGGAAGCATCGGTTAGTCCATTATAAAAGACATCAAGTATATCATGCATCTCAAGTGGATGATCAGGCCAAGCATTAAGTAACTGGAGAAGCCTCCCCCAAGCTTGTGGGAGACTCTCTTCTTCAGTTTGAGCAAAGTTATATATTTCCCGTAAGGCAGCTTGTTTCTTATGGGCGGGAAAATATTTAGCAGAAAAGTAATACATCATATCCTGGGGACTACGCACACAACTAGGATCAAGAGAATTAAACCAAGTCTTAGCATCACCCTTTAACGAGAAAGGAAATAGCTTAAGGATACAGTAATAACGAATCTTCTCATCGTTGGTAAACAGGGTGGCTATATCATTCAACTTGGTAAGGTGTGCCACAACAGTTTGAGACTCATATCCATGGAAGGGATCGGATTCAACCAAAGTAATTAACTCAGGATCAACAGAGAAATCATAATCCTTATCAGTGACACATATAGGTGAAGTAGCAAAAGCAGGGTCATGTTTCATTCTAGCATTCAAGGAATTTTATTTGAACTTAGCTAATAACTTCTTAAGATCATACTTATCATTGCAAGTAAGAAAGTCTCTAGCAGTTTCTTCATCCATAACATAACCCTCAGGCACAACAGGCAATTCATATCTATTGGGAGTAGTTTCATCATCACTTCCATAAATATCATCAACATTTGCGCTCTCCCTAACCTTAGCAATTTGTTCATCTAGAAATTCACCTAGTGGCCCAATATCAGGCATAGAGGTAGTTTCATCATACATAGCAGAAGTAGCATCATCAAGAACATACGGCATATCAGATTCAATAGCAGGAGTAGGTGTAGCAAGTTTACTCATAACAGAAGGAGAATCAAGTGCAGAGCTAGATGGCAGTTCCTTACCTCCCCTCGTAGTTGAGGGTAAGATCTTGGTTTTTGAGTCCTTCAAATTCTTCGTAGTGATAAACAGATATAAATCCCAAGTGACTTAAAGAATAGAGCTATGCTCCCCGGCAACGGCGCCAGAAAATAGTCTAGATAACCCACAAGTGTAGGGGATCACAACAGTTTTCGAGCGTAAAGTATTAAACCCAAATTTGTTGATTCGACACAAGGGGAGCCAAAGAATACTCTTAAGTATTAGCAGCTGAGTTGTCAATTCAACCACACCTGGAAATTTAGTATATGCAGCAAGATAGTTTAGTAGCAAAGTAATATGATAGTGGCTGTAGGAGCAATAAAAGTAAAGATATTGTTTTTGTAGTTTTTGTGATATAAGCAACGGAAAAGTAAATAAGCGACAAGCAATATAGGTAAAGCTAGTAGGCATTGGATCAGTGATGGGAAATTACGTCGGATGCAATTCATCATGTAGAAGTTATAATCTAGGGTGACACAGAACTAGCTCCAGTTCATCAATGCAATGTAGGCATGTATTCCGAATATAGTCATACGTGCTTATGGAAAATAACTTGCATGACATCTTTTGTCCTACCCTCCCGTGGCAGCGGGGTCCTATTGGAAACTAAGGGATATTAAGGCTTCCTTTTAATAGAGTACCGGACCAAAGCATTAACACATAGTGAATACATGAACTCCTCAAACTATGGTCATCACCGGGAGTGGTCCCGATTATTGTCACTTCGGGGTTGCCGGATCATAACACATAGTAGGTGACTATAGAATTGCAAGATAGGATCAAGAACACACATATATTCATGAAAACATAATAGGTTCAGATCTGAAATCATGGCACTCGGGCCCTAGTGACAAGCATTAAGCATAGAAAAGTCATAGCAACATCAATCTCAGAACATAGTGGATACTAGGGATTAAACCCTAACAAAACTAACTCGATTACATGATAGATCCCATCCAACCCATCACCGTCCAGCAAGCCTATGATGGAATTACTCACACACGGCGGTGAGCATCATGGAATTGGTGATGGAGGAAGGTTGATGATGACGATGGCGACGATCTCCACTCTCCGGAGCCCCGAACGGACTCCAGATCAGCCCTCCCGAGAGAGATTATGGCTTGGCGGCGGCTACGTCTCGTGAAACGCGATAATTCTTTCTCCATGATTTTTTTCTCCCCGAAACGGAAGATATAGGACCTAGGGGTACATCGGTGGAGCATCGGGGGGCCCTCGAGGCAGGGGGGCACGCCCTGGGAAGGGGGGCGCGCCCCCACCCTCGAGGACAGGCCTTGGGCCCCCAGGTGAGTATCTTCTTGCAAATATATTTTATATTTTTCCGAAATAATTCTCCGTTGATTTTCAGGCGATTCCGAGAACTTTTTATTTCTGCACAAAAACAACACCATGGCAATTCTGCTGAAAACAGCGTCAGTCCGGGTTAGTTCCATTCAAATCATGCAAGTTAGAGTCCAAAACAAGGGCAAAAGGGTTTGGAAAAGTAGATACGTTGGAGACGTATCAGCTATGGATAGATGTTTTCTTCCCTGCAGGGGTGCACCAACTTACCCACCAACTCTGGGCGGACACACCATTAGGTCATGCCTGGCCTCGGCCAAACAATACGCTGCAACCCGACCTAGGCTTAATAGAGAGGTCATGCACGCCGGACTAAACCCTATGCCCCTAGGGGTCATGGGCCAATCGCCCCGGGAAATCCTGCACGTTGCGTACGCGACTGGTGAGCAGACCTAGCTACCTCCTTAAAAAGGTAGGTGCATAACCAGTCCAACCCCGCTGCTCAGTCGCAATGACGTAAGTTAAGCTTCGGCTGATGCATACGACGCAGAACGCCCATACTATGCCCATGTGATGGTTAGCGCTATCAGGCCAGAGGCCCCTCGGATCAAATATCCAAACCGTTTAGTGTATTGGGAAAGCGCGGTAACGAGCAGAGACTCACGATCATGTGACCCGATTTCCTTGTCTCGAGGACTTGCGGCAAGGGCGAGTTCCCGGCCACGCCTCGTATTTATCTCGCGGGCACCTTCCAGGTCAACCCGACTACACATCACTCGCAATTAAGCTCGCGCGGGTACCCCTCAGGGCCGACCCGTCTTTAGTAACATGGTTCAGTGTAAATTCATAGTAACCATAGTAATTGTGTGTCTAACACCAAAGGGAAACCTGAGGAAATCACCCTCGATGGAATTCCACCTGATGTTTATCGTCAAGGTGAACGAAAGAGGAGTCACCCTCGAGGTCCACTCTTGAGGAGTTGCATGACAGTGTCGTTATCGGGAGTGGAGAAGGAGGAAATCACCCTCGATGACCATATACGATGAACTAACCTACAAGGTTAACATCAGAAGTGCTGATGAGGTCTCACCCTCGGCACTCGATAGTAACCAAGTAGTGTCTAGCAACTAAGGGGAAGGTGATGTGCGGTGCCGGGTCGTGGTCCGCGATCTCGTTGATCGGGTCGTCTGATAATCCAGCGGGGCAGTCGGGACAATGTGGGGGTCATTGGTGGATCTCTAACCAGCCTATACCAAGCAGTTTAGCATAAACATGTAACGTATGAAAGCAGGTATCAACAACAGGCTATGCATTAGAATAGGATCATACACAAAGTAGTAGCAGTTCTAATGCAAGCATAAGAGAGAAGGGAATGGGCGATATCTGAATGATCAAAGGGGGGTTTGCTTGCCTGGTTGCTCTGGCAAGAAGGAGGGGTCGTCAACACCGTAGTCGACCACCGGGGCATCATCGGTCTCGGGGTCTACCGGAGAGAAGAGGGGGAAGAAACAGCGAATATAAAACAAACAGTTGCATGACAAGCAAAAGCAGCGCTCGATGTGATCTAACGCGGTGCTACACGATACTGGCGAAGGGGGATAACATCCGGGAATGTATCCCAGTGTTTCGTGTTTTCGGAAGGTTGAAACGGAGGGGGATGTTGCATGTTCGCTATGCTAGGAGCATGTGGCAGACGAACGAACCGCGAATCTGGATTCGTCTCGTCGTTCTGAGCGACTTTCATATTTAAATTTTTTCATTTGAGTTACAGTTTATTTTATAAGATTTTCCAAAGTTTAAAAAAATAGTATGGAATTGTTATTAATTTAAAAGGACTTATTGCATCATCATGACGACATGCTGATGTCAGCAGGGTCAACAGTCAACTTTGACTGGTTGACTGGTCAAAAGGGGCAGTGGGGCCCGTTCTTCATTGACTAGAACTAATTAACTAGTTTAATTAGTCTAACTAGGTTATTAGGCTAATTAATTTTTATTAGTTTAATTAAACCAAATTAATTAAGTTACTTATTTATTTATTTTATTAATTATTATATTTATTTAACACGTTTAAAAAAAATAGGGGCGTGGGGCCCCTTGGGCAGTGGCCTAGGCCATAGCGGGCGCGGGCATAACGGGCTATGGGTGCGGGCGTCGGCGTCCGTGCCCGAGGGGGCACGGACTCGAGCGCGGCGGGGCGCCGGCCGAGGTGAGGTCTTGGACACGGGGGGCTCTGCCCTGGGTGCCAGCCAGGGCGGCGTGAGTGCGCCGGGCGCAGGCCAGGAGAGCGCATGGAAGAAACGCGGCCGGCCGGACCTATGGGGCAGGCGGCGGCGCGTGGAGCTGGCCGGGGTGGCAAGCAGCAAAACAAGGGGGGGGCATGGCAAGGCGTAGCCCTGGCGCGGCCTCCAGCGGACGGGGTGCGGGGCAAGCCCGGCGTAGGCGAGAGGCGAGGCACCGGCTGGCGGGTCGGACGCAGAGCAGCAACTGCAGCTGCGGGGAGGCGCGGCTGCGGCTATGGGGCGGTAACGGCGAGGCACGAGCGCGAGGCGGTGGAGCAGGGCCAGCGCGGCGCGTGCTGCGGTGGTACACGACACAGTCAGCAGCACAACGTGATAGTGCGGGCGATGGCCTACGACGGTGAATCGAGAAGGGGGAGAGGAGGCGTTCGCTCACAGCGTTGCTGGGGAGGCTCGCGGAGGACGGCGACACGGTAGAGCTCACAGGACAACGGTGTGGCCGTGGCCGAAGAAGAGGGACGATGGAGGGGTTCGGGGCCAGTCCGGCTTGTGTTGATGCTCAAGGATGATGAAGGCATGGGCGCCGGTCCTCTTGAACTCGATGGGAGGGCGCGAGGTCGACGGCGGGCGCAGATATGAGGCGGCCATGGCGGCGCTCGTCTTCGGATGAAGCAGAGGGGGGGACACGGGAAAAAGGGGAGGGGGATTGGCCAGGGTTTCGGTCGAGTGAGGTCGGGGCTCGGCCTTAAACAACCAGGGGACCGGGGGATGGACGACACATCGGCATCGGCGACCACGGCAGCGTGGATGGCCGCCGTGCCATGCCTCTGCCTCCCCTGTGTACATCCCCACTGTACATAGATAGCGGAAAGGCCTGTTGGGCTCGGCCATGTGCATTGTGGTCACATATGGCCCAAAGACACAGTAGGATTTTAGTCTTTCCTCTTTACCTTTCTGCTTACTCATTTCACCACTGTTTCACATTTAAAAATATTACCGAATGAGTTTTGTTAGAAATAAGACTTGTCACTTAACTCAAGCAAATTATTTCTAGGAGTCACAAAAAGTACGAGGCCAAAAGGAGTTGTCTAACCATTTTTAGAAATTGGAAATCCAATTTTGAATGCTGCTGGACCACTAAATAAATTTCTAGGGGCACCTGGGAATCCAAAAGAGGTCGCTCCCAACATGTTAAAATAACCTGATGTCACATCTCTAGCTTTTGGTAATGCTCTAGGCTAGCCTCATGTGTGCATCATGTTTAATTTCCATTTAACTTGAAATGGGGATTGTTCAAAACCCTAGCACTTCAAATTCCAAATAGGTCCAGTCAAAAAAATTGCATTCAATGTTTCCAAAATGTTCCTAATATTTGTTGGATATTATTGGCAAGGCTTTTGCAGCAAACCAAAAATAATGGACATTTCTGTGGAATATTTTGGGCATGGAAATTAAATTATTATTGTATTTGAATTTGGAACTATATTCATAATATATAGAATATATTTTCAAATAACTTTGAAATATTTTATGTGCTTTTGGAAAAGTCCATCTAGCAACATAAAATTGTTCAGAGGAGTTTTTGGGCATTGTTTGAAATTGTTTAAATTTCAAAACAGTGGCTAAACTAAATCAAAACAAAAGAAGAAAATAGAAAACAGAAACATAAAATTAGAGAGAGAGGAATTACCTGGCTTACCTAGCAGCCCGCCTGGCCCAGCTCCTGTGTGGCCCAGCTACAGGCCCGGCCCACCAGGGGCAGCGCTGTCTTCCTCCTCCTGCCAGGAGGAGAAGTAGCTGCGTGCCCGGTGCACAGCCGGCCGCGGCCACGTCTCCCGCCACCTCCTGCTTCGTCGAGCCTCCCCGACCCCCCTAGAGACGCCACGCATGCCCCAGGTCCCTCTCACTCTCCCTCGCCTCGATTTTTTCCCCCCTGGCTCTCTCCCTCGCCGTTCTTCACCTTGGCCGAGCGCCACCGTCGCCGTCGTTGCCGTAGCCGTAGCCACCGTGACCCCCTCGCCTCTCCGACGCGCCAGCGAGCTCCGCTACGTCCTTCTCATCCTCTCCAGCAAGTTACGGACGCCGGGAGGCCCTGCTTCGCCGTCATCGTGCTCGTCTTCAACCTCCGGCCACCGTTGACCTCGCCGTCGATTCGTCGACTCCGGTACCTCCCCGAGCCTCCTGAGACCCCCGTCGACCCCGCTGTGAGCTCCTCCACCGTTTCCCCCTGTCCCCGTGGCCCGTAGCTCACCGTAGCCGTCGCCCCCTTCCTTACCGTCGCCGGCCGCCGCTGAGCTCGTCGCCGTCGTAGCCACAGACGCGCAAGCCCGGAACTGAGCGCGTCACCGTGCTCACCGAGCCCCCAGGAGCCCGTAACACCACCTCGCTCGCTTCCCTGAGCCCTGCAGCACCTACCCCGTCGATATCCGAGCTCCGGCCGCCGCCTCGCTCGACGCCGGCGACGATTTCGGCCACCCCAGGACGAACGGCTCGCACCGTTGGATGCGGCCGAGTGCCAGCTTTCCAACGGGACTAACCGCGCCCAAAACCACCCCTTGTACACGAAACCCGAACCCTCCGCCGCATTTGGTCTCGTCGGCGACGAGCCGCCGGCGTTTTTGACCTCTTTGACCGGTGGGTTGACCACCCTGGGTCACTGACGTATGGGCCCCACGCCCTTAGTCAACCACTAACTCAATGACGTGTGGGGCCAGTTCCTGCTAATTACCTAGTTAGGTTTAATTAAAATAGGATTAGCCCTGGCTCACTGACGTGTGGGCCCAGGCCCCTAGTTAATTAGAGTTAGGTTTAACTTAGTGCTAACTAATTTAGTTAATTAGTTGAGACACTGACTTGTGGGTCCCAGCCGTCAGGTTTGACCTGGGCTGGCGCCTTTGACCTGCTGACGTAGTGATGATGTCACTATGATGTCATAAATGCTTTTCTGGAATTCTAAATAAATCAGAAATGATTTATTTATTTCAGAAAATAGCCAAAACTTCTAAAAATCATAGAAATTAATCCATAATTCAGATGAAAATAAATTATATATGAAAATTGATCAGAAAAATTCAAGGAATCTGTTTATGGCATTTTCATGCATGTTTGAACAAGTTAGACCTGCTGATCAGGTCAAATCAATTAAATGGCATTTAAATAATCACATATGAAGTTTGAATTTGAACCTTTGGTTCAAACCAACTTCATTTAATTGTGTTGCTAGTTGCATTAGCTCAATAAACAGCATATTGCCATGTCATGATCATGCATCATATTATCGCATTGCATTGATTGTGTTCTTTCTCTGTTTGTCGGTTTTGTTCCCTCTCAGTAGACGACGTTCCGACGATGAGTTCGATGACACCGATGAAGACTCATTGATATCTTCAGAAGTGCCAGGCAAGCAAAACCCCATTGAGCATTCCGATACAATCCCACTCTCTCGCTCTTGCTCTCTTTTACTGCATTAGGACAACAACGCTTCAACTGTTACCTGCTGCGGTAGTTGAACCCCTTTCCACTTCATGACCCGTCATTGCCACAGTAAATAGTTGAAACCCACTAGTATGAGTAGGAGTTGTTTGAGCCATGTTGTGCCTACTCATTCATGCTTTCTGGTTATGCCTGCTATTGCTTAGAGTTGTGTCAGGTCTGATTCATCGGGGATGAATTGGAATGTGGTGAACATGTCCTACTGTTGAGAGCTAAGTGTGTGAACACGATTTGGTAAAGGTAGCGATGAGAGGCCATGTAGGAGTACATGGTGGGTTGTCTCATTGAAACCGTCCTCAGGAACTGAGTTCTGTGTTGGTTGATCCATGAAACAGCTACTACCACACATTGGGCCCTGAAATATGACCCCGCTCGACTTATTGACTGCCCTTGTTCTCTGTCCAGGAGTTGCAACTAGTTTCTGGTGTTTGTAGTTTACTGGAGGTCGTGCGCAGTGCTGACCCTCGGGGTGGACTGTGACACGGCAGGTACGTGGCACGGTGTACCGGTCGCCCGTTTGGTGACGCGGGAACCCTGTACACATCGTTTGGGGCCGTGAGCGACACCCCGGCCGGATCTCCCCACGGATGGAACCCAAATAGGCGATAAACCTGGACGAGAGACTTGAGTGGTTGGTTAGGTCGTGGTCTACACCCACGTCGGCTTTCGCTTGAAGTTTGCCGAGCACATGTCGTGTGCAGACGCTAAGTGGTGGAAACATGTGTGAAGAAGTACACCCCTGCAGGGTTAAATATAATCTATTCGAATAGCCGTGTCCGCGGAAATGGACTTCTGGGTTGCCTATTACAGTTCATAGACAAGTGAAAGTGGATACTCTAAAACGCGCAAGATAAGCGTGAGTGCTATGGATGGCCTTCTCGTAGGGAGACGGGAGCGGATCCATAGTGGTGTATTGATTGGTGAATATGTAGACTCGTGTGCGCCACCTCAAAAGAGTTACTTTCAGTCGTAGTTTAGGATAGCCACCAAGTCAAAGCTGGCTTGCTGCAGTCAAACTCCACCACCCCTTTGTTGATACCGATGCATATGTAGCTAGTTCTGATGTAAGTCTTGCTGAGTACCTTTGTACTCACGTTTGCTTAATTTATGTTTTGCAGAGAGACTTCCGTCTCGCTAGTGGTTCCGCGTGGACTTCGACGTTTAGCTTGTTACCTCAGCTACGATCTTGTACCCTTGGGAGGGTCTTGTAGATAGTCAGGCTTCTTAGTCTTTTTCCTTTGTAGATGTCTGTACTCAGACATGTAATGCTTCCGTTGTCTGTGTGCTCTCTATGTTGGGTCATGTGACCTCTGATTGTAATAAATGCTATGATGGCTCTTCTGGGCCTTTATCTATATGCGTTGTTGAGTTATGTTGTGATGCCATGTTGTACATCACATACTTGCATGTTATGCGTACGTGTAATGTGTATTGCTATGTGTGGGATCCGACACCTAGTTGTTTACCTTTGGTAGCCTATCTTATAGGGAAATGTCTCCTAGTGCTTCCACTGAGCCTTGGTAGCTTGCTAGTGCTCCAGAACACTTAGGCTGGCCGGCATGTGTCCTTCTTCGTTCCTGTGTCTGTCCCTTAGGGGAAATGTCACGCGTTGTTCCTTTAAGTCCTTGTAGCTTGCTACGACTTGGGTTCATACGTTGATGACCGACACGTTCGTTGCTGGGTCATGTATGCCTGTCTCTGTAATTTAGTGCCACTTTTGGTTTATAACTGGTCATGTCGGCCCGGGTTCTCTGTCATATGGATGCTAGCGACACTATCATATACGTGTGCCAAAATGCGCAAACGGTCCCGGGCCAGGTAAGGTGGCACCCGTGGAATACCGTGCGTGAGGCCGCAAAGTGATATGGTGTATTACAGGCTAGACCTGTGTGACTTAGGATCGGGGTCCTGACAGCTTTGGTATCAGAGCCTGACTGCCTGTAGGATTAGCAAGCCAAACTGGTCGAAGTTGTGTCCAGAAACTCTTAGTTATATAAGGGAATTGTTTGTGGAAGGGAACATAAGGCTCTTTTTACTCCTTTGCCCTATGACCTTCTGATCTGAGTCACCTTCTTCTTTCTACGGGGATTAAGAACTAGGATTTCTCTTATGTCTATTAGGATCACGTTATTGTGGATTCAACCCTCAGTTCAGTTTCTTCTACCTCTGTTTGTTCAACTGTTGGTCTCAGAACCTTGACATTATGATGTTAAGTGGTTATGCTATCCTTTTGTCTGATCTCAAAAGTATTTTCGAGCATTTGCAGCCGTTATGCTGTCCGAGTCATCCCAGGTCTCTAAACAATCTGATGCATTTGCAAATCATTCCTATCTGTTTTTAATGTCCTTCTGGGCCAGATTAACCACACTACTCGGTGTGTTGAGGCACTCTGTTACCTCGACACATATGTGGGAGTTATTATTATGACCCTAAGTATCTTAGAAGATCACCCAGTAATCCAGCAATGTTTTATATTCCAGTGTGATGATTTGGCCATCATTCTCGAAAGCATCCCGTGATGCCATTTAGTTAGTAGGCATTCTACTCCTGGGTTCTTGAACCCGAGCTTCACCCTACTCACTTCATGTTGGTAGTATTTGCTCGTCCCTTTAGGATATTAGTAACCTTGTGATAGTCCTCGAGGTCCGTGGTTATCGTTCTTCCAATACCATGAACCATCTTGGCAGAAGTTCTCCCGAACCCAAAGATCACAACTAGAGTGCTCCTGAGTGGTACTCCATTTATATTGTGACTCTGCCAGTCCTACCTTTCTGCATGGGTTATCCGGAAGAAATATGTGGAATTCGTTCGACATACTAACCTATGCATCCACAACTCAGAAGTAATATGTCCCTTGAGTTGTCTCCTTTTAGTTGTATTATGACCCTCGTCTATCAATTGATAGTCAGGAGTAGTCGTGCACTTGTGTTCATCGCTGCCTTTTACTCTTGTGGTCCGTCAAGCCATTCTATTCTGGAATGACTAGGAGAAACAAACTCCAGTATCTTATCCATATCCAAGATTGGGTCAAAGAAGTTGTACTTCGCAGATGAAGAACGCTAATCCAGCTTCTAAACTGTTCTATCCTGGAGTATTACCATCTTTATGTCAAGAATGTCATGGGAATTGCTCCACCTCCTATGAACCTTTGATAAGGTGATACTTCTCGCCATCATCGTTTATTTCTCGGCCTCCGTGTTATTATAACCGGAATGCTGACAAGTGGATTGTGATGTGTGAAATCAATACTCCTAGCAACTTCGTTGCTTGGTAGTTAAAGGACAACAATTTCATTCTTAGCGTGATGATTACTGAATCACCATTCTAAGATTGATTGTGCTACCTAGTCCACTTTCCTGGTGCACTCCTTGATTGATGAGTTAGGATTTTGTTAAGTCCTTGCTCATTTGATTATATCGTCTTGCCCTGAAAAGCAAGATTGTTCTCGAGCTTAGTAACACATCGGTGGTTCGTGATTTTCCGAATATCTTCTCGGAAGTATTACCAGGTTGTCACCTGACCGCTGTGTTGAGATCGTGATCAAGTTGGTTTCTTTATAAACCACCACTTCTCTAAGAATCTGTATTGGATACCCTGAACTGGTTGGTTAAGCTAAAACAATAACTTGGAGAGTTGGAAGATAAAAGCTTGCCAGCTTAGTTCATCTCAAGGGGTATGTTTGCGTGTGTTGAAGATAGATGACATCTTCATCAGTTGGTCCCTGTGATCAGTTGTTGGACCTATTGTCATATCAAAACTTTGATTTGAGTATGGGCTATCATCAAATCAAATCAGAACCAACGATGTTCTTAATGTTGTCTTACTCGTGGGTGTTCCCCGAGCATACCTCATTATATCTTTTGGGTCTGACCAATGCTATCACTTTGTCCACATTGTCATGGAATTCCATCTACATGGAAACCTGGATGAATTGTTGTTGAGCCCATCAGCAACACTGCTATCTTCTCCATGATTTTGTAGGACATTAAGCTAGTGCTGGAAACTTTGTAAGCATTGCCTTTGTGTCCCGTTCATGAGGTATATGTTGGATGAGAGAAGAGATTTTCCCAAATTCACGTGTAATTGATGCAAGTTGTCACCGTGAGTTCGAGAAAGTTGTTTTGCTTCCTGTGGAATCATCCCAAGTCATTCATGCATATGTGTGAAGTATTCTATGGTCTGATAGACTGATCATCTTCATTCTGTACGTATCCCTAGCACACCAAGCCACTGATTGATTTGTTCAAAGAAAAGAAGTTCAAATGCTATTCCCGAAGGGCACGGACGGACATGCACAAGACTTCGTTATCTCCAATGATGATTCCCAATCTGAACTCGATAGTATTTTATGATAAGACTACTATGTGGTCACGTTTGTCTGGGACAACATGTTCACAGGTACGTAGCAGAACCAGCTCATGTTTTGGAGCTTGCTATCGTAGTTCACTCCTCGAGAATCTCGCAACGCCATCTCGTCGATTTGTGTTGTAAACTTTCATTTTTCCTTCTAGACTCGATGAGTCTGGAATATCCTGACACCAGCCAGAACTGAATCTCAGGCAGATATGATGGTTGGAGCATTTTCCAAGAACTATAATATTGGTCTCTCGATAACCGGTAAAGTGGATGTCGTGGCCAACCCACCCAGCCGGAAGACCTATTGTTGTAGTATCTTGATTGAAGAAGTTGGCCACCTCCCCATAAGGACTTCGTAGGAATTACTCCCTAGTTGTTCCTTATGGATTTTTGTGCTCCTGAAGTCCGACCTTTTATTTGACGTCCTAGGTTCCAAACCATTATAATAAATGGGTTGTGCTAGCACTTCAAGGAGAACATTAGAAACGGAGTGCTAAATGTCTCTCGGTCGATTACCCAGATTTTGCCCCTTGACTCCGCTAAGGTGAAATCTAGGAAAGTGTTATCTTCCTTCCATCTGCATCATCCATCGTTATTCATCATGGTAGTATATGATGTTGCCAGGATCCTTGTCACGGATATTGGTAAAACCTTGATGAATATGGGAATGCTCAAGTTCTTGAGAGCACGCACAAGCACTAGGTGTTATCCTCGACACCAACCGGGATTGCTTCCAGTGTTCTTGATTATGTTATACACCCTCAAGGAGTAGATTTACTCTCTACTGTTGGGATTCTTCCTAGTTATCAGAATCATTCCCAGCATTTGCATTTTGTTCCCAGCTTGCACCACCATGTGCAAATTTTCCATGGGTTACCGTTCTCAATCACTGCTGTTCAGGATTATCTTCAAAAGTGGTTCTACCATAGGTTCCATCCATTTCCGATGATAAGCAAAATCATCCCTTGTGATGTCTTTAACAAGGTAGTCCACATCATCCATTCTGGCCGAGTATGTCATTCTTTCGGACTCCGTCAAACGATCGATTGTGTTTGCCTTAGACTGGTATAGGGATTCTCAATGATCTCTATATCAAAAGTAATTCTTTTTGCCAGTTAAAGAAATAATTCTACGAGTCACTTTCCCTAAAGGTGCCCCGTCTGGTGGTATCGTCACCATCTTCTTAGGTGTGGAATTATTGCCACTAGGTGAACCTTCATCGTCTGTTTCATTCCATCCCCCTGGAGGTGTACTCCGTGTCTCAGCCCAAGAGATGTTTCAACGTCTCACTCCAAGAGTTGATCTTGAGTTGCCCGATCTTTCACAAGATCAACTATTGCAGAATTTCTTCTGTTATCACTATGTTGGACAAAGATCTAGTAATCAAGGATGTCAGGATCAACATGATGCTACGAATCAACAATTTCGAGGAGGAGAACTGGATCAAGAAGATTGTGTTAGCTAGTGTCCCCTCTGATTTCTTATCTCACGTCCTGAATCTCGGGACGAGATTCTTGTTTAGTAGGGGTGAGTTGTCACATCCCTAGCTTTTGGTAATGCTCTAGGCTAGCCTCATGTGTGCATCATGTTTAATTTCCATTTAACTTGAAATGGGGATTGTTCAAAACCCTAGCACTTCAAATTCCAAATAGGTCCAGTCAAAAAAATTGCATTCAATGTTTCCAAAATGTTCCTAATATTTGTTGGATATTATTGGCAAGGCTTTTGCAGCAAACCAAAAATAATGGACATTTCTGTGGAATATTTTGGGCATGGAAATTAAATTATTATTGTATTTGAATTTGGAACTATATTCATAATATATATAATATATTTTCAAATAACTTTGAAATATTTTATGTGCTTTTGGAAAAGTCCATCTAGCAACATAAAATTGTTCAGAGGAGTTTTTGGGCATTGTTTGAAATTGTTTAAATTTCAAAACAGTGGCTAAACTAAATCAAAACAAAAGAAGAAAATAGAAAACAGAAACAGAAAATTAGAGAGAGAGGAATTACCTGGCTTACCTAGCAGCCCGCCTGGCCCAGCTCCTGTGTGGCCCAGCTACAGGCCCGGCCCACCAGGGGCAGCGCTGTCTTCCTCCTCCTGCCAGGAGGAGAAGCAGCTGCGTGCCCGGCGCACAGCCGGCCGCGGCCACGTCTCCCGCCACCTCCTGCTTCGTCGAGCCTCCCCGACCCCCCTAGAGACGCCACGCATGCCCCAGGTCCCTCTCACTCTCCCTCGCCTCGATTTTTCCCCCGTGGCTCTCTCCCTCGCCGTTCTTCACCTTGGCCGAGCGCCACCGTCGTCGTCGTTGCCGTAGCCGTAGCCACCGTGACCCCCTCGCCTCTCCGACGCGCCAGCGAGCTCCGCTACATCCTTCTCATCCTCTCCAGCAAGTTACGGACGCCGGAGGCCCTGCTTCGCCGTCATCGTGCTCGTCTTCAACCTCCAGCCACCGTCGACCTCGCCGTCGATTCGTCGACTCCGGTACCTCCCCGAGCCTCCTGAGACCCCCGTCGACCCCACTGTGAGCTCCTCCGCCGTTTCCCCCTGTCCCCGTGGCCCGTAGCTCACCGTAGCCGTCGCCCCCTTCCTTACCGTCGCCGGCCGCCGCTGAGCTCGTCGCCGTCGTAGCCACAGACGCGCAAGCCCGGAACTGCGCGCGTCACCGTGCTCACCGAGCCCCCAGGAGCCCGTAGCACCACCTCGCTCGCTTCCCTGAGCCCCGCAGCACCTACCCCGTCGATATCCGAGCTCCGGCCGCCGCCTCGCTCGACGCCGGCGACGATTCCGGCCACCCCAGGACGAACGGCTCGCACCGTTGGATGCGGCCGAGTGCCAGCTTTCCAACGGGACTAACCGCGCCCAAAACCACCCCTTGTACACGAAACCCGAACCCTCCGCCGCATTTGGTCTCGTCGGCGACGAGCCGCCGGCGTTTCTGACCTCTTTGACCGGTGGGTTGACCACCCTGGGTCACTGACGTATGGGCCCCACGCCCTTAGTCAACCACTAACTCACTGACGTGTGGGGCCAGTTCCTGCTAATTACCTAGTTAGGTTTAATTAAAATAGGATTAGCCCTGGCACACTGACGTGTGGGCCCAGGCCCCTAGTTAATTAGAGTTAGGTTTAACTTAGTGCTAACTAATTTAGTTAATTAGTTGAGACACTGACTTGTGGGTCCCAGCCGTCAGGTTTGACCTGGGCTGGCGCCTTTGACCTGCTGACGTAGTGATGATGTCACTATGATGTCATAAATGCTTTTCTGGAATTCTAAATAAATCAGAAATGATTTATTTATTTCAGAAAATAGCCAAAACTTCTAAAAATCATAGAAATTAATCCATAACTCAGATGAAAATAAATTATATATGAAAATTGATCAAAAAAATTCAAGGAATCTGTTTATGGCATTTTCATGCATGTTTGAACAAGATAGACCTGCTGATCAGGTCAAATCAATTAAATGGCATTTAAATAATCACATATGAAGTTTGAATTTGAACCTTTGGTTCAAACCAACTTCATTTAATTGTGTTGCTAGTTGCATTAGCTCAATAAACAACATATTGCCATGTCATGATCATGCATCATATTGTCGCATTGCATTGATTGTGTTCTTTCTCTGTTTGTCGGTTTTGTTCCCTCTCAGTAGACGACGTTCCGATGATGAGTTCGATGACACCGATGAAGACTCATTGATATCTTCAGAAGTGCCAGGCAAGCAAAACCCCATTGAGCATTCCGATACAATCCCACTCTCTCGCTCTTGCTCTCTTTTACTGCATTAGGACAACAACGCTTCAACTGTTACCTGCTGCGGTAGTTGAACCCCTTTCCACTGCATGACCCGTCATTGCCACAGTAAATAGTTGAAACCCACTAGTATGAGTAGAAGTTGTTTGAGCCATGTTGTGCCTACTCATTCATGCTTTCTGGTTATGCCTGCTATTGCTTAGAGTTGTGTCAGGTCTGATTCATCGGGGATGAATTGGAATGTGGTGAACATGTCCTACTGTTGAGAGCTAAGTGTGTGAACACGATTTGGTAAAGGTAGCGATGAGAGGCCATGTAGGAGTACATGGTGGGTTGTCTCATTGAAACCGTCCTCAGGAACTGAGTTCTGTGTTGGTTGATCCATGAAACAGCTACTACCACACATTGGGCCCTGAAATATGACCCCGCTCGACTTATTGACTGCCCTTGTTCTCTGTCCAGGAGTTGCAACTAGTTTCTGGTGTTTGTAGTTTACTGGAGGTCGTGCGCAGTGCTGACCCTCGGGGTGGACTGTGACACGGCAGGTACGTGGCACGGTGTACCGGTCGCCCGTTTGGTGACGCGGGAACCCTGTACACATCGTTTGGGGCCGTGAGCGACACCCCGGCCGGATCTCCCCACGGATGGAACCCAAATAGGCGATAAACCTGGACGAGAGACTTGAGTGGTTGGTTAGGTCGTGGTCTACACCCACGTCGGCTTTCGCGTGAAGTCTGCCGAGCACATGTCGTGTGCAGACGCTAAGTGGTGGAAACATGTGTGAAGAAGTCCACCCCTGCAGGGTTAAATATAATCTATTCGAATAGCCGTGTCCGCGGAAATGGACTTCTGGGTTGCCTATTACAGTTCATAGACAAGTGAAAGTGGATACTCTAAAACGCGCAAGATAAGCGTGAGTGCTATGGATGGCCTTCTCGTAGGGAGACGGGAGCGGATCCATAGTGGTGTATTGATTGGTGAATATGTGGACTCGTGTGCGCCACCTCAAAAGAGTTACTTTCAGTCGTAGTTTAGGATAGCCACCGAGTCAAAGCTGGCTTGCTGCAGTCAAACTCCACCACCCCTTTGTTGATACCGATGCATATGTAGCTAGTTCTGATGTAAGTCTTGCTGAGTACCTTTGTACTCACGTTTGCTTAATTTATGTTTTGCAGAGAGACTTCAGTCTCGCTAGTGGTTCCGCGTGGACTTCGATGTTTAGCTTGTTACCTCAGCTACGATCTTGTACCCTTGGGAGGGTCTTGTAGATAGCCAGGCTTCTTAGTCTTTTTCCTTTGTAGATGTCTGTACTCAGACATGTAATGCTTCCGTTGTCTGTGTGCTCTGTATGTTGGGTCATGTGACCTCTGATTGTAATAAATGCTATGATGGCTCTTCTGGGCCTTTATCTATATGAGTTGTTGAGTTATGTTGTGATGCCATGTTGTACAGCACATACTTGCATGTTATGCGTACGTGTAATGTGTATTGCTATGTGTGGGATCCGACACCTAGTTGTTTACCTTTGGTAGCCTATCTTATAGAGAAATGTCTCCTAGTGCTTCCACTGAGCCTTGGTAGCTTGCTACTGCTCCGGAACACTTAGGCTGGCCGGCATGTGTCCTTCTTCGTTCCTGTGTCTGTCCCTTAGGGGAAATGTCACGCGTTGTTCCTTTAAGTCCTTGTAGCTTGCTACGACTTGGGTTCATACGTTGATGACCGACACGTTCGTTGCTGGGTCATGTATGCCTGTCTCTGTAATTTAGTGCCACTTTTGGTTTATAACTGGTCATGTCGGCCCGGGTTCTCTGTCATATGGATGCTAGCGACACTATGATATACGTGTGCCAAAATGCGCAAACGGTCCCGGGCCAGGTAAGGTGGCACCCGTGGAATACCGTGCGTGAGGCCGCAAAGTGATATGGTGTGTTACATGCTAGACCTGTGTGACTTAGCATCGGGGTCCTGACACCTGAGATTATTTGTCACACATTGAACATTTTAGATTTTATGTTGGAAAACTTTCATTTTTGACTTAAATTTAAATTTGAAATTGGAACAGATTTGGACCAACGCGAGTTTAACAATAGTAATCGAAGTGACGTGTCATCATTACGAGAGGGTTACTGTAGCTTGATTACTCGGGCGTCACACTTACCAAGCAACAATCCCTCGAAACAGTTTCGGAAACGGAGCTTTGAGCAAAGAGATCAAAATCCACCGGTTTGAGAGCAAGAAGAGAGAGAGAGAGAGAGAGAGAGAGAGAGAAGAGAGAGAG
>LR738712.1:650260752-650345731 GCA_902687465.1 Secale cereale
AGAGAGAGAGAGAGAGAGAGAGAGAGAGAGAGAGAGCAATGGTGATTTTTTTGGAGGTAGGTGATGAGGTGGTGTAAAAAGATAAGGTAGAGGGCCCACATGGGGACCACAACCCACCAGGTCGTGCCTGGGGGCCCTGGCACGCCCAGGTGGGTTGTGCCCACCTGGTGCACCCCCTCTGGTATTATTTGCACCAGAAATGCTGAAATAATTGAAAAAAATCGTGTTAAATTTTCAGGGCATTCTGAGAAATTTTATTTTTGGGCCATTTTTATTGTACTGGAAATTCAGAAAACAGACAAAGCTTGGCATTTCATTTTATTTAACTAATAAAGACAGAAAACAAAAGGTAGGGTCAAAAGGCAGTGCTTCTAAATTCATCAACCTCATACCGCTCAAAAATGATTCATTAATAATGTTGATCAAGTCTTATTAACAGCCACTTTCGGTTGGCATGAAACCAAAGAACTTTCGTAAATCACTAAGTTACCTCAACGGGTATATGAAAGTCCCCAACAATAATCATTTCATATTTCTTTTCAACAGTAGGTAGAGGTATTTCAAAACTTCCAATAGTGATTGTCGGAGATTTTTCAATAACATGAATCCCATTCACTTGGAATTGTTTCTTTGGAGAATGCACCGTATACTCATTACCATTGATATGAAAAGTGACCTTGCTTTTATTACAGTAACAGCCCCTGCAGTATTCAAGAAGGGTCTACCAAGAATAATAGACATATTGCCATCCTCAGGTATCTCAAGTATAACAAAGTCAGTCAAAATAGTAACATTATCAACAACAACGGGCACATCCTCACAGACACCGATAGGTATGGCAATTGATTTGTCAGCCATTTGCAAAGATATCTTAGTAGGTGTAAGATTATTCAAATCAAGTCTTTTATATAAAGAGAAAGGCATAACACTAACACCAGCTCCTAAATCACATAAAGCAGTTTTCACATAATTCTTGTTAATGGAGCAAGGTATAGTTGGTATTTCTTGGTCTCCGAGCTTTTTAGGTACTCCACCCTTAAAAGTATAATTAGCAAGCATGGTGGAGATTTCAACTTCTGGTATTTTTTCTCTTATTAATGATGATGTCTTTCATGTACTTTGCATAAGGAGGTATTTTTGAAATATCAGTTAAACGAGCACATAACAAGACTGGCCTCAGCATTTCAGCAAAGCGTTCAAATTCTTAATCATCTTTCTTTTTAGTCGACTTGGGTGGAAAAGGCATAGGTTTTTGAACCCACGGTTCTCTTTCTTTACCGTGTTACCTAGCCACAAAGTCTCTTTTATCATATCTTTTATTCTTAGGTTGTGGGTTATCAAGATCAACTCGTGGTTCTATTTCAACATCATTATCTGGTTCCTTTTCATTGTTTGGTTGAGTGTCTTCATGAACATCATCATTATCTTTTACATTATCACTAGGTGAATGTTCATTACCAGATTGAGTTTCAGCATCAGAGATAGAAACATCATTATCATTATCAGGAGGTTTTTCTATTTCAGGTTCGCTAGTAGCATGCAAAGTCGTATCATTTTTCTTTTTCTTTTTAGGGGGACTAGGTGTAGTGGTGTTGTTTCTTTGTGAATCCTGTTCAATTCTTTTTGGATGTCACTCAGGATAAAGTGGTTCCAGAGTCATTTTTCCTCCTCTAGTTGCAACTCTAACAACAAAGTCATGTATATTGCTATTCATTTCATCAAGTAATTCTCTTTGAGATTTAGCAACTTGTTCTAACTGAGTTTGTACCATAGAAGCAAGTTTCCCTACACCTCTAACAGTGTTTGAGATTGTAAATAACAAGTCACTCAAGCGGGCAATCATATCAGAGTTATATTTCAATTGTTTCATAACATTTGCATTGAAGTGATCTTGTTTCCTAACGTAATTTTCAAACTCATGAAGGCATTGGCTAGGGTGCATATTGTGAGGACTATCATTATCATTGAATTTCATTAGAGAATTTACCTCTACCACCTTAGGCAGTGGTGGTGCATCAAGCCCATGTATTTCTTCAATAGGTGGTAAATTTTTAATATCCTCATCTTTAATATCTTTTCCTTCATGGATTTCTTTGCCTCTTGCATATCTTCAGGACTGAGATATAATATACCCCTCTTCTTCGGAGTAGGCTTAGGTGGTGGTTCATGAAGAGTCCAATCATCATAATTTTTCAATATGTTATTCAATAGTTCTTCAGCCTGTCCAATAGTTTGTTCCCTGAAAACACAACCAGCAGAACTATCTAGGAAGTCCCTAGAAGCATCGGTTAGTCCATTATAGAAGATATCAAGTATTTCATTTTTCTTAAGAGGATGGTCAGGCAAATCTTTAACTAACTAGCAACGCTTCCCCCAAGCTTGTGGGAGACTCTCTTCTTTAATTTGCACAAAGTTAAATATTTCATGTAAGGCAGCTTGTTTCTTATGAGCAGGAAAATATTTTTCTGAGAAGTAATAAATCATATCCTAGGGACTACGCACACAACCAGGAGTAAGAGTGTTGTACCAAGCTTTAGCATCACCCTTTAATGAGAACGGAAATAATTTGAGAATATAGTAGTAACGGGTTTTCTCATCATGAGTAAAAAGGGTGATTATGTCATTTAACTTAGTGAGATGTGCCACAACAGTTTTAGTTTCATAACCATGGAAAGGATTAGATTCAACCAAAGTGATTAACTTTGGGTCGACAGAGAATTCATAATCCTTATCATCAATAAAGATAGGTGAGGTAGCGAACTTAGGATCATATTTCATTCAAGCATTCAGAGACTTTTATTTATACTTGCATAATAATTTTGCTAGATCATCTCTATCATTACAAGCAAGAATATCTCTAGTTGTTTCTTCACTCATAACATAACTTTCGGGTACCTTAGGCAATTCATATCTAAGAAGGCTAGTTCTAGCAGGTGTTTCAAAATTTCCAGTTTCAAGCCCATCATGAGATTCAACAACATCATGTTATCTTACTCTAGTAATTTGTTCATCAAGAAAGTCACCTAGTGGCACATCATCATCATGCAAGGTACTAGCATCATCATATGTATCATTCATAGCAGCATCATCAATAACTTGCGACATATCAGGAGTAATAGCATGTTGTGGTGTTGCAAGTTTACTTATAACAGAAGGCGAATCTAAAGAAGAACTGGATGGCAGTTCCTTACCTCCCCTCGTCTTAGAGGGATAAATCTTAGTCTTAGCATCCTTCAGATTCTTCATAGTGACAAATTGATAATAATCCCAAGTGACTCAACAAATATAGCTATGCTCCCCGGCAATGGCGCCAGAAAAAGGTCTTGATAACCCACAAGTATAGGGGATCACAACAGTTTTCGATGGTAGAGTATTCAACCCAAATTTATAGATTCGATACAAGGGGAGCCAAAGAATATTTGTAAGTATTAGTAGCTGAGCTGTCAATTCAACCACAACTGGAGATTAATTATCTGCAGCAAAGTGATTAGTAACACAGTAATATGATAGTGGTGATATCAGCAATAGTAACGGTAACAGTGATAGCAGTAGTTTTGTAACAAGTGCAGCAGTAATGATAGCAGTAGTACTGTAACAAGATCAATATAAGATAAGTTCGTAGGCATTGGATCACTGATTTATTGGATGATATTCATCATGTGACAGTCATAACCTAGGGTCATATGGCACTAGCTCCAGTTCATTAATATAATGTAGGCATGTATTCCGTAAATAATCGTACGTGCCTATGGAAAGAACTTGCATGACATCTTTTGTCCTACCCTACCGTAGCAGCGGGGTCCATATTGGAAACTAAGGGATATTAAGGCCTCCTTTTAATAGAGAACCGGAACAAAGTATTAACACACGGTGAATACATGAACTCCTCAAACTACGGTCATCATCGGGAGTGGTTCCAGTTATTGTCACTCCAGGGTTGCCGGGTCATAACACGTAGTAGGTGACTATAACTTGCAAGATTGGATCTAAAACATGAATATAATGATGATATCATAAACAGTTCAGATCTGAAATCATGGCACCTGGGCCCAAAGTGTCAAGCATTAAGCATGGCAAAGTCATAGCAACATCAATGTCAAAACATAATGGATACTAGGGATCGACCCTAACAAAACTAACTAGATTACATGATGAATCTCAACCAAATCCTCACTGACCAGCGAGCCTATGAAGGAATTACTCACTCCCGGTGGGGAGCATCATGGAATTGGCGATGGAGAAGGGTTGGTGATGACGAAGGACGAAGATCCCCCTCTCCGGAGCCCCAAACGGACTCCAGATCTGGCCTCCCGAGGAAGAATAAGAGGTGGCGGCGGCTTCGTCTCGTAGATCGCGATAATTCTTTCTCCCTGATTTTTTTCTCGACAAATGTGAACTTATTGTATCAGGGTTGGTGCCTGCGGGTCCACCGGGCGGGGACAACCCACCGGGGCGCGCCAGGAGGGGGGGGGCGCCGTGGTGGGTTGTGCCCACCCATGTGCCCTTCCAGTGGTTCTTGGCTCCAGTACTTTTCTTTTATTAAAAAAAATTCCCCGCAAAGTTTTGTTCCATTCCGAGAACTTTTATTTCTGCACAAAAACAAAACCATGGTAGTTCTGCTGAAAACATCGTCAGTCCGGGGTTAGTTTCATTCAAATCATGCAAATTAGAGTCCAAAACAAGAGGAAAAGCGTTATGAAAAGTAGATACGTTGGTGACGTATCATTGTATGTCTTGCATGTGCTTATCTGTGGTGACAATGGGACATTTACGTGATCCACTTGATGTATGTTTTGGTGATCAACTTGTGGGATCAGTGACCTTGTGAACTTATGTATAGGGGTTGTCACACATTTTCGTCTTGACTCACCGGTAGAAACTTTGGGCACTCTTTGAAGTTCTTTGTGTTTATTTGAATATATGAATCTGAGATTGTGTGATGCATATCGTATAATCAAACCCACGGATACTTGTGGTTACAATGGAGTATCTAGGTGACATTATGGTTTTGGTTGATGTGTGTCTTAAGATGTTATTTTAGTACGAACTCTAGGGCTGTTTGTGACACTTATAGGAATAGCCCAATAGATCGATCAGAAAGATTAACTTTGAGGTGGTTTCGTACCCTACAATAATCTCTTCGTTTGTTCTCCGCTATTAGTGACCTTGGAGTGACTCTTTGTTGCATGTTGAGGGATTGTTATATGATCCAATTATTTTATCATTGTTGAGAGAACTTGCACTAGTGAAAGTATGAACTCTACGCCTTGTTTCCGAGCATTGCAATACCATTTGTGCTCACTTTTATCATTAGTTACCTTGTTGTTTTGTAATTTCAGATTACAAAAACTATATCTATCTTTGATACGTCTCCAACGTATCTATAATTTTTGATTGATCCATGCTATTATATTATCCTTCTAGGATGTTTTATGGGCTTTTATATACAATTTTATATGATTTTTGGGACTAACCTATTACCCCAGAGCCAAGTGCCAGTTTCTGTTTTTCTCCTGTTTTACAGTATCGCAAAAAAGGAATATCAAACGGAGCCCAATTGATCTGAAACTCAACGGAGGCAGTTTTTGGACCAGAAGAAGCCCATGAAGTGCCGGAGGGGGACCAGAAGGTCCACGGGCTGGCCACGAGAGTTGGGGGCATGCCCCCTGGGCGTGCCCCCTGCCTCGTGGACAGCCCGGAGACCCCCTTTACTTGCCCCTGACTCCAACACCTCCTATATATACAGAAACCTCTGAAAAGTAACCTAGATCGGGAGTTCCGCCGCCAAAAGCCTCTGTTGCAACCGAAAACCAATCTAGACCCTGTTCCGGCACCTTGTTGGAGGGGGAATCCCTCTCCGGTGGCCATCTTCATCATTCCGACGCTCTCCATGATGAGGAGGGAGTAGTCCACCCTCGGGGCTGAGGGTATGTACCAGTAGCTACGTGTTTGAGCTCTCTCTCGTGTTCTTGAGATGACACGATCTTGATGTATCACGAGCTTTGCTATTATAGTTGGATCCTATGATGTTTCTCCCCCTCAACTCTCTTGTAATGGATTGAGTTTTCCCTTTGAAGTTATCTTATCAGATTGAGTCTTTAAGGATTTGAGAACACTTGATGTATGTCTTGCATGTGCTTATCTGTGGTTACAATGGGATATCACGTGATTCACTTGATGTATGTTTTGGTGATCAACTTGCGGGCATTGTGACCTTGGGAATCTATGCATAGGGGTTGGCACACGTTTTCGTCTTGACTCTCCGGTAGAAACTTTGAGGCACTCTTTGAAGTTCTTTGTGTTGGTTTAATAGATGAATCTGAGATTGTGTGATGCATATCGTATAATCATGCCCATGGATACTTGAGGTGGCAATGGAGTATCTAGGTGATATTAGGGTTTTGGTTGATTTGTGTCTTAAGGTGTTATTCTAGTAAAAACTCTATGATAGATCGAACAGAAAGAATAGCTTCATGTTATTTTACTACGGACTCTTGAATAGATCGATCAGAAAGAATAACTTTGAGGTGGTTTCGTACCCTACCATAATCTCTTCGTTTGTTCTCCGCTATTAGTGACCTTGGAGTGACTCTTTGTTGCATGTTGAGGGATAGTTATATGATCCAGTTATGTTGATATTGAGAGAACTTGCACTAGTGAAATTACGAACCCTAGGCCTTGTTTCCTATCATTGCAACACCGTTTATGCTCACTTTTATATTTAGTTACCTTGCTGTTTTTATATTTTCAGATTACAAAAAACCTATATCTACCATCCATATTGCACTTGTATGACCATCTCTTCGCCGAACTAGTGCACTTATACAATTTACCATTGTTTTGGGTGTGTTGGGGACACTGTAAGTGCATCTAGTGCCCCTTAGTAATTTTGGTGTATTGAAGACTAATAGGTTAAGGGACTAATGTGTTTATGAGTGTACACAGGTCTATAAGTCTATGAGGAGTTTGATATTTACAGAGAAAGTCGACCCCTAAAAATGAAGTTCTTCGACTGAAGACTTTGGATTTCTGAAGACTTTCTGAAGACTTTGAAAGTGAAGAAATTGGTGTGACCTTGAAGACTTGGTACTCATTTGAGGAACATGAAGCGTGAAGACTTTTGTTTCTGTAGTTTCATTTTCTCTTTCTTGAGTCATAGGAAACACCGTACTGTTAAAGGGGGTCGAGGAAATACTAAGGAAAAATTTCCATTTGATGCTTAACTCAGAATCCTACACCTACCAATCCCTTTGAGTGAAGCCATTGGAAATCTCATACAGTTCAGTCATATTCTTCAGTGACAGAGACGAAGTTCTTCTGGTCTCTGAGGAATTTGTTTTGACTGAGGAGTTAGGAATTCGCTAGTGCGGATTGCCTACACAGTGAGGAACATGATAGCCCCGAGGAATTTGATACTCAAATTTCTGACCGTTGCTGTGCTACGCGCCACCTGTCCCAAAATATCTACCCACCTACCGGTCATATTATTGAAGGGCATTTATGTCTTATCATGTCAGGCTGCTCCCTAGGCTATAAATAGCTGCCCCCTATACAACCACTAGCTGGTTGGCTGCTCCGAGAGAAACTGACACTTGTCATAAGAGCAACCCATCCTCCAAGGACTTTGAGTGAAAATCATCAAGTGAGGAAAACCCCAAAACCAAACCCAAACACCTGCAAACCCAAAAGTGATTAAGCATCACTGAAGAGATTGATCCTGTGTGGATCCGACGCTTGTTACCTTTGAAGACTGTGCTTCTTCCAGACGGTTAGTCGTCATGGTCTAAAGCATCCAAGAGGAATTGTGGATTGCCGAGTGATCGAGTTTGTGAAGGTTTGGAAGTCACCTAAATACTTACCATGAGTGATTGGGCGAGGTCTGTGTGACCTTAGCTCAAGGGGAATACGACGAGGGCTGAGTGTCCGAGACTGCGTGTTTAGGACTGGGTGTCCGGGACTGTGTGTCCTCAGGTTTGAATACTTAGCCGCCCTAACTAGATGTACAACTAAGACAACAGTTGGAACTGGTCTACCGAATCATTGTCTTCACCAAGCTTACTGGTTCTATTTCCTCAACTCTTTCATTTCCTCATAACTGTGTTGTTTAATTTTTCATATCTGTTTGAAGACTTTGACTGAAGACTTTCTCAATTTCCTTAGTTCAATTTCTTCAGTCTGTTTGTCTTCATCTTGTGTTATCCTGTGTTTACGCTTTCTGTACTCTGTGCTTGTCTTCATTTCATCATGATGACCATGCTTGTGTTCTATTATGTTTACTTCTGAGTACTTATTCCGCTCCAAGTAGTTCTTCGCTAAGGAATTTCCTCACCCGCAAATTCATCAGTGATGAATTCATAAAAATCGCCTATTCACCCCCTCTAGTCGATATAACGCACTTTCAATTGGTATCAGAGCAAGGTACTCCCTTTTTCTGTGTGATTTTGGTTTAACTGCCTGGAGTTTTAGTTATGTCGACCGCATGTATGATCAAGGTCTTTGCTGGGTTTCCTACCTTCGATGGGACAGACTACCCCTACTGGAAGAATCAGATGCGAATGCATCTTGAGGCAATTGATAACGATATCTGGTATGTTGTGGAAAATGGTGTTCCCTCAGTCACACCTTCTCTGAATGCTGCTGATGTGAAGAGATTCAAGCAACTCGATTCTCAAGCGAAGAATATCATTTGTGGCCATTTGAGCAAAGGACAGTATGGAAGAGTGAGTGCTTTGGAAACTGCTAAGCTTATCTGGGATAGGCTGTCCAAAGTCAATAAAGGAGTCTCAGGACAGCGTGACTCTCGAGTTGATGTTCTTCGCAATCTCTTCAAACGCTTCAAAAGACCTGACAATGAAAATGTTCAGCAAACCTTCGATCGCCTCACTGACATCTCAAATGAGCTTCAAGCACTTGGTGCCACTGACATCACCGACCATGAGGTGGTGAAGAAATTGCTGAGATCGCTTGATTCCTCATTTGATACTCTGGCATTGATGATACAAGAACGTGGTGATTACAAGTCACTTGATGCCGCTGATATCCTCGAGAGGCTAAATACTCATGAGTTCTGGCTTGCTGAAAAGAGAGATCTCTATGGTTCGAGCTATGGTAGATCACGTGACCTGAAGGCCAAGGTTGTCTCGGAATCTGAAGGTGAAGATTCTGGTAGTAGCCTTGGTGATCCTGAAGAACTGAGCCAGGAGCTAGCACTGCTCGTGAGGAAATTCCAAAGGTTCTCAAGACGTGGTCGCTTTGGAAAATCCTCAAGGAGCAATGATTCCTCATCCACTGACTACAAGAAGAGGCTATGCCACAAATGCAAGAAGCCTGGTCACTACATTCAAGATTGTCCTCAGTGGGAAAATGAATCTAAGAAGAAGAAATACAAGGATTACAGTTCTGATGACGCGAAGAAGAAGAAGAAATCGTCAAAATCTTCATCATCAAAATCCTCGAAGTCTTCATCTCACAAGAAGTGCAGCTCCAAGAAGGCCCGAGCATTCATTGGCAAGGAAATGGACTCCGAGGCTGAATCTGAGGAGCATGAGGAATGGGAGTCATCTGAGGAGTCCAAGTCTGGTGTGGTGAGTCTAGCTCTCGCTACTGCATTCGTCAGCAAGTCTATCTTCAACCCTGAAGAAAATGGCTTCACCAACAAGGCTGATGAAGGCAATGATGACTATGCTCCCACCTATTGCTTCATGGCAAAGGGTGCCAAGGTACTCAAATATGCCTCCTCTGAATCAAGTGAGAATGAATCTGAAGAAAACCTCAAGCCCAGCTATTCTAAACTTGCTAAGATTGCTGTGAAACAACAAAAGGCTTTTGAAAAGGTTCAAAACATGTTACATAAAAGTGATGATATGTTGGGTGAAGAAATGGATCGCACTAAAACCTTGACTGAAAATCTTCAGAGACTTTAGTTTAGGTTTGACAATCTTCAAGGTCATCATAACACTCTCTTATCTGATCATGAGAAGCTTTCTTATGAATTTCTTCAAGGAAAGCAAGATCCTGAAAACCTAAGTGTGAGTTATGAAGATCTTCAGAAGGAACACGATTCATTACTTGCTCAACAAATCAGCGCTTCTCAGGAAGAATTTGTTCCTCCATGCTTGAAATGCTTGAACGTGAATCTTCTAATTCTTCACCTGAATGTTCAAATGCTTCTAATGCTACAAATTCTTCAACTGTCTCTGCTATCACTAATTCTTCATCTGAGGACATTGCTAGTATCACTGATGATGCAGGGCTGAAGGAATTGTACATGACATGCATGTACAAAAGCCTCCAAGGGCATCAGACTCTCTGTGATGTGCTTAAAAAGCAGATCCTCAACAGGAACCCTAGGAAAGAGGGTATTGCCTTTGAGAGGAAACTTAATGCTGATGGTACATATTGGAAGCCTGAGCAATACCCCAAAACCTCATGGGTTGCTGCAAAGGGATCTCCAGTTGATCCATCCAATTTATATGGCTTTAGATGTGAATCTCCTCATTCTTCTGATGAGTCATTTCACTCCAACTATAAACTGTTCAAAAATCAGAATGGTGAAGTATTTGCTAGATATGTTGGCACTAACTACAGGAACGGTTCCCCTATGAAGAAAATCTAGGTTCGCAAAAGGTGCCTTTAAAGTCTTCAAGTGAATGTCCTCATGCCACCACCTGTGAAGAATAGGAACCCCAGATCAAATTCTTCATATGGACCAAATTGTTCACATTGATCCAAGTCCTCATACGGACCAAATTCCTCACGTGGATGAAATTACTCAAAAGGATCAAAGTCCTCATATGAATATCATCGTGCTAACAACTCTGTTTCGCAGGGAAGAGCTAAGGGCTATGAATATGAGCATTATTCTTCTAACCATTATGTTCATAAGTCCTCGAAGAATTTCTCTGCTTATTCATATGCTTATCCTAACTCCTCTTGTGTGAAACAAAATGGGATGGCTTCTATGCCACCTTTCTCGTATGGAGCTCGCAGAGTGATGAACTCTTTGCCACCCCTTCAGATGTGGGTGGTGAAGAAAAAGAACTAATCTCTTCAGCAGGGTCAGGTCTCGAGACGTGCTCAAACGTCTGAAGAATTTGCTGGAGACCTGAAAAGTGCCTTAAAGGATGCAGGCTAATCATGAAGAAATGAACTCTCATTTCTCATGTCCTCATACTACTTTATCTGTTGCATTGCTTGATGAAATTGATCTGATGAATTGATGTCATATTCTTCACTGATGAAGTATATGAGTTCGTAAGCTGCACTAATTCATCCGCAGGATGATCAACCCAAAGCCACTGAGTGGGTCCTTGATAGTGGATGTACAAATCACATGACTGGTGACAAGAATCTATTGATGGATGTTCCCTTATCTCCATCTCATCTGAAGCATATCATCTTCACTAACAAAGGCAAAAGTCAGGTATTGGGTCTAGGTAAGGTTGAGATCTCAAAGGATCAACACATGGACAAGGTCATGCTTGTCGAGTCCTTAGGATACAACCGCATGTCTGTCTCAATGCTTTGCAATCTTGATATGGTTGTAGTCTTCAGCAAGTATCGTTGTGTTGTGATCATGGAATCTGACAATTCCAAAGTCTTCCAAGGCTTTAGGAGAGGAGACTTGTATATTGTTGATTTCTCTACAGGACCTCAACAAGCTGTGTGTCTACTTGCAAAAGCTTCAGAAGGCTGGCTATGGCATTGACGACTTGGTCATGCAGGTATGAGGAATTTGCACACGCTTGCGAAGAAGAAGCACGTCATTGGCATTGAGAATGTCAAATTCCTCAAGGATCACTTATGCGGAGCCTGTGAAGCTGGAAAGATGAATAAGGCCAAGCATCCAACTAAGACTATCATGACTACTACTCGACCATTTGAATTGCTTCACATGGATCTCTTTGGTCCTAATCATTATTCTGCAGTTTCAAATGATGCATCTCAATATGGCTTTGTTATTGTTGATGATTACTCTCGATACACATGGGTACACATTGTTACTTACAAACATGAAGTGCAGGAAGTCTTCAAACAATTTTCCTCGAGGGCTTCAACCAACTTTGGTGTGAAGATCAAGCACATCCGAAGTGACAATGGAACTGAGTTCAAGAATTCTAGTCTTGATGACTATCTTGATGAACTTGGTATTACTCATGAGTTATCTGATCCTTATACTCCCCAGCAGAATGGCGTCGTGGAGCACAAGAACAGGACTCTTGCTGAGATGGCTCACACTATGCTTGATGAATACAAAACGCCTCGTCGTTTTTGGATTGATGCAATTGATACTGCGTGCCACATCATCAACAGAGTATATCTTCACAAATTCTTCAACAAGACTGCCTATGAACTCCTCACTGACAAGAAACCCAATGTGAGTTATTTCAAAGTCTTCGGTGCTAAATGTTGGATTAGAGATCCTCATCACAACTCAAAATTTGCACCGAAAGCACATGAAGGGTTTATGCTTGGTTACGGAAAGGACTCGCACACCTACAGAGTCTTCAACAACGTTCTTCACAAGGTTGTTGAAACTGTAGATGTGCTGTTCGGTGAAGCTAATGGCTCGCAAAGAGAGCACCTACCTTCTGTGATAGATGAACCAGCACCTGAGGAAACTATCAAGTTCAAGGCTGCCGAGGATGTCATTTCGACCGAAAAATCTGCTGAAGAATTCATTCCAGAACATGAAGAACGTCGAGCTAATGCACCTAAAGAAAATGATGAAGAAAATGGTGCTGAAGAAAATGCTGATCAAATTCCTCGACGACAACCAGCTCATCCTCACGTTGCAAATGAAGTGCAGATTGAGAAAATCATCGATGACATTGAAGCACCAGGTCCTCTCACACGCTCAAGAGCTTCACATTTATCTAACTTTTGTGGGCACTTTGCTTTTGTCTCTATCACAGAGCCCACTAAGGTAGATGAAGCATTTATGGAGCCTGAGTGGATTCAAGCTATGCAACAAGAATTACATCAATTCGAGCTCAACAACGTCTGGGAACTGGTCAAACGTCCAGATCCTCGCAAGCACAATATCATTGGCACAAAGTGGATCTACCGCAACAAGCAAGATGAAAATGGCCTTGTGGTAAGGAATAAGGCACGGCTTGTAGCTCAAGGCTACACACAGGTTGAAGGAATTGATTTCGATGAAACTTTTGCACCTGTTGCTAGACTTGATGCTATTCGCATATTACTTGCTTATGCTAACCATCATGATATCGCTCTATATCAAATGGATGTGAAAAGTGCATTCCTCAATGGTAAGCTTGAGGAAGAAGTATATGTTGCTCAACCCCAGGTTTTCAAGATCCAAAGAATCCTGACAAAGTCTTCAGACTCAATAAGGCCCTATATGGCCTCAAGTAGGCTCCTCGGGTGTGGTATGATACTTTGAAGGAATTCCTCATGAAGAAAGGCTTCAAACCCGATTCACTTGATCCTACTCTTTTCACTAAATCTTATGATGGTGAATTATTTGTGTGCCAAATATATGTTGATGATATTATCTTTGGCTGTACTGACCAACGTTATAGTGATGAATTTGCCTATATGATGAGTGAAGAATATCAAATGTCTATGATGGGAGAATTGAAATTCTTCTTAGGTCTTCAAATTTGTCAACAACGCAATGGCATATTCATATCTCAGGAGAAATACCTCAAGGGTGTACTGAGGAAATTCGGCATGCAAGATTGCAAAGGCGTCAAAATTCCTATGCCCACAAATGGACATCTATGCACTGATGAAAATGGTATTGATTTCGATCATAGGGTATACCGCTCCATGCTTGGATCTTTATTGTACTTATGTGCATCTAGGCCAGACATAATGCTTAGTGTTTGCATGTGTGCCCGATTTCAAGCTACACCGAAGGAATCACACCATAAGGTTGTGAAACATATTCTTCGATATCTAGCTCACACACCAACACTTGGATTATGGTACCCCAAGGGCTCGGCTTTTGATCTCATTGGATATTCAGACTCTGACTATGCTGGTGATCGTGTGGACCGCAAGTCAACATCTGGTACATGTCATTACCTTGGAAGATCTTTGGTCTGTTGGTCTTCGAAGAAATAGAACTGCGTACCACGGTCTACTACTGAAGCTGAGTACATTGCTGCTGGTTCTTGCTGTACTCAATTGTTGTGGATGAAGCAAACTCTCAAGGACTATGGCGTCAACGTGAAGAATGTGCCTCTCTTCTGTGACAATGAGAGTGCCATCAAGATTGCTCAAAACCCAGTTCAGCACTCGAAGACAAAGCATATTCAGATTCGTCATCATTTTCTTCGTGATCATGTGTTGAAGGGTGACATTTTTATTGAGCATGTGAAGACTGAAGAACAGCTAGCCGATATCTTCACAAAGCCCTTGGATGAGAAGAGATTTAGCAAGTTGCGGTGTGAGCTAAATATCTTAGAATCTTCGAATGTTCTTTAAATAGGACACTCATCCTAACACTTATGCAAAATTGGTGACTTAGATGTGCAACACATGAAGAAATGTTTTTCTTCAATCAATGAAGAATAACACTCTAAGTGTGAAAAATTAACGAAGAATTTGATTCTCAAAACCCTACGACAATTGTACGCGGTGTGCGAAATCATCATTCTTATACGGTGGGTCACGCCACCACCAAAGTTGAAAATCTTCAATTTGAGTTTTTTTGAATTTCCTCAGTGTTGTTCAACAAAGACAAAGTCTTCGATCATGAGCACATTCCTCACGTGGATATGGAATCTCTGCCGTGCTTCGTGACAGTCCTCAGTGTTCTTCACGACGCTGGACTGTTAAATTTCTGCACTGACATATGTGATTGGAATTAAAAACTCGTTCTTCAATTCTTTGCAACGCTGCACATCACCGGAGAATTTGAAGATGTGAATTCATGGGTGCTGAACTGGATGACTGAAAATACTCACTACAAGGCACCAGCTACTGAACTGCTTCATGCTTTGCCTCTCAGTCCTCCCCTTAAAGCTGCTCGTTGCATGTACCAAGAGCCTGAGCTTATAGATCACTATATGCAAGTGCTGATGAAGCCATTGAAGCCAAGTTAGGCCCCAAGAACCAAATTCCTCGTGAAGGAATTGCTATTTTTGCCTCGGACTGTCTATCGCATTCTGACGAAGACGTAGAGTCCTATCAAGGGCCACGACTCGAATGAAGAAGAAGTCGTTGGCATCATGAAGAATCTGCTATTCAATATCATTCATGGCGTCCCCGTCAACTTTGATGATTTCTTCATGAGGACTCTGGCTAATGTCGCAATATCACCATTTGAGTTCAAGCCTTATGCTCCATGGATTATGAGATTCATCAGAATAAGGTCTTCACTCAACTACAAAGCTGATACACTGAACCATTGCAGCTACTTGCCCCCGATTGAAGTCCTCAAACAGACATTTTCCTCAGCTGATGACAAGGGCAAGGCTTCTACTGTTATTGATGAAGGCATTCGTCCATTGGATGGTCAATTTCGCAAAGCTGCATCCTACTCCACCAATGACGACTCTGCCACCCATGACTCTGCCGCCAACGCACCCAAGCAAAATCCTCAAGGCACAACTCCCAGGGTGATGACTGATCGTGAGCTTCTCCTCAGTCTTCACCAGAAGGTTGATCACACTCACAAATGGGTCAAGCGTTAGTTTGGTTCAATTCTTCACAACATGACTGGTCCCCACAATGCAGTGAAGAACAACCACTACTACCTCCATGAAACCTTCAACCGTACCTGGGCTGTTCTGTCTCACATTTATAGTGAAGAAGATCTGAAGAAAATGGGTCTCCAAGACGATTTTGGCTGGTCTGCTCGTCCACCAAAGAAATACAAGAAGGTCAAGGTTCCTTCCTTGGTGTCCAGCTCCTATTCTTCATCGCGCGACACCGACGAGCATGAAGACTTGGACGACACTATGGCAGGCTCTACATCAACCAACGACCCCAACATCGCTGGCGCTCCTTCATCAACTTGAGATTCTTCAGGGGCGATAGTCCTCAGTTTCGATCCTTTTGGTCATTTGATGACAAAGGTGGAGAAATTTGAGTTAATCTTCAAGCGGGTCTATTTGTATGGGCGTTTTTTTGCTAAGTTACAACTCTCGTTTTTTTTATGACTTTGCTGGATCGAGTTGTAAACTTAAACTCTATGGTGGCCTGATACTTTTGCTGTGGTTTTTCTGCATGCTTATTCCTCATTAATGTTTATGCACACATGCTGAATTACATCAGTCACCATATTTCATCATGCATTTCAAGTTCTTCATATTATATGTCAAGTGCGTGTATGAATTACAAGATATAGGGGGAGATATCCATGATTCGACTCTTCAAGTGTGCATTGCTTCAAAAGAAAATTCCTCACTATGCACATCTTTAGGGGGAGTTCTTCTATATCTTGCAATCAAACCTCTCAATATCATTATTAACATTTCATATGTTTATCCCCGTTGAAAACTTAACCTATATTGTCATCGATCACCAAAAAGGGGGAGATTGTAAGTGCATCTAGTGCCCCTTAGTGATTTTGGTGTATTGAAGACTTATAGGTTAAGGGACTAATGTGTTTATGAGTGTACACAGGTCTATAAGTCTATGAGGAGTTTGATATTTATAGAGAGAGTCGACCCCTAATAATGAAGTTCTTCGACTGAAGACTTTGTATTTCTGAAGACTTTCTGAAGACTTTGAAATTGAAGAAATTGGTGTGACCTTGAAGACTTGGTACTCATTTGAGGAACATGAAGCGTGAAGACTTTTGTTTTCGTAGTTTCATTTTCTCTTTCTTGAGTCATAGGAAACACCACTGTTAAAGGGGGTCGAGGAAATACAAAGAAAAATTTCCATTTGATGCTCAACTCAAAATCCTACACCTACCAATCCCTTCGAGTGAAACCATTGGAAATCTCATACAGTTCAGTCATATTCTTCAGTGATGGAGACGAAGTTCTTCTGGTCTCTGAGGAATTTGTTCTGACTGAGGAGTTAGGAATTTGCCAGTGCGGATTGCCTACACAGTGAGGAACATGATAGCCCTGAGGAATTTGATACTCAAATTTCTGACCGTTGCTGTGCCACGCGCCAGCTGTCCCAAAATAACTACCCACCTAACGGTCATATTATTGAAGGGCATTTATGTCCTATCATGTCGGGCTGCTCCCTAGGCTATAAATAGCCGCCCCCTACAACCACTAGCTGGTTGGCTGCTTCGAGAGAAACTGGCACTTGTCATAAGAGCAACCCATCCTCCGAGGACTTTGAGTGAAAATCATCAAGTGAGGAAAAACCCAAAACCAAACCCAAGCACCTACAAACCCAAAAGTGATTGAGCATCACTGAAGAGATTGATCCTGTGTTGATCCGACGCTTGTTACCTTTGAAGACTGTGCTTCTTCCAGATGGTTAGGCGTCATGGTCTGGAGCATCCAAGAGGAATTGTGGATTGCTGAGTAACCGAGTTTGTGAAAGTTTGGAAGTCACCTGAAGACTTACCATGAGTGATTGGGCGATATCTGTGTGACCTTAGCTCAAGGGGAATACGATGAGGACTGAGTGTCCTGGACTGCGTGTTCAGGACTGGGTGTCCGGGACTATGTGTCCTTAGGTTTGAAGACCTAGCCGCCCTAACAAGACATACAACTGAGATAGCAGTTGGAACTGGTCTACCAAATCATTGCCTTCACCATGCTTACTGGTTCTATTTCCTCAACTCTTTCATTTCCTCATAACTGTGTTGTGTGATTGTTGATATCTGTTTGAAGACTTTGATTGAAGACTTTCTGTACTCTGTGCTTGTCTTCATTTCATCATGATGACCATGCTTGTGTTATGTTATGTTTACTTTTGAGTACTTATTCCGCTGCAAGTAGTTCTTCGCTAAGGAATTTCCTCACCCACAAATTCCTCAGTGAAGAATTCATAAAAATCGCCTATTCACCCCCCTATAGTCGATATAACAGACTTTCAGACACAAGAGACTCTTTGTTATTTGGTTGTAGGGTTGTTTAAGAGAGACCATCTTCATCCTACGCCTCCCACGGATTGATAAACCTTAGGTCATCCACTTGAGGGAAATTTTCTACTATCCTACAAACCTCTGCACTTGGAGGCCCAACGTCTACAAGAAGAAGGTTGCATAGTAGACATCATGCTCTTTTCTGGTGTCGTTGCCGGGGAGGTGAGTGCTTGAAGGTATATCTTTAGATCTTGCAATCTAATCTTTTAGTTTCTTGTTTTATCACTAGTTTAGTTTATAAAAGAAAACTACAAAAAAATGGAATTAAGGTTGCCTCATATGCTTCATCTTTTTAATATCTTTCGTGAAAATGATGGGAAGGAAAATTGCGCTCAAGTACTAGAAGAGGAATTACATAGAATTCTTGGCATAAAATATGCCCATGATGAGCATGATTGCAATGTTGTTAGTATGAATTCTTTGAATACCCGTGATGCTAATGATATGCAAAGCCACAAGCTTGGGGATGCTATGTTTGATGAAGATGATATGTTTAGTCCCCCAAGTTTTGATGAGCAAATTTATTATGATGATTATTGTGATGACACATATGCTATAAATAATAAAGATAACCATGAAACTTGTCATCATGATTTTAATTTTCAATTGGATTATGCTTCACATGATAGTTATTTTGTTGAGTTTGCTCCCACTACTATTGATGAGTATAAGTTTGCTTATGTGGAGAGTAATAAAATTTATATGCTTGGGGATCATGATAAGAATGCTTTATGTGATAGTTATATTGTTGAATTCATTCATGATGCTATTGAAAATTATTATGAGAGAGGATCATATGCTTGTAGGAATTGCAATAATATCAAGTTTCCTCTCTACGTGCTTGAAAATTTGAAGCTATGCTTGTTTTGCTTTCCTATGCTAGTTGATTGTTGTTCCCATAAGTGCTTACAAAATCCCTATGCATAGGAAGTGGGTTAGACTTAAATGTGCTAGCCATATTCTTCGTGATGCTCTCTTTATGTTTCGATTCTTATCTTTTTAATGCGAGCATCATTAAAATCATCATGCCTAGCTAAAAGGCATTAAAGAAAAGCGCTTGTCGAGAGAAAACCCAATATTATTTGCTTTTGCTTCTGTTTAGGAATAAATATTGCATCTAGCTTTTGTTTAGATGTGGTTTTGTGTTTTAATTAGTGTTTGTGCCAAGTAGAACCTTTGGGAAGACTTGTGTGAAGTTTATGCGATCATGCAGTAAAAAACAGAAATTTTAGCGCTCACGAGATTAGCTACCATTTTTTTACTGGAGAGTGCTTTTTAGTTGATTCTTTTTGCAGATTATTAATAGACAAATTCCTCAGGTCCACCAATTTATTTCAGAATTTTTAGAGTTACAGAAGTATTTGAAAGTTACATATTGCTACAGACTGTTCTATTTTTGACAGATTCTGTTTTCTATGTGTTGTTTGCTTATTTTGATGCATCTATGAGTAGTATTGGAGGGTATGAACCATAGAGAAGTTGGAATACAGTAGATATTACACCAATATGAATTTAGAATGAGTTCATAACAGTACCTAAGTGGTGGTTTTATTTTCTTATACTAACGGAGCTCACGAGTCTTCTGTTGAGTTTTGTGTTGTGAAGTTTTCAAGTTTCGGGTAAAGATTCGATGGACTATGGAATAAGGAGTGGCAAGATCCTAAGCTTGGGGATTCCCAAGGCACCCCAAGATAAAATTCAAGTACAACCAAGATCCTAAGCTTGGGGATGCCGCGGGAAGGCATCCCCTCGTTTGTCTTCGTCTATCCGTAACTTTACTTGAGGCTATATTTTTATTCACCACATGATATGTGTTTTGCTTGGAGCGTCACTTTATTTTATTTTGTTTTGCTTGCTGTTTGATTAATATCCCAAGATCTGAAATTATTAAATGTTAGAGGGTCTTCACATAGTTACATAATTATTCAACTACTCATTGATCTTCACTTATATCTTTCGGAGTAGTTTGTCTTTTGCTCTAGTGCTTCACTTATATCTTTTTAGAGCACGGCGGTGGTTTTATTTTGAAGAAATTATTGATCTCTCATGCTTCACTTATATTATTTTGAGATTCTTTTAGAACAGCATGGTAATTGGCTTTGGTTATAAAACTAGTCCTAATATGATAGGCATCCAAGATGGGTGTGGTAAAAACTTTCACATAAAGTGCATTGAATGATAGGAGAAGTTTGATACTTGATGATTGTTTTGAGATATGAGGATGGTGATATTAGAGTTATGCTAGCGGGGTAATTATGAATTCAAGAAATACTTGTGTTAAAGTTTGTGATTCCCGTAGCATGCACGTATGGTGAATCGCTATGTGACGAAGTTAGAGCATGATGTATTTATTGATTGTCATCCTTTGTGTGGAGGTCGGGATCGCACGATGGTTAACTTCTACCAACCCTTCCCCTAGGAACATGCATTGAATACTTTGTTTTGATGACTCATAAATTTTTGCAATAAGTATATGAGTTCTTTATGACTAATGTTGAGTCCATGGATTATACGCACTCTCACCCTTCCACCATTGCTAGCCTCTCTTGTACCGCACAACTTTCGCCGGTACCATACACCCACCATATACCTTCCTGAAAACAGCCACCATACCTACCTATCATGGCATTTCCATAGCCATTCCGAGATATATTGCCATGCAACTTTCCATCGTTCCTTTCATACGACATGCTTCATCATCATTCACATAGAGTCATATTTTGTTCTAGCTTCGAGTTTTAATCTTTGAGTTGTAAGTAAATAAAAGTGTGATGATCTTCATTATTAGAGCATTGTCCTGTGTGAGGAAACAAAAAAAAAGAGACAAAGGCCAAAAAAAGAGATTGCCCCCCCCCCCAAAAAAGAGGGGGCTAAAAAAAAGAGAAGCCCCTCTAAACAAAAAGAGAGAAGGTACAATGCTACTATCCTTTTCCACACTTGTGCTTCAAAGTAGCACCATGATCTTCATGATAGAGAGTCTCTTGTTTTATCACTTTCATATACCAGTGGGAATTTTCATTATAGAACTTGGCTTGTATATTCCAATGATGGGCTTCCTCAAATGCCCTAGGTCTTCATGAGCAAGCAAGTTGGATGCACACCCACTTAGTTTCTTTTGATGAGCTTTCATACACTTATAGCTCTAGTGCATCCGTTGCATGGCAATCCCTATTCACTCACATTGATATCTATTGATGGGCATCTCCATAGCTCATTAATACGCCTAGTTGATGTGAGACTATCTTCCTCTTTTGTCTTCTCCACAACCACCATTCTATTCCACCTATAGTGCTATATCCATGGCTCACGCTCATGTATTATGTGAAAGTTGGAAGGTTTGAATTTTTTTGAGTATGAAAACTATTTCTTGGCTGAAACCGGGGTTGTGCATGATATGAATATGTTGTGTGATGAAGAGGGAGCATAGCCAGACTATATGATTTTGTAGGGATAATTTTCTTTGGCCATGTTATTTTGAGAAGACATGATTGCTTTGTTAGTATGCTTGAAGTATTATTATTCCTATGTCAATATTAAAATTTTGTCCTTAATCTTTCAGATCTGAACATTCTTGCCACAATAAAGAAAATCACATTGAGAATTATGTTAGGTAGCATTCCACATCAATTTTTTTGTTTTTATCATTTACCTACTCGAGGGCGAGCAGGAATTAATCTTGGGGATGCTTGATACGTCTCCAACGTATCTAGAATTTTTGATTGTTCCATGATATTATATTATCCTTCTAGGATGTTTTATGGGCTTTTATATACACTTTTATATGATGTTTGGGAGTAACCTATTAACCCAAAGCCCAGTGCCAGTTTCTGTTTTTCTCCTGTTTTAGAGTATCGAAGAAAAGGAATATCAAACGGAGCCCAATTGACCTGAAACTCAACGGAGGCAGTTTTTGGACCAGAAGAAGCCCGGGAAGTGTCGGAGGGGGATCAGAAGGTCCACGGGCTACCTACGAGGGTAGGGGGCGCGCCCCCTGCCTCGTGGACAGCCCGGAGACCCCCTTTACTTGCCCCCGACTCCAACACCTCCTATATATACAGAAACCTCCAGAAAGTAACCTAGATCGGGAGTTCCGCCGCCGAAAGCCTATGTTGCCACCGAAAACCAATCTAGACCCTGCTCCGGCACCCTACCGGAGGGGGAATCCCTCTCCGGTGGCCATCTTCATCATCCCTATGCTCTCCATGACGAGGAGGGAGTAGTCCACCCTCGGGGCTGAGGGTATGTACCAGTAGCTATGTGTTTGATCTCTCTCTCTCTCTCTCTCTCTCTCTCTCTCTCTCTCTCTCTCTCTCTCTCATTCTTGAGATGGCGCGATCTGATGTATCGCGAGCTTTGCTATTATAGTTGGATCTTATGATGTTTCTCCCCATCTACTCTCTTGTAATGGATTGTGTTTTCCCTTTGAAGTTATCTTATCGGATTGAGTGTTTAAGGATTTGAGAACACTTGATGTATGTCTTGCATGTGCTTATCTGTGGTGACAATGGGATATCACATGATTCACTTGATGTTTGTTTTGGTGATCAACTTGCGGGTTCCGTGACCTTGGGAATCTATGCATAGGGGTTGGCACACGTTTTCGTCTTGACTCTCCGATAGAAACTTTGGGGCACTCTTTGAAGTTCTTTGTGTTGGTTTAATAGATGAATCTGAGATTGTGTGATGCATATCGTATAATCATGCTCACGGATACTTGAGGTGACAATGGAGTATCTAGGTGACATTAGGGTTTTGGTTGATTTGTATCTTAAGGTGTTATTCTAGTACGAACTCTATGATAGATCAAACGGAAAGAATAGCTTCGTGTTATTTTACTACGGACTCTTGAATAGATCGATCAGAAAGAATAACTTTGAGGTGGTTTTGTACCCTACCATAATCTCTTCGTTTGTTCTCCGCTCTTAGTGACTTTGGAGTGACTCTTTGTTGCATGTTGAGGGATAGTTATATTATCCAGTTATGTTGTTATTGTTGAGAGAACTTGCACTAGTGAAAGTATGAACCCTAGGCCTTGTTTCCTATCATTGCAACACCATTTATGCTCACTTTTATCTTTAGTTACCTTGCTGTTTTTTTATTTTCAGATTACTAAAACCTATATCTACCATCCATATTGCACTTGTATCACCATCTCTTCGCCGAACTAGTGCACCTATACAATTTACCATTGCATTGGGTGTGTTGGGGACACAAGAGACTCTTTGTTATTTGGTTGCAGGGTTGTTTGAGAGAGACCATCTTCATCCTACGCCTCCCACGGATTGATAAACCTTAGGTCATCCACTTGATGAAAATTTGCTACTGTCCTACAAATCTCTGCACTTGGAGGCCCAACAACGTCTACAAGAAGAAGGTTTCGTATTAGACATCAATCATCCATATTACACCAGTATCACCATTTCTTTGCCGAACTAGTGCACCTATACAATTTACCGTTGTATTGGGTGTGGGGACACAAGAGACTCTTTGTTACTTGGTTGCAGGGTTGTTTGAGAGAGACCATCTTCATCCTACGCCTCCCACGGATTGATAAACCGTAGGTCATCCACTTGAGGGAAAATTGCTACTGTCCTACAAAACTCTGCGCTTGGAGGCCTGATGGCTTCTCGCCCCTCGTTGGTTACCCCAAGTGGAAAGTGTGAGATGTAGCATAGCGGTAGTGTCGGTGTACTAAGGTAGGGGTACCTCAGTACCCCAACTTGTGCACGGGCAGTTGCAGCTTCCCGCGGCAGGGTTTACTGCGTGCTCGCCGGAGACCTTCCTGCTCCCTATTAAACCATTCAAAAACAAAGTATACAAGACATAAGACCGAGACCCCGGCAAGAGGAGCTTGCTGGGAAGGCCGTACCAGGCTCAAGACTTCCCCACCAAGCAGGAGTAGGGTTTTACGCGTCTACCGCGGCCCGAACCTGGGTAAAACTGCCCGCGTGCTCGCTACGATATGCTCTTTGTGCTCCCTCCGCCCTCGTACCGCACAGACAAGGGGCTCCGGTCCCATAGGTGTTCGTGGCGGACAGTTTCCCCCGACAGGTAGTTTTCCCTTGGCAAAGATACCAAGGATCGAATCCCGTGAGACTCCGAGGGTCGACAAGAAGGTGTCAACTGCTAACGGCGCCAGATACTTAGCGATTGACAGGACCTGCACACAGATACAAATAACTTTGCTCCCAACGAGTACAGAGAGGTTGTCAATCCCTCCGGCCTTGTCGTTTACAAAGGATCAAACACAAGAGATAGTAGTGATAGGTATGACTGCAACTAGTAAATAAGAACAGGAAGTAAATAGCGGGTGTGATCAGTGATGGTAATATGGACCGGGGTCCCATGATGTTCACTAGTGATGTCTCTCTCCCAAAAGACGATAAAACAGCTAAGCGAGGTAAACGAATTACAGCTGGGCAATTGACAGGATTATATGCGCAAACCAATGCTAACTATGCTGCAAGAAAGGTAGAGGCTCAAAAGAATGGGCGGTACGCCAAGGCAAGTAGACCGAAATCCATCTGCATCTACTACTAATCATCCACCTTGAGATATCTATCCAGAACATCTCCCTGGTATTAAGTTGCGAGTCCCACCCATAGTGTAAACTCAAAGCAACAGACAACTGCATTAAAAGAACTTTGCGTAAAGTAAACAATCCTTGCACCCGCAAGTACAAGCACCGTTGTTTTCCCCCTTGTGGCAACAACACATCCCCTAGACTCATGTTTCTGTCACTCAAGCTAGTCATCGAGGGGCATGAACCCACAATCAAGCATAACGTTCCCTCTCGGAGTTACTACCTACTACTAGGCCAAAACAATAAACAACAACGGAGAACATGCAAGAATTACTCAAGAACATAAATATAAAAGAGGTGAATCAAATATATTACTCACACACAATCTGAACATAATCTTATAATCCATCAGATCCCAGCAAACTCATCATAGCAACAGCATAAGGATTACATATGTGCCTCGATCATGTAGGGCAGCTCACGAGGTCTAATCGATGAAGAACAAAGAGGGGAGGAGAACATCACATAGCTACTGGTCATGGATCCATGGTCCAAGGGGGACTACTCACAACTCATCCGGGAGGCGTCCATGGTGGTGGAGAGGCTCCCGGTGGTGGTTCTCCCCTCCGGCAAGGTGCCGAGAAGAGTTCTCCTGGTACTCCCGATCTTGGAAGCGCGGCGGCGGAGGAACAGAGATGAGATCGCGAAAAAGGGTTCCGTCCTCGAGGGTTTCGGGACGCGGTGTAAATATATGCCAAAGGGGGTCGCCAGCGGAGCTAAGGGGGCCCCAAGCGGCCTAGCGCGACCGCCAGGAGGGGGGCCGCGCCCCCTGGGCACCTGGAGCTCCTGTGGCCCTCCTCCGGCCCTACTTCGGCCGCATGGAAGCTTCTGGAGTGCTGATTTTTTTATATTTTTCCCGGAATTTTTCTGGCAATTTACGTAATGGGAAAACCTGAAATACAAAAACAGTAGAAAACAGAAACTGGCATTGGGGTGCACTGAGTTAATAGGTTAGTCCAAATATGATCAAAAGTGTATGGAAGTGCATAAATATCATAGCAATATCACACAAAAGAGGCATGGAGCAAGCAGAAATTAAAGATACGTTTTGAACGTATCAACATCCCCAAGCTTAATTCCTGCTCGTCCTCGAGTAGGTAAATGATAACAAGCATAATTTCTGTGGTGACATGCTATTAACCATATAAGAACTTTTCACAGTCACATGACAAATGCTTACTGAGATAATGAATCTTTAGTAACTAAGTTGCCTCATGAGAATATCACAAAGAACTGAAAGTTTTACAATATGATACTGAAACACTCAATAGATTTGTAGTGAGCATGGTGTGCAAACATGACAAAGTGATATCTCACTTGCCCCCTTTAGTGAAGCAAAACATAAATGCAGGGGCACCTCCGAGGTTTAAGTGATGACTAGATACAATGATTTCAGAATAAACGATATCATAATCATGCAGAAGACAATGGTACTTTGGGACAATGCACATTACACTCAGAATGACAATCATGCTCTCAATAGTTGGTGCTTTGAAGAAAGAAGGTGGAGACTCTCGAACCGTGGCTTTTGATGGCAAGGTTGAAACTCCGTGGTCGGAAACAAAGACTAATCATATACCAGAGCTCTTGGTTTTAAAAAGGTAAAAAATTATTTTTGGGGTATGCATATTTCGTCAACGAATGCTAGTAGATAACTCAATTACTTCTCGAGCTGGACAAGTTTCGAGGAACGGCTCCCGCACGGGGACGATCACATCCCCTTAATCTCCTTTCTTTATCACTGCCAAAGTTTTCTAATTTCTCATGAACAAAGCGTGAAGGAGGGTTTGTTTGTTGTATATTTTTTAATGAGCCGGGTGCACTCTATGCCAGTTCCTTCTCGTATTAGGGGTTTGCAGATTAGACATGCAATCCCGGGGTGAAACTCGTCCTACTTAAAAAGATCATGAATTAACTACTACTTCCTCATGAGCTAAAACAGAGGCACAAAAGAGAAATGCTTTTTTGAATAATTTCGAGATGGTACAAGAAAGACTTCGTTAGGAATGACAAGTAAATACCATGTATAGGAAGGTATGGTGGACTCATATGGCTTAACTGGTTTAAAGGATTTTGGATGCACAAGCAGTCAGTCCGCTTAGTACATGCGAAGGTTAGCAAAAGACTGGGAGCGACCAACTAAGAGAGCAATGACGGTCATAATCATGCAGAGCGACAAAGCAACATTGAATCGGGCATGGAAGTTATATCGCTACTCAGAAATTAAAGATCATCAAGGCTTGATAGACTTTCTTTACAGTCTTAAATATGCGTGAGCATATGCCAAGTCAATCAAAATAAATTCTTGGAGGAAGATATCACTAAACCATACCACATCATAGGCAAACAAATCATGTTGGTACTTCAATAACACATTAAGAACCCCCCAGCTATTTTAGACTAACCATAAGAAAACATGAACTACTAAGCATCATTATGCACATAGCATTTTTATCATAGACATATCAACCAGTGCAACAGAAGCCAACTCTTTTAACAGGATAAGCATGATTACTCAAGAGAGTTCCAGCAACCAACTAAACAAAAGCTCTTTAAAAAGAAAAGCATGAAAACTAAGAGCTAAACATGACAGTAGCTATTGAAAGACAAAGAACATACACCGCAAAGATAAGCATGAAAATCCTATGTTGTGTTCTAGGTTGAAGTGGAGCATGTTTCTCTCCCACACAAAGAAAGCTGGGTTCTAACTCGTTATGAACAGCAAGCAAAGCTAAAGAAAACTAAAAAGGAAACTAAAAGCAAGACGCTCCAAGCATAGCACATAACACATGAAGTGATTAAAATATAGTGGAACGAAAGACGAACTGATAATTGTTGATGGAGAAGGGGATGCACGGGGGCATCCCCAAGCTTAGACGCTTGAGTCTTCTTGAATATTTCTTGGGGGTGCACGGGGGCATCCCCAAGCTTGAGCGTTTGACACTCCTGAATCTTTTTATCATCTTCCCTCGCACACTTGAAAACTCCCTTCATACATAACTCATCATAATCTGATTAGCGAGGTTAGTACCCATAATAAAATAATTTTTCCTTGCTGGAAATAAAGATAATCTTGAAAGTCTACTGTTTCTCAAGATTGCCAAAAGGTTTTTGCAAAGAAAAAGCAAGCTCAAGGTTTGCAAAACGAAGGAAAGGCAAAACAGGACAGAATTTGTGAAAAACAGACCAGCAGGTAGTAAATAATTTTTTCGGGGCACTTCTGCAACTCAAATCAAAAAACTCAGAACAGACGCCCGAAAGCCAATTGTATAGAGCACGCTGTCGAAAAAATTCAGACCAAAAATATTATCTGGTGATTTTATACGAAATTTTCTGTCCAAGGACATAATCTGTTTCCTGGACAGCACGTCACAACTTTTGAACTTTCTTGCAATCAGAGGCTAAACTTGGCACAAAGCTGAAAAGTAAAGATACAGTGATGATGCTACTGTAGTAACAAACATCAATACCACTAAAACTGAAAGAACAAACTGAAAGCAAAGATAACAAGGGTTGTCTCCCTAGAGCTCTTTCTTTATAGCCATAAGGATAGGCTTAAGACTTTAATGATGCTCTCGTAGGAATAAGAGTTGAAGAACAAAAGAGAGCATCAAGAAGCAAATACCAAACACATTTAAGCCTAACATGCTTCCTATGCATAGGAATATTGCAATACAATAATTCAATGAAGCACAAAGCAATAAGCATAGGAAGACAAAACAAGTGCAGCTTCAAAACCTTCAACATAAAGAGAGGGAACTTGATATTATTGAAATATCTATAAGCATATGTTCCCTTCTCATAATAATTTTCAGTGGGATCACGAATAAACTCAACAATATAAGAATCACATAAAGCATTGTTACCATGATCCACATGCAAAAAGGTATCATTACTCTTCATATAAGCAAAATCTTTCTTATTAGGAATAGTGAGAGTAAAGCAATCATAACCATCATGGTAATCATTGTATTTAGGAGGCATATCATAATCATAATAAATTTTATCCTCAATAGTAGGTGGACTTAAAACATCATATTCATCATTGTAATCATATATAGGAAGCAAAGTATCATCAAAGTAAATTTTCTCTTCAAAAGTTGGGGGACTAAAAATATCATGTTCATCAAACGTGTCATCCCCAAGCTTAGAGCTTTCCATGTCATTAGCAATATTGATATTCAAAGAAAGCATACTAATAACATCACCACCATCATGATTGTTATGCAAATAATAAAGTTCCATAGGTTTTTTAATTTTCTCTTCAAACACATCATGTCCCAAAGCAAGGTAGAGCTTATAAAGCTCTCTCATATTTTTGTTGTTTTCCATTAAGCAAAACTAGTGAAAAGACATAAAGAAAACTGAAAGGTAAACTAACAAGACTAAAAGCAAAGATTAAAGAGAGCGTGCAACTCCCCTATCTTGAAGAGTGGAGTCCCCGGCAACGGCGCCAGAAAACTTTGCTTGATGGCTTCTCGCCCCTCGTTGGTTACCCCAAGTGGAAGGTGTGAGATGTAGCGTAGCGGTAGTTTTCCCTTGGCAAAGATACCAAGGATCGAATCCCGTGAGACTCCGAGGGTCGACAAGAAGGTGTCAACTGCTAACGGCGCCAGATACTTAGCGATTGACAGGACCTGCACACAGATACAAATAACTTTGCTCCCAACGAGTACAGAGAGGTTGTCAATCCCTCCGGCCTTGTCGTTTACAAAGGATCAAACACAAGAGATAATAGTGATAGGTATGACTGCAACTAGTAAATAAGAACAGGAAGTAAATAGCGGGTGTGATCAGTGATGGTAATATGGACCGGGGTCCCATGATGTTCACAAGTGATGTCTCTCTCCCAAAAGACGATAAAATAGCTAAGCGAGGTAAACGAATTACAGCTGGGCAATTGACAGGATTATGTGCGCAAACCAATGCTAACAATGCTGCAAGAAAGGTAGAGGATCAAAAGCATGGGCGGTACGCCAAGGCAAGTAGACCGAAATCCATCTGCATCTACTACTAATCATCCACCTTGAGATATCTATCCAGAACATCTCGCTGGTATTAAGTTGCGAGTCCCACCCATAGTGTAAACTCAAAGCAACAGACAACTGCATTAAAAGAACTTTGCGTAAAGTAAACAATCCTTGCACCCAAAAGTACAAGCACCGTTGTTTCCCCCTTGTGGCAACAGCACATCCCCTAGACTCATGTTTCTGTCACTCAAGCTAGTCATCGAGGGGCATGAACCCACAATCAAGCATAACGTTCCCTCTTGGAGTTACTACCTACTACTTGACCAAAGCAATAAACAGCAACGGAGAACATGCAAGAATTACTCAAGAACATAAATATAAAAGAGGTGAATCAAATATATTACTCACACACAATCTGAACATAATCTCATAATCCATCAGATCCCAGCAAACTCATCATAGCAACAGCATAAGGATTACATATGTGCCTCGATCATGTAGGGCAGCTCAAGAGGTCTAATCGATGAAGAACAAAGAGGGGAGGAGAACATCACATAGCTACTGGTCATGGACCCATGGTCCAAGGGGGAATACTCACAACTCATCCGGGAGGCGTCCATGGTGGTGGAGAGGCTCCCGGTGGTGGTTCTCCCCTCCGGCAGGGTGCCGGGAAGAGTTCTCCTGGTGCTCCCGATCTTGAAAGCACGGCGGCAGCGGAACAAAGATGAGATCGCGAAAAAAGGGTTCCGTCCTTGAGGGTTTCGGGACGCGGTGTAAATATATGCCAAAGGGGGTCGCCAGCGGAGCTAAGAGGGGCCCAGGCGGCCTGGCGCGGCGGCCAGGAGGGGGGCCGCGCCCTCTGGGCTCCTGGAGCCCCTGTGGCCCCCCTCCGGCCCTACTTCGGCCGCATGGAAGCTTCTGGAGCGCTGATTTTTTTATATATTTTTCCCGGAATTTTTCTGGCAATTTACGTAATGGGAAAACCTGAAATACAAAAACAGCAGAAAACAGAAACTGGCACTGGGGTGCACTGAGTTAATAGGTTAGTCCAAATATGATCAAAAGTGTATGGAAGTACATAAATATCATAGCAATATCACACAAAAGAGGCATGGAGCAAGCAGAAATTATAGATACGTTTTGGACGTATCAAGGCCCAACATGAGTCTACAAGAAGAAGGTTGTGTAGTAGACATCAGTGCCGTATGTTCGTACTCGATCGGTTGGAACGCGAAGAAAGTTGGACTACATCAAACGCGTTGTGAAACGCTTTCGCTTATGGTCTATGAAGGTATGTAGACACACTCTCCCCCTCATTGCTATGCATCTCCATGGATAGATCAAAGCATGTGCGTAGAAAAAAATAATTGTTTGTCATCAAGAGCCAGGTCTATGCGTAGATGATATGCTCGAGTAGAACACGAAGAGTTGTGGGTGGTGATCATCATACTGCTTACCACCAACATCTTATTTTGATTCAGCGGTATTGTAAGATGAAGCGGCCAGGACCAACATTACATGTCCACATACATGAGACCGGTTCCACCAACAGACATGCAACTTGTTTTCATACAGGTGGCTGGCAGGTGTCTGTTTCTCCTTCTTTAATAGAATCAAATTTGACTATGGCCGGTCCTTGTTGAAGGTTAAAACAACAAACTTAAATCATCGTTGTGGTTTTGTGCCGTAGGTAAGAACGGTACTTGCTAGAAGCACGTAGCAGCCACATGAAACTTGCAACAACAAAGTAGAGGATGTCTAACTTGTTTTTGCAGGGCATGTTTTGATGTGATATGGTCAAGACGTGATGAGTTATACGTTATTGTATGAGATGATCATGTTTTCTAGTATCGACAACCGGCAGGAGCCTGATGGTTATCTCTGAATTATTGTATAAAATGCAAGCGCTATGAGTTAGCAATAGTCGTAGAAGCAATAGTTGGTGAGATGACCATGACGCAACGATGTATATCAAGGTGTTGAGTCGGTGACGATGGAGATCATAACGATGCTTTGGAGATGGAAAGCACAAGATGATGATGGCCATATGATGTCACATATTTTGATTGCATGTGATTTTTATCCTTTATGAATCTTATTTTTCTTAGAACAACGGTAGCATTATAAGATGACCCCTTCACTAAATTTCAAGATAAAAGTGTTCTCCCCGAGTATGCACCGTTGCTACAGTTCGTCGTTTGGAGACACCACATGATGATCGGGTGTGATAGACTGTACGTTCACATACAACGGGTGTAAGACCGTTTTGCAGACGTGGAATATTTGGGTTAAACTTGACGAGCCTAGCATGTACATACATGGCCTCGGAACACTGGAGACCGAAAGGTCGAACATGAGTCATATATTAGATATGGTCAACATAGAGATGTTCACCATTGATGACTACCCCATCTCATGTGATGATCGAACATGGGTTAATTGATTTGGATCATGTATCACTTAGATAACCCGAGGGATGTTAATTTAAGTGGGAGTTCATTAGTAATTTGATTAATTGAACTTAAATTTATCATGAACTTAGTCAAAATTGTCTTTGCATATTATGTTGTAGGTCAATAGCTCGCAATGTAGGTCCCCTGTTTTTGATACGTTCCTAGAGAAAACTAAGTTGAAAGATGATAGTAGCAATGATGCGGATTCAGTCCGTGACATGAGGTTTATCCTCATTGGTGCACATAAGAATTATGTCCTTGATGCACTGCTAGGTGAGAGACCTATTGCAGGAGCAAATGTAGACGTTATGAACGTTTGGCAAGCTCAATATGATGACTACTTAATAGTTTAGTGCGCCATGCTTTACGGCTTAGAACCGGGACTTCAAAAACGTTTTGAATGCCACAGAGCATATGAGATTTTCCTAGAGCTGAAAATGATATTTCAGACTCATGCCCATGTCGAGAGGTATGAGACCTCTGACAAGTACCTTGCCTACAAGATGGAGGAGAATAGCTCAACTAGTGAGCATGTGCTCAGATGTCTGTGTACTACAATGGCTTGAATCAAGTGGGAGTTAATCATCCAGATCAGATAGTGATTGGCAGAGTTCTCTAGTGACTATCACCAAGCTACTAGAACTTCGTGATGAAATATAAAAATGCAAGGGATGACGAAAACGATTCCCAAAACTCTTCATGATATTGAAATCAGCGGAGGTAGAAATCAAGAAAGAACATCAAGTGTTAATGGTGAATGAGACCACCAGTTTCAAGAAAAGGGCAAGGGAAAGAAAGGGAACTTCAAAAAGAATGGCAAGCAAGTTGCCACCCCCGTGAAGAAGCCCAAAGGTGGACCTAACCTTGAAACTGAGAGCTTCTAATGCAAAAGGAATGGTCACTACAAGCAAAACTGCCCAAAATACTTGGCGGATAAGAAGGATGGCAAAGTAACAGGTATATTAGATATACATGTTATAGATGTGTACCTTACTAGTATTCCTAGTAGCCCCTGGGTATTTGATACTAGTTCAGTTGCTAAGATTAGTAACTCGAAACAGGAGTTACAGAATAAATAGAGACTAGTTAAGGGCGAGCTGACGATGTGCGTTGGAAGTGGTTACAAGATTGATATGATCATCATCACACACTCCCTATACTTTCGGGATTTTTATTGAACCTAAATAAAATGTTATTTGGTGTTTGCGTTGAGCATGAACAAGATTGGATCGTGTTTATTGCAATATGATTATTCATTTAAGTCAGAGAATAATTGTTGTTGTGTTTACATGAATAAAACCTTCTATGGTCATACACCCAATGTGAATGGTTTATTGAATCTCGATCGTAGTAATACACATATTCATAATATTGATGCCAAAAGATGCAAAGTTGATAATGATAATGTAGCATACTTGTGGCACTGCTGTTTAGGTCATCTTGGTGTAAAGCGCATCAAGAAACTCCATGCAGATGACTAAAACTCCGTTCTCCGGAACAATGGAGCGAGCTAATGACTTATTGGAAATAATACATACCAATGTATGCGGTCCGATGAGTGTTGAAACACGCGGCGGGTATCGTTATTTTCTCACCTTCACAAATGATTTGAGTAGATATGGGTATATTTACTTGATGAAACACAAGTCTGAAACAGTTGAAAAGTTCAAAGAATTTCAGAGTGAAGTAGAGAATCATCGTAACAAGAAAACAAAATTTCTACGTTCTGACCGCGAAGGCGTATAATTGAGTTACAAGTTTGGCCTTCATTTAAAACAATGTGGAATAATTTCACAACTCACGCCACCAGGAACACCACAACGTAATGGTGTGTCCGAACGTCGTAACCATACTCTATTAGATATGGTGCGTTCTATGATGTCTCTTACCGATTTTCCTTTGTCATTTTGGGGTTATGCATTAGAGACAGCTGCATCCACATTAAATAGGGCACAATTTAAATCCGTTGAGAAGACACCATATGAAACCAAAGTTGTCGTTTCTTAAAGTTTGGGGTTGTGACACTTATGTCAAAAGGCTTCAGCTTGATAAGCTCGAACCCAAATCGGAGAAGTGCATCTTCATAGGATACCCAAAAGAAACTATTGGGTACACCTTCTATCACAAATCCGAAGGCATGATCTTTGTTGCTAAGAATGGGTCTGTTGGAAATATGCCCTAGAGGCAATAATAAATTGGTTATTATTATATTTCCTTGTTCACGATAATCGTTTATTATCCATGCTAGAATTGTATTGATAGGAAACTCAGATACATGTGTGGATACATAGACAAACACCATGTCCCTAGTGAGCCTCTAGACGACTAGCTCGTTGATCAATAGATGGTTACGGTTTCCTAACCATGGACATTGGATGTCGTTGATAACGGGATCACATCATTAGGAGAATGATGTGATGGACAAGACCCAATCCTAAGCCTAGCACAGATCGTGTAGTTCGTATGCTAAAGCTTTTCTATATGTCAAGTATCTTTTCCTTAGACCATGAGATTGTGCAACTCCCAGATACCGTAGGAATGCTTTGGGTGTACCAAACGTCACAACGTAACTGGGTGGCTATAAAGGTGCACTACAGGTATCTCCGAAAGTGTCTGTTGGGTTGGCACGAATCGAGACTGGGATTTGTCACTCCGTATGACGGAGAGGTATCTCTGGGCCCACTCGGTAGGACATCATCATAATGTGCACAATATGTGATCAAGGAGTTGATAACGGGATGATGTGTTACGGAACGAGTAAAGAGACTTGCCGGTAACGAGATTGAGCAAGGTATCGGTATACCGACGATCGAATCTCGGGCAAGTGCTATACCGATAGACAAAGGGAATCGTATACGGGATTGATTGAATCCTTGACATCGTGGTTCATCCGATGAGATCATCGTGGAACATGTGGGAGCCAACATGGGTATCCAGATCCCGCTGTTGGTTATTGACCGGAGAGTCGTCTCGGTCATGTCTGCGTGTCTCCCGAACCCGTAGGGTCTACACACTTAAGGTTCGGTGACGCTAGGGTTGTAGAGATATAAGTATGCGGAAACCCGAAAGTTGTTCGGAGTCCCGGATGAGATCCCGGACGTCACGAGGAGTTCCGGAATGGTCCGGAGGTACAGATTTATATATAGGAAGTCCTATTTTGGCCACCGGAAAATGTTCGGGATTTTTCTGTATTGTACCGGGAAGGTTCTAGAAGGTTCCGAAGTGGGGCCCACCTGCATGGGGGGACCCACATGAACGTGGGTAGTGGGGGCAAGGCCCCACACCCCTGGTCAAGGCGCACCAAGATCCCCCCTTAGAAGGAATAAGATCATATCCCGAAGGGATAAGATCAAGATCCCTAAAAAGGGGGGATAACAATCGGTGGGGAAAGGAAATGATGGGATTTCTTTCCCCCACCTTTGCCAACGCCCCAATGGACTTGGAGGGCAAGAAACCAGCCCCCTCCACCCCTATATATAGTGGGGAGGCGCATGGGAGCAGCACCCCAAGCCCTGGCGCCTCCCTCTCCCTCCCGTGACACATCTCCCTCCTCCCGCAGCGCTTGGCGAAGCCCTGCTGGAATCCCGCTACTTCCACCACCACGCCGTCGTGCTGCTGGATCTCCATCAACCTCTCCTCCCCCCTTGCTGGATCAAGAAGGAGGAGACGTCCCCGCTCCGTACGTGTGTTGAACACGGAGGTGCCGTCCGTTCGGCGCTAAGATCATCGATGATTTGGATCACGACGAGTACGACTCCATCATCCCCGTTCTCTTGAACGCTTCCGCTCGCAATCTACAAGGGTATGTAGATGCACTCACTCTCCTTTATGCTCGTTGCTAGATTACTCCATAGATAGATCTTGGTGATGCGTAGGAAAATTTTTGATTTTCTGCTACGATCCCCATCAGTGGCATCATGAGCTAGGTCTATGCGTAGTATCTTGCACGAGTAGAACACAAAGTAGTTGTGGGCGTAGATTTGTCAATTTACTTACCGTTACTAGTCTTATCTTGATTCGGCGGCATCGTGGGATGAAGCGGCCCGGACCGACCTTACACGTACTCTTACGTGAGACAGGTTCCACCGACTGACATGCACTAGTTGCATAAGGTGGCTAGCGGGTGACTGTCTCTCCCACTTTAGTCGGATCGGATTCGATGAAAAGGGTCCTTATGAAGGGTAAATAGAAATTGGCATATCACGTTGTGGTTTTGGCGTAGGTAAGAAACGTTCTTGCTAGAAACCTATAGCAGCCACGTAAAAACTTGCAACAACAATTAGAGGACGTCTAACTTGTTCTTGCAGCATGTGCCGTGTGATGTGATATGGCCAAAAGGATGTGATGAATGATATATGTGTGATGTATGAGATTGATCATGTTCTTGTAATAGGAATCACGACTTGCATGTCGATGAGAATGACAACCGGCAGGAGCCATAGGAGTTGTCTTATTTATTGTATGACCTGCGTGTCACTGAATAACGCCATGTAATTACTTTACTTTATTGCTAAACGTTAGCCATAGTAGTAGAAGTAATGTTTGGCGAGACGACTTCATGGAGATCATGATGATGGAGATCATGGTGTCATGCCGGTGACAATGATGATCATGGAGCCCCGAAGATGAAGATCAAAGGAGCAAGATGATATTGGCCATATCATGTCACTATTTGATTGCATGTGATGTTTATCATGTTTTACATCTTATTTGCTTAGAACGACGGTAGTGAATAAGATGATCTCTCACTAAAATTTCAAGAATTGTGTTCCCCCTAACTGTGCACCGTTGCTAAGGTTCGTTGTTCCGAAGCACCACGTGATGATCGGGTGTGATAAGTTCTAACGTTCGCATACAACGGGTGTAAGCCAGATTTACACACGCGATACACTTAGGGTTGACTTGACGAGCCTAGCATGTACAGACATGGCCTCGGAACACGGAAGACCGAAAGGTCGAACATGAGTCGTATAGAAGATACGATCAACATGAAGATGTTCACCGTTGATGACTAGTCCGTCTCACGTGATGATCGGACACGGCCTAGTCGATTCGGATCGTGTGTCACTTAGATGACTAGAGAGATGTCTATCTGAGTGGGAGTTCATTAGATGAACTTCATTGTCATGAACAATAGTCTAAGTTGTCTTTGCAAATTATGTAGTAGACCAATAACTGCGTTGTAGTTCCCTGTTTAATACGATCCTAGAGAAAGACTAAGTTGAAAGATATTGTAAGCAATGATGCGGACTGGGTCCGTAGTCCGAGGAGTGTCCTCACTGCTACACAGAAAGCTTACGTCTTTGATGCACCGCTCGATGTGCAAACCCCTACAACGTTGTCTGTGGATGTTGTGAACACCTGACAGACACGTCCTGATGACTACTTGATAGTTCAGTGCACCATACTTTACGGCTTAGAATCGGGATTCCAATGACGTTTTGAACGCCATAGAACATATGAGATGTTCTAAGAGCTGAAATTGGGATTTCAGGCTCATGCCCGTGTTGAGAGGTATGAGACCTCTGACAAGTTCTTTTGCCAAAAAGATGGAGGAGAATGGCTCAACTAGTGAGCATGTGCTCAGAATGTCTGGGTGCTAAAATCACTTGAACCAAGTGGGAGTTAATCTTCCAGGTGAGATAGTGGTTGACAGAATTCTCTAGACACTATCACCAAGCTACTAGAACTTCGTGATGAACTATGACATGCAAAGGATGGAGATGATCCCGGAGCTATTAGCGGTTCTTAAGACCGCGAAAGTAGAAATCAAGAAGGAGCATCAAGTGTTGATGGTTTAACAAGACCACTGGTTTCAAAAGGGCAAGGGCTGGAAGGGAAACTTCATGGATGGCAAACCAGTTGTCGCTCTGATGAAGGAACCCATGGTTAAACCCAAACCTTGAGACTAAGTGCTTCTATTGTACGGGGAACGGTCACATGATAGCGGAACTACCCCAAATACATGGTAGATATGATAGCTGGAAACTTCAACAAAGTATATTGTTATTGATGTGTACCTTACTAGTACTCCTTGTAGCACCTGGGTATTGGATACCGGTTCAGTTGCTATTATTAGTGACTTGAAGCTAAAGCTACGGACTGAACGGAGACTAGCTAAGGGCGTGGTGACGATGTGTGTTGGAAGTGTTTCCAAGGTTGATAAGATCACCATCGCACACTTACTCTATTTTCAAGATTAGTGTTGAACCTAGATAAATGTTATCGGGTGTCTACTTTGAGCATGAATATGATTAGATCATGTTCATTGCAATACGGTTATTCATTTAAGTCAGAGAATAATGGTTATTCTGATTACATGAATAATACCTTTATGGTCATGCACCCAATGGTTTGTTGAATCTCGATCATAGTAATACACATGATGATAATATTAATGCCAAAAGATGTAGAGTTAATAATGATAGTACCACTTTCTTGTGGCACTGCCGCTTAGGTCATTTTGGCATAAAATGCATGAAGAAACTCCATGCTGATGGACGTTTGGAGTCACTTGATTTTGAATCGCTTGACACATGCGAGCCATGCCTCATGGGCAGGATGACTGAGATCCCGTTTTTCAAGTACAATGAAACGGGTAAGTGACTTGTTGGAAATCATACATGCTGATGTATGTGATCCAATGAGAATTAAGGCGTGTGGTGGATATCGTTATTTTCTCATCTTCACTGACGATTTGAGTAGATATGGTATATTTACTTAATGAAGCAAAAGTCTGAAACGTTTGAAAGGTTCAAACAATTTCAGAGTGAAGATTAAGAATCATCATAACAAGAAGATCATGTTCCTACGATCTGATCAAGGGGATATTTTCTGAATTATGAGTTTGGGAATCACTTAAGACATTGTGGAATTGTTTCGCAGTTGAAGCCCCCTGGAATACCATAGCGTAATGGTGTGTCCGGACATCGTAATCGAACCTTATGAGATATGGTGCGATCTATGATGTATCTTACCGATCTACCGCTATTATTTTGAGGTTATGCATTAGAGACAGCTGCATTCACTTTATATAGGGCACCATCTAAGTCCGTTGAGACAACGCCGTATGGACTAAGGTTTGGCAAGAAACCAAAGTTGTCGTTTCTCAATGTTTGGGGCTGCGATGCTTACGGCTTCAGCCGGAAATAGCTCGAACCCAAAGCGGACAAATACATCTTCATGGGATACCCACTTGTAACGGTTGGGTATACCTTCTATCTCAGATCCAAGGACAAAAATGTTTGTCGCTTAGAACGGGTCCTTTCTCGAGAAGGAGTTTCTCTCGAAAGAATTGAGTGGGAGGAAGATAGAACTTGATGAGGTTGTCGAACCCTCACTTCAACCGGAGAGTAGTGCAACACAGAAAGATGTTTCTGTGGAATCTACGACAGTTGAAGAGGAAACTAATGATAGTGATCATGAAGCTCCAGATCAAGTTGCTATCAAACCTCGTAGGTAGACAAGGATATGTACTACTCCTGAGTGGTACAGTGATCCTGTCTTAGAGGTCATGTTGTTGGACAACGATGAACCTACGAACTATGGAGAAGCGATGGTTGGCCCATATTCCGACAAATGGTTAGAAGCCGATAAACCCGAGATAGGATCCATGTATCAAAACAAAGTATGGACTTTGGTGGACTTGCCCTATGATCGGCAAGCCATTGAGACAAATGGATCTTTAAGACTAAGACGGACGTGGACGGTAATGTCACCGTCTATGAAGCTCGACTTGTGGCGAAGAGTTTTTCCACAAGTTCAAGGAGTTGACTACGATGAGATTTTCTCACCCGTAGCGATGCTTAAGTCCGTCGGAATCATGTTAGCATTAGCTGCATTTATGAAATCTGGCAGATGGATGACAAAACAAGTTTCCTTACCAGTTTTCGTAAGGAAAGGTTGTATGTGATACAATCAGAAAGGTTTTGTCGATCCTAAGGATGCTAAAAGATATGCTAGCTCCAGCGATCCTTCTATGGACTAGAGCAAGCATCTCGGTGTCGGAATATATGCTTTGATGGAGTGATCAAAGTTTTTGGGTATACAAAGTTTGTTAGAAACTTGTATTTGCAATAAAGTGAGTGGGAGCACTACAACATTTCTGATAAGTATATGTGAATGACATATTGTTGATTCGAAATGATGTAGAATTTCTGGAAAGCATAAAGGGTTGTTTGAAAGGTGTTTTTTTAAAGGAATACCTGGATAAAGCTGCTTACATATTGGGCATCAAGATCTATAGAGATAGATCAAGACGCCTGATGATACTTTCAAAAGAACACACACCTTGGCATGATTTTGAAGGAGTTCAAAATAGATCAGTCAAAGAAGGAGTTCTTGCCTGATTTGTAAGGTGTGAAGTTGAGTAAGACTCAAAGCTTGACCACGGCAGAAGAAAGAGGAAGGACGAAGGTCGTCCCCTATGGTTTTGTCATAGGCTCTATACGGTATGCCATGCTAAGTACCGCACCTGATGTGTGCCTTGCCACATGTCTGGCAAGAGGGTACAAAGGTGATCCAGGAGTGGATCACTAGATAGTGGTCAAAATTATCCTTAGAGGAATAAGGAAATGTTTCTCGGTTATGGAGGTGATAAAGAGTTCGACGTAAACAGTTACGTCGATGCAAGCTTAACACCTATCCGGATAACTCTAAGTGGAGATACCGGATACGTATAATAGAGCAACCGTTTGGAATAGCTCCAAGTGGAACGTGGTAGCAGCATCTACGATATGACATAAAGTTTTGCGAAGTACATAGGGATCTGAATGATGCAGACCCGTTGACTACAACCTCTCTCACAAGCATAACATGATCAAACCTAGAACTCATTGAGTGTTAATCACATATTGATGTGAACTAGATTACTGACTCTAGTAAACTCTTTGGATGTTGGTCACATGGCGATGTGACCTGTGAGTGTTAATCACATGGCGATGTGAACTAGATTATTGACTCTAGTGCAAGTGGGAGACTGTTGGAAATATGCCCTAGAGGCAATAATAAATTGGTTATTATTATATTTCCTTGTTCACGATAATCGTTTATTATCCATGCTAGAATTGTATTGATAGGAAACTCAGATACATGTGTGGATACATAGACAAACACCATGTCCCTAGTGAGCCTCTAGACGACTAGCTCGTTGATCAATAGATGGTTACGGTTTCCTAACCATGGACATTGGATGTCGTTGATAACGGGATCACATCATTAGGAGAATGATGTGATGGACAAGACCCAATCCTAAGCCTAGCACAGATCGTGTAGTTCGTATGCTAAAGCTTTTCTATATGTCAAGTATATTTTCCTTAGACCATGAGATTGTGCAACTCCCGGATACCGTAGGAATGCTTTGGGTGTACCAACCGTCACAACGTAACTGGGTGGCTATAAAGGTGCACTACAGGTATCTCCGAAAGTGTCTGTTGGGTTGGCACGAATCGAGACTGGGATTTGTCACTCCGTATGACGGAGAGGTATCTCTGGGCCCACTCGGTAGGACATCATCATAATGTGCACAATATGTGATCAAGGAGTTGATCACGGGATGATGTGTTACGGAACGAGTAAAGAGACTTGCCGGTAACGAGATTGAGCAAGGTATCGGTATACCGACGATCGAATCTCGGGCAAGTGCTATACCGATAGACAAAGGGAATCGTATACAGGATTGATTGAATCCTTGACATCGTGGTTCATCCGATGAGATCATCGTGGAACATGTGGGAGCCAACATGGGTATCCAGATCCCGCTGTTGGTTATTGGCCGGAGAGTTGTCTCGGTCATGTCTGCATGGTTCCCGAGCCCGTAGGGTCTACACACTTAAGGTTCGATGACGCTAGGGTTATAGGGAAAGTATGTACGCGGTTACCGAATGTTGTTCGGAGTCCCGGATGAGATCCCGGACGTCACGAGGAGTTCCGGAATGGTCCGGAGGTAAAGATTCATATATGGGAAGTCCCGTTTTGGTCACCGGAAAAGTTTCGGGCGCTATCGGTAGCGTACCGGGACCACCGGGAGGGTCCCGGGGGTCCACCGGGTGGGGCCACCGGCCCCAGAAGGCTGCGTGGGCCAAGTGTGGGAGGGGACCAGCCCCAGGTGGGCTGGTGCACCCCCCTAACCAGGCCCAAGGCGAAGAGAGGAGAAAAAAAGGGGAAACCCTAGGCTCAGATGGGCCTAAGGCCCACATAGTGGTGCGCCTCCCCCTCTCTCCCCCTTGGCCGCCCCCCTAGATGGGATCTAGGGCTGGCCGCACCCCTAGGGGTGGGAAACCCTAGAGGTGGCGCAGCCCCTCCCTTCCCCCTATATATATGTGAGGTTTGGGGCTGCCCATAACATGTTTTGACCTCTGTCGCATGGCGCAGCCCTACCTCTCTCCCTCCTCGTCTCTTGCAGTGCTTGGCGAAGCCCTGCTGGAGTCCCGCGCTCCTCCACCACCACCACCATGCCATCATGCTGCTGTTGGATGGAGTCTTCCCCAACCTCTCCCTCTCTCCTTGCTGGATCAAGGCGTGGGAGACGTCACCGGGCTGCACGTGTGTTGAACGCGGAGGCGCCGTTGTTCGGCGCTTAGATCGGAATCAACCGCGATCTGAATCGCAGCGAGTATGACTCCTTCATCCGCGTTCTTGCAACGCTTCCGCATCGCGATCTACAAGGGTATGTAGATGCACTCCCCTCTCCCTCGTTGCTAGATTACTCCATAGATAGATCTTGGTGACGCGTAGGAAAATTTTTGATTTTCTGCTACGATCCCCAACAGGGTCCTTTCTATAGAAGGAGTTCTCCCTCGAAAGAAGTGACTGGGAGGAAAGTAGAACTTGATAAGGTAATTGTTCCTTCCCTCGAATTGGAAAGTAGGTCATTAGAGAAAACCGTTCTCGTGATGCCTACACCAACTAGAGAAGAAGCTAATGATGATGATCATGAAACTTTGTATCAAGTTACTACCGAACCTCGAGGTCGACCAGAATATATACCGCACCAGAGTGGTACGGTAATCCTGTCCTGGAAGTCATGTTGTTAGACAGCGGCGAACCTTCGAACTATGAAGAAGCTATGATGAGCCCAGATATCGAAAATGGCTTGAGGCCATGAAATCTGAGATAAGATCCATGTATGAGAACAAAGTGTGGACTTTGGTGGACTTGCCCGATGATCCGCAAGCCCTAGAGAATAAATGGATCTTCAAGAGGAAGACGGACGCAGATATTACTATCCATAAAAGCTCGACTTGTGGCAAAAGGTTTTTGACAAGTTCAAGGAGTTGACTACGATGAGACTTTCTCACCCGTAGCGATGCTTAAGTCTGCCCGGATCATGTTAGCAATTGCCACATTTTATGATTATGAAATCTAGCAAATGGATGTCAAAACCGCATTCCTTAATGGATTTCTGAAAGAAGAGTTGTATATGATGCAACCAGAAGGTTTTGTCGATCCTAAAGGTGCTAACAAAGTGTGCAAGCTCCGACGATCCATCTATGGATTGGTGCAAGCATCTCGGAGTTGGAATATATGTTTTGATGTGGTGATCAAAGCCTATGGTTTTATACAGCCTTACAGTGAGTCCGTATTTACAAGAAAGTGAGTGGGAGCTCTGTAGCATTTCTGATATTATATGTAGGTGACATATTATTGATTAGAAATAATGTAGAATTTCTGGTTAGCATAAAAGGTTATTTGAATAAGGAGTTTTGCAAAGAAAGACCTCGGTGATGCTGCTTACATATTGCACATTCAGATCTATAGAGATAGATAAAGATGCTTAATAGACCTTTCAAAAAACACATACCTTGATAAAGTTTTGAAAATGTTAAAAATAGATCAGTCAAAGAAGGAGTTCTTGCCTGAGTTGTAAGGTATGAAGTTGAGTAAGACTCAAAGGCCAACCACGGTAGAAAAATAGAGGGAGAATGGAAGTCATTCCCTATGGCTCAGCCATAGGTCCTATAAAGCATGCCATGCTGTGTACCATACCTAATGTGTGCCTTGCCATGTGTCTGGCAAGGGGGTACAAGAGTGTTCCAGGAGTGGATCACTGGACACTGATCAAAATTATCCTTAGAGGAATAAGGAAATGTTTCTCTGTTATGGAGGTGATAATGAGTTCATTGTAAAGGGTTACACCGATGCAAACTTTGTCATTAATCCAGACGACGCTTCATCTCAATCTAGATACGTATTGAATGTAGGAGCAATTAGATAGAGTAGCTCTGTGAAGAGCACTGAATACATACAAATTTGCAAAGTACAAACGTACCTGAATGTTGCAGACCCGTTGAGTAAAACCTCTCTCACAAGTAAAACATGATCATACCTTAGAACTCTTTGAGTCTTAATCACATGGCGATGTGAACTAGATTATTGACTCTAGTAACTCTTTGAGTATTAATCACGTGACGATGTGAACAAGATTATTAACTATAGTAAACTCTTTGGGCATTAATCACATGGCGATGTGAACTATGGGTGTTAATCACATAGCGATGTGAACTATATTATTGAGTCTAGTGCAAGTGGGAGACTGATGGAAATATACCCTAGAGGTAATAATAAAATGAATATTATTATATTTCCTTAATCATGATATATGATTATTGTTCATTTTAGAATTGTATTGACCGGAAACTTAAATACATGTGTGAATACATAGACAAATACCGTGTCTCTAGTGAGCCTCTACTAGACTAGTGTCGGGGGAAACTGTCCGCCACGAACACCTATGGGACCGGAGCCCCTTGTCTGTGCGGTACGAGGGCGGAGGGAGCACAAAGAGCAGATCGTAGCGAGCACGCGGGCAGTTTTACCCAGGTTCAGGCCGCGGTAGACGCGTAAAACCCTACTCCTGCTTGGTTGTGTATTGAGTTTTGAGCGCTCGGGAGCTTGAAGAAGCAGCTACACCGAGCGTGAGAGTGATCTAGGTTCCGAACCCCCTCCACGTTGTGCATGGGCCTCCTTTTATAGTGCAAGGGGTCACCGACAGGTGTCAACGTAGGAGAAAGGGGTAAAAATGTAAAAGAGGTGGTAGTTGTAACAGTGCGGGAACAGTGGAGCTACAGTACAGAACAGTGGTCTATACCTACTTTAACAGTGGGGGACAAGGGCATTTAATGCCCGTCGCCGTCGACCCCAAAAGCTCCCGCCTTAGCGTCTCCGTCTGCCACGGCGATGGATTCATCACCGTGGAGTGCCACCGTGTACCCCAGGCTTCACAGCCATCCACCACGCGTCCCTGGATAGGCCCCAGGGCGACGCGTGGGCCGATGAGCTGGAGCGTGGGCACACAGCGCAGTCTTCCCGGCAAGCACCTTGCCGGGGCCTTGATCTTGCCGGGCCCGGGAGCTTGCCGCTCCCCGGGCCCTTGCCGGGGCGCATATAGCACCGAGGCGTTGTCTTCTAGTCTTCCTGGCAAGCTCCTCTTGCCAGGGTCTTGTGTTAGCGGGGCAGTCTTGAGCCTGGTACGGCCTTCCCGGCAAGCTCTTCTTGCCGGGGTCTCGGTCTTATGTCCTGTATACTTCGTTTTTGAATGGTTTAATAGGGAGCAGGAAGGTCTCCGGCGAGCCCGCAGTAAACCTTGCCGCGGAAAGCTGCAACTGCCCGTGCACAAGTTGGGGTACTGAGGTACCCCTACCTTAGTACACCGACAACTAGCTCCTTGATCAAAGATGGTTAAGGTTTCCTAACCATGGACATGAGTTGTCATTTGATTATCGGGATCACATCATTAGGAGAATGATGTGATGGACAAGACTCATCCGTTAGTTTAGAATTTGATCATACAGTTTATTGCTACCACTTTCTTGTATGTCAAATACATGTTCCTTAGACCATGAGATCATGCAACTCCCGAATACCGGAGGAATACCTTGTGTGTTATCAAATGTCACAACGTAACTGGGTGATCATAAAGGTGCTCTACAGGTATCTCCGAAGGTGTTTGTTGACTTGTCATGGATAAATTGCAATTTGTCACTCCGGGTATCGGGGAGGTATCTCTGGGCCCTCACGGTAATACACATCATAAGAAGCCTTGCAAGCAAATGACAAATGAGTTAGTTATGAGATGATGTATTACGAGACGAGTAAAGAAAATTTCCGGTAACGAGATTGAACTAGGTATGAAGATACCGATGATCGAATCTCAGGCAAGTAACATACTGATGCTTACTTGAACTACGCCGGTATTTCCCCAAAGAGGAAGGGAGGATGCAGCACACCAATAGTATGTATTTCCCCCAGTGATGAGACCAAGGTTATCAAACCAGTAGGAGAACCACGCAATACTATGTGAACGGCACCTGCACATAAATAACAAATACTCGCAACCCGACGTAGTAAAGGAGTTGCAAATCCCTTTCGGGCAACAGTGCCAGAAATTGGCAAACAGACGTGAGAAAGTTGTAATAAGTTGATACATCGAACGCCAAATAAAATAAAGTGTAGCAAGGTAGTTTTGTATTTTTGGTTTAATAGATCTGAAAATAAAAGAAAATAAAATAGATCGCGAAGGCAAATATATTAAAGAAGAGACCCGGGGGTCATAGGTTTCACTAGTGGCTTTTCTCGAGAAAAATAGCAAACGGTGGGTAAATGAATTACTGTTGGGCAATTGATGGAACTTCAAATAATCATGACGATATCCAAACAATGATCATTATATAGGCGTCACGTACAAGAATAGTTGATCGACTCCTGCCTGTATCTACTACTATTACTCAACACATCGAACGCTATCCAATATGCATTTAGTGTATTAAGTGCATGGAAAAACGAAGTAATTAATGCAATAAGAATGATGACATGATGTAGACAAGATCTCTTTATGTAGAACTAGACCCCGTCTTGTTATCCTTAATAGCAACAATACATACGTGTCGGTTCCCCTTCTGTCGCTGGGATCGAGCACCATAAGATCAAACCCATTACAAAGCACCTCTTCCCATTGCAAGATAAATAGATCGAGTTGGCCAAACAAAACCCAAATATCAAAGAAGAAATATGAGGCTATAAGCAATCATGCATATAAGAGATCAAAGAAGACTCAAATAACTCATAGATATAAAGAGATAGAACTGATCGTAATCTCAAAGTTCATCGAATCCCAACAAACACACCGCAAAAAGAATTACATCATATGGATCTTCGAGAGACCATTGTATTGATAATCAAATTAGAGAGACGAAGCATCTATCTATACCTATACTAATTCTTGACTTTTTAGAAATTCTCACGTTAATCAGTAATTAGGAACTGTTAATCTGATGGGACCAAGTAAAACGGTGTAGATCTAACCTATCTGTTTATCAATTGCTCACGAGGAAAAAAAGACATAGCGATGACTACCTTGCACGACCGTTCAGAAAGAAACTTTTCTTCTAGAAAAGAAACATCAAAAGAAAAGACATACGTATGAGGCCCAACCTCTATCCTCTATACATGTATGTTCAGAAAGTACATTTTTTACAATTTATTTTTTGCGTCAGCATCTTCAACGTTTTGATTCAAGTTGTTATGGGTAACCAGTTGATTGCGTTCAAAATAAAGATAACAGATTGATTCAGGTGGACCAACCTACTCCCATAGATATACATAACAGATTGTGTTGCATACGAGATATATTGTCGTTAAATCATCTTTTTCTCCATCCTTTTCACGTGAAAGATGATTGACTCTAGGAGGCTAGGGTTGCCCTTGCTCCTCTCAGCCTTGCCTCTTCTCCTATTTCTATGTGCATGAGCTGACGAGTTCCTGGAGAGATACGACGTCAAGGAAACAGAGCGATCGGTGGCACTTCGGCGTGATCCTCAACAACTTTGGAGACCTACTCGAAGGCAAGGATGCGGTGGAGGCTGGGGCAGCGCTCCTCGCTCGACGAGGACCTTAAGGAGCAGGAGGTCGAGGAGTGCCTGCAGTTGCGCCATGGCAAGGAGGACGCCTTCCTCCTGTACGTAAACTTCGGAAGAATCGTATTCGTACTCAGCGAACTGGTCGTGACTAATTCCGACAGGCTGTCAAAGTGGTGGACTGGCTAAGAGCGGCACCCAGTTCATGGATAATAATCTAACTAATTGTGTCTCAATCTCATCCTCGATGCATGGATTCATCTCACGTCTCCAAGCATGATGTACACATCTCCATGTAGGTACGTATGGAGGTATGATGCTTTTAGATTTGTTAACGGATTTTCCTTTCGAGTATGCATGGTTTTTCCGACAACAAGACAACATGTCACTAATTTTGGACATAAAATATAGTCATCAGCGTGGATCAATCCATACTTGCAGATTTGCCATGTACATGGATGAGGACTCGAGTCCGATGTGTCTAACAGTAGGTACTTAAAGACACATATATAGCAGCTTTACATAGATGATACTAAGCATATGGGATGCATTGGCCTACACTATGGCTTTGTTTTGGTAATTCATTCAATCCATACATATTTGCTTTTCTTATTCGCTCTCCTAATAACCATGCCGACTACTAATCCATGTTTTCCAGTGTCTCGGAATTTATATCCTCCACATTCAGCATATAAGTGTTACGGCACACAAAAAGTTGGCCAAGGTGGAATATAGAGCATGGGAGGACCGATGCCTCTCGAAATAAGTTTTTGTATTTAATGTTAGTGGGGGAATTATTATTCTGTTTTTTTACTAAGTCTGCTTTGTCTCTGTATTAGATAAAGAGTAGAGCAATTTCTCTGACAAGAACTAGTCTATATTAAATGGGCGTCTATGACTACCAGCAACATCGACGAAGCAAGAATTATTTTTATCCCCTGTAACAAAGCAACAAAGAGAAATTTATGCATAAGGAAAAATAGAGCACCCATCCGGGCACATTTCTTTAATAACAATGGAACATTGACATGTAGTCTGTAACTGAATTTGAAAGTAAAATTTTCACATAGTACTATCGTCACCGGTGAACAACATCTACACTATCTACGATTGAGATTTCAATTTTACACATATTTGAATATTTTGCTCGAGTAAAATATATAGTTTTATGTGTGGTTTTTTGCTATGATGTTCACCAAAGGCTTTCTTGAAGTTGTGGCGCTCTTCAAATTCCAAATACAATAAGTTGTGCCTTTTGTCTAATTACAACTTCTTTGTTGTATCATTACATAGATTCTTAAATAACTTAAATAAGCTATGCTTTTTTTATTTACTAACTATTGTCATTACTCAATTATTTTGAATGATTTACCAACTATTTTCATTACTCAATTATTTACCAACTATTTTCATTACTCAATTATTTCAAATAAATTTTGTACGAAAAGACGGTTCTTTCAAATATAATTGTACAAAAGACACAATTCTATGTTCATAATATAGGATCAAATGCAAAATTAATTAACTAGCCCATGCATTAAAGTTAAGAATTCCATAAATTATTTGGAGAGGTTCGACAAAAGGCTAATTATTTTCTATGGGGGTGTGAAAATGCTACCAAAGTCCCGACATTCAGTATATAAATGTGCACAAAGCAAATATACGGTTATAAGATTATCATCCAGTCGTATTTTGAATATTGTTCTATATAGTACTATATGGGTCGAAGTTAGAGGAGTTTACCTGCACGTTTTATATCTGTCATCCATTGACTATATATAAGATGTCACCTAAAGATTCTACTGTTCTATAGCATGTGTTTTATAATTCCATTACCATATGTCATTCGATATAAAAGAAGCATACATGGCAAATATTTAGGTAAATGGAAGCCATATTGCTCAACTATGAAAGTTGGGTTGCTTAAATATATTTTAAATAGTTACATGTAAATAATTCACACCCTATGCAGGAGGAAGTAAGCAGTGTATTAGGCGGCTCTACATCCTTCCCAAGTGAGACCGGCAAACATATTATTACGATATTATTTTTCATGCATGATTTTCTCTTCATGCAGTGAACTTTCAGCAATATAATGTGATATTATGTTATAGAAACATTTTACTTTGGTGGATTTATATTCTAATTTCACATAACTTTATGCATACCTCCATTTGTAAATCTCTATGTTTCTATACTAAAATGCATGCTTCACTAACATATCAAGTATAGTGGTTTATATTATGAAACCAAAGTTGTTCATAATATAGATTAAAAGATAATAATACGTAACCGGCCCGTGCGAATGCACGGGTTGACGACTAGTCTAGCTACTAACTATGGACCCGTAGGTCTACGAAGAACTACTCACGCATCATCAGAGAGGCACTAATGGTCTTGATGAACCCCTCTGTGATGGTGTCTAGATTGGATCTGGTGGCTCTGGAACTTGCAGTTGCTAGAATTAATTTTTGTCAACTCCCCTAGGGTTTCTGAAATATTGGGGTATTTATAGAGCGAAGAGGTGGCGCGGGAGGCCATCGGTGTGGGCACAACCCACCTGGGTGCGCCCGGGGGCCCAGGCGCGCCCTGGTGGGTTGTGCCCCACTAGGGGCACCCCCAGGTGCTTCTCTGGCCCAAGAGGTGTCTTCTGGTCCAAAAAAATTCCACAAAAAGTTTCGTTGCATTTGGACTCCGTTTGGTATTGATTTCCTGCGATGTAAAAATCAAGGAGAAATCATCAACTGGCACTTGGCACTAGGTCAGTAGGTTAGTACCAAAAAATGATATAAAATGATTGTAAAACATCCAAGAATGATAATATAACAGCATGGAACAATCGAAAATTATAGATACGTTGGAGACGTATCAGCATCCCCAAGCTTAATTCATGCTCGTCCTCGAGTAGGTAAATGATAAAACAATTTTTTGATGTGGAATGATGCCTATCATGTTCATCTCATATTCTTTCCTTTATAGCATGTACACTTGGACTTTTATGTGGTTCAAAGAAATAGTCTAGTTTAGACATGAGGACTTCAATATTCAAGCATATCAACAAATAACCATGTCCTTCAAAATATCAATACTAAAGCAAGTTATCCCTAGCCCATCATGCTTAATCATTGATCCATTCATGCCACGGATCCAAATGTTAATTTCACGCAATGCTCAAGTATGATAATAGTGTTCCGTCGTTGGTGCTTTGTAAGAGAGGATGGAGACTCAAATAAAAAAAAAATTGCATAAAGTAAAAGATAGGCCCTTCGCAGAGGGAAGTAGGGATTTGTAGAGGTGCTAGAGCTCAAGGCTTAAATTGAGAGAAAAATTATTTTGGTTGGCATGATTTTCTCACGAACGAGAATGACTAAGAGTTCCCAACAGTTTCCATGCTAGATATATCATAGGTAATTCCCAAACATAAAATAAAGTGTATTCCTTTGTCCACCAAACTTTCACAAGCCATGGCTAGCCCTATCCAGGGTTGCCCTCCATACCATCACTTTCCAAGGAATTTATTATTTGACAACATAAAGTAAATTACCTTTTTCTTTTCGGGACTGGGAATCCCTATTACCGCCATACTCTCGTGCAATGACAAGTGAATAAACACTCATCTTGAGAATAACACATCTAGCATGAAAAATATTAGCCACCCCTCACCGCTTCGTGAGCGGTACGGCCACACAAAAGAGAAATTTATTTTGTAAATTAGAGTTGGCACATACAAATTTGCTTAGAACGACTTGGAAATACTGCATATAAGTAGGTATGGTGGACCCATTTGGCATAACTTTGGTTTTAGGATTTGGATGCACAAGTAGTATTTCTACTTAGTACAAATTGGAGCCTAGAAAGAGATTGAGAAGTGACCAACCAAGGAACGAATACCATCATAAGGGAACATTAAACATAACCAACATCTAATAATGCAACACAAGTAGGATATAATTTCATTGCATGATTATTGACTTTTGTTCTTGCATAGAGAATCACGAACCTTAAAACCAATATTCTTACGAAGACATAATTACTCATTAACATGGCTCACATATCACTATCATCATATCTCAAAACTATTACAAGGAAACAAGTTTATTTTGTCCAATGATCTTCATGAAAGATTTTATTATATGCTTCTTGGATATCTATCACTTTGGAACTAATTTCATGTGTTGCTTTTGATAAGCTCAAGCAAATACAAGTGAAGATCATGAGCATCATAATTCTTTCTCTCAAATTAATTTAAGTGAAGCAAGAGATAATTTCTTAATTTTTTTACTAACTCTCAAATAAATCTAAGTGAAGAAAGAGAGCATTTCTTCAAAAATACTAAATCACATCGTGCTCGAACAGATATAAGTGAAGCACTAAAGCAATTCGATAGCTCACAAAGATTTAAGTGAAGCATAGAGAGCAATTCTAACAAGTCACGGAATAATTTTGGCTCTCAAAAATAGGTGTGTCCGGCAAGGATGCTTATTAAAAAGAAACAAGCAAAGACTCATATCATACAAGACGCTCCAAGCAAAACTCATAATATGTGACAAATAAAAATATAGCCTCGAGTAAAATACTGATGGTCGTTAGAAGAAAGAGCGGATGCCACTCGGGCATCCCCAAGCTTAATTGCTTGCTTCTCTTTGGATAATAGCTTGGGATGTCATGTGCATCCCCAAGCTTAGGCTATTCTTACTCATTGTTCCTTCATCCATTGTAACGTCACCCAAAACTTGAAAACTTCAATCACACAAAACTCAACAAAACCTTCATGAGATCCGTTAGTATAGAAAAACAATCTTTACTGTAAGTACCATAGGAAACCAATTATTATTTTGTAATTATATTATATCTACTGTATTATAAATTTTCTATGGCAAAAACTCATCTAAGGAAACCATAGAATCATCAAAACAAGCATATAACACAATGAAAACAGAATCTGTCAAAAACAAAACAATTTGTAAAGATGCAAATTTTAACCATACTTCTGCAGCTCTAATTGTTTTTGAAAAATTAGGATAACGTGGAAAATTTGTATATTGATAACGCAAAAAATGAAGAGTTTATCACTCTCCAGTAATCATCAGTAATTCTAATTCTGGACGCAAAAGTTTCTGAATTTTTCAACACGATCAAATCAACTATCAACCAAATCATCCCAAAGGCTTTGCTTGGCACGAACACTAATTTAAACCACAAAAACACATCTAATCATAATTGTGTATTTTATTTAAAACATCAAGAAAACCAAAAAGAAAAAAGATACAAGTTAGGGTGCCTCCCAACGAGCGATATCGGTTTACGCCCTTAGCTAGGCATAATACCAAGATCTCAAGTGTTTTCATCCTTGTTGGATGATCTAGATGTTTCCCTCATTATACATTCATAAGGCAATTTGATCTTAGTTCTAGGGAAGTGTTCCTTGCCCTTTCTTAAGGGAAATTTAAATTTAATATTACCTTCTTTCGTATCAATCACTACACCCATAGTGCGTAAAAACGGTCTACCAAGTATAATGGGGCAAGACGGATTGCAATCAATGTCTAGAACAATAAAGTCTATGGGTACATAGTTCCTATTTGCAAGAATAATAACATCATAGATCCTCCCCAAAGGCATTTTAATAGTCGAATCCACCAAATGCAAATTAAGAGAACAATCTTCAATATTGGCAAGACCAAGAACATCACAAAGAGATTTCAGAATTTTGGAAACACTAGCACCCAATCACATCAAGCATTGCACTCATAATTTTTAATCTTGATTTTGATAGTAGGTTCCCATTCATCATGCAACTTTCTAGGAATTGACACTTCTAATTCCAACTTATCTTATAAAGCTTTCATCATAGCATCAACAATATGTTTAGTAAAAGCTATATTTTGTTCGTAGGCACGAGGTGAACTTATCATGGGTTCTAACAAAGAAATACAATCAATCAAAGAGCAATTATCGTAATTAAGGTCTTTGTAATCCAAGAGAGTGGGCACATCACTAGTTAAAGTTTTGACCTCTTCAAGCCCACTTTTATCAATTTTCTCAACAAGATTTTCACCCTCTGAATTATCGGATACCTTCTAACTAAAGTTGAATATTCTTCAGTCCCTTTATCATCAAGTTGAACTTTACTAAACAAGGAATCAATGGAAGAAACACCAAGAATTTTAGGATCTTCATCATTTTTATGAAAGCAATCACTAGAAAATGCTTTTTCAGAAAATTCTTGTTTAGCTATAAGCATAGCGGTTCTTTTCTTACTTTCATCCATAGAAACATAAAGAGAATAATTGATACCTCAACCCTAGGCACAAAAAATTTCAACTTGAGATTTTCCACACCATGAGAAATTCTATCAATACTTCAAGACATATTATCAATCTTATTCAATTTTTCTTCTATTGAAGCATTGAAAACCTTTTGAGTGTTGATAAATTCTTTAATATTGTTTTCTAGATCAGAGGCATTCCTATTATTATTATTATAAGAAGAATTACCATAAAAATTACCATAATCATTAGAGGAATTTCCCAGAAAAGGCCTAGGATTACAATTACCTCTATAAGCATTGTTATTGAAATTATTTCGCGAGATAAAATTCACATCTACGACATCACTATTTTGCTCAATGAAAGTAGACAAAGGTAAACCATTAAGATCAATAGGAGCATTCTTACTAACAACCATTTTCATGGGAGCATCAACTTTTTCACTCAAAGAATCAATTTCAACCCAATTAACTTTTCTGCTAGTAGGCGCCCTTTTGGTATGCCATTGCGAATAGTTCACCATAATATTATCAAGAAATTTAGTGGCTTCACCCAAAGTAAATTCCATAAAAGTACCACCCACAGCGGAGTCCAAAAGATTTCGAGAAACAAAATTCAACCCCGCATAAATTTTTTGTATGATCATCCAAAGATTTAATCCATGAGTTGGCCAATTCCTTAGCATCAATTTCATCCTTTGCCAAGATTGTGGAACATGCTCATGTTCAAGTTGCTTGAAATTCATGATCTGAGTTCTAAGGGAAAAAAAATTTGCGGGGAGAAAATACTTAGTAATAAAAGCATCTTTGCACTTATCCCAAGAATTGATACTATTTCGAGGCAAAGATGAAAACCAAATTTTAGCATGGCCGCGCAAAGAGAACGAAAATAATTTCAACTTCACAATATCATTGTGCACATCTTTTTTCTTTTGCATATTGCATAACCCCACGAAGGTGTTAAGATGAGACGCGGCATACTCATTAGGAGTACCGGAAAATAGATCTTTCATGACAACATTCAAGAAAGCAACATTAATATCACAAGATTCCGCACTAGTGGCGGGATGAGCAATCGGAGTGCTAATAAAGTCATTGTTGTTGGTATTAGAAAAATCACACAACTTAGTGTTTTCTATGTCTTGAGCTTGCGTTGTTTTTCCCTTGAAGAGGAAAGGGTGATGCAGCACCGTAGCGTAAGTATTTCCCTCAGTTTTTGAGAACCAAGCTATCAATCCAGTAGGAGACCACACACGAGTCCCTCGTACCTTCACAAACAAATAAGAACCTTGCAACAAATGCGATAAAGGGGTTGTCAATCCCTTCTCGGCCACTTGCAAAAGTGAGATCTGACAGAGATAATAAGATAATATTTTTGGTATTTTTGTTATAGATTGAAAGTAAAGATTGCAAAGTAAAAGTAAAGTAAAGATAAATAGTTGATGAAAGATTGATATGATGGAAGATAGACCCGGGGGCCATAGGTTTCACTAGTGGCTTCTCTCATGATAGCAGATTTCTACGGTGGGTGAACAAATTACTATCGAGCAATTGATAGAAAAGCGCATAGTTATGAGAATATCTAGCCATGATCATTGTATATAGGCATCACATCCATGACATGTAGACCAAAACGATTTTGCATCTACTACTATTACTCCACACATCGACCGCTATCCAGCATGCATCTAGTGTATTGAGTTCATAAGAACAGAGTAACGCCTTAAGCAAGATGACATGATGTAGAGGGATAAACTCATGCAATATGATGTAAACCCCATCTTTTTATCCTCGATGGCAACAATACAATATGTGCCTTGCTGCCCCTGCTATCACAAGGAAAGGACACCGCAAGATTTAACCCAAAGATAAGAACTTCTCCCATTGCAAGAACGATCAATCTAGTAGGCCACACCAAACTGATAATTCGAAGAGACTTGCAAAGATATTGAAATCATGCATAAAATATTTCAGAGAGGAATCAAATATTGTTCATAGGTAATGTTGATCATAAACCCACAATTCATCGGATCTTGACAAACACACCGCAAAAAGAATTACATCGAATAAATCTCTAAGAAGATCGAGGATAACTTTGTATTGAGATCCGAAGAAAGAGAAGAAGCCATCTAGCTAATAACGATGGACCCAAAGGTCTGTGGTAGACTACTCACAACTCATCGGAGAGGCTATGGTGTTGATGTAGAAGCCCTCCGTGATCGATTCCCCCTCCGGTGGAGCTCTGAAAAAGGCCCCAAGATGGGATCTCATGGGTACAGAAGTTTGCAGTGGTGGAACTAGGGTTTGGTGGTGCTCTCGGATGTTTTTAGGGTATATGAGTATATATAGGATGAAGAAGTATGTCGGTGCAGCTACGAGGGGCCCACGAGGGTGGGGGCATGCACCTGCTCTCGTGGCCGCCTCGTTTCTTCCCTGGCGTGTACTCCAAGTCTTCTGTGTTGTATTTGTTCCAAAAACGACTCTCCGGAAGGTTTCATTCCATTTGGACTCCGTTTGATATTCCTTTTCTGCGAAACACTGAAATAGACAAAAAAACAGCAATTTGCACTGGGCCTTGGGTTAGTAGGTTAGTCTGAAAAATAATATAAAAGTGTATAATAAAGCCCATTAAACATCCAAAACAGATAATATAATAGCGTGGAACAATAAAAAATTATAGATACATTGGAGACGTATCAAGCATCCCCAAGCTTAATTCCTGCTCGCCCTGGAGTAGGTAAATGTTAAAAACGGAATATTTGATGTGGAATTCTACCCAACATAATTCTCAATGTAATTTTATTTATTATGGCATGAATGTTCAGATCCGAAGGATTCAAGACAACAGTTTAATATTGACATAAGAATAATAATACTTCAAGGATACTAACAAAGCAATCATGTCTTCTCAAAATAGCATGGCCAAAGAAAGTTATCCCTACAAAATCATATAGTCTGGCTATGCTCTATCTTCATCACACAAAATATTTAAATCATGCACAACCCCGGTTTCAGCCAAGCAATTGTTTCACACTTCAATTTTGTCAAACCTTTCAACTTTCACGCAATACATGACCGTGAGCCATGGATATAGCACTATGTGGAATAGAGTGGTGGTTGTGGAGAAGACAAAAGAGGAAGATAGTCTCACATCAGGCGTATCGATGAGCTATGGAGATGCCCATCAATAGATATCAATGTGAGTGAGTAGGGATTGCCATGTAACGGATGCACTAGAGCTATAAGTGTATGAAAGCTCAACAAAGGAAACTAAGTGGGTGTGCATCCAACTTGCTTGCTCACGAAGGCCTAAGGCATTTTGAGGAAGCCCATAATTGGAATATACTAGCCAGGTTCTATAATGAAAATTCCCACTAGTATATGGAAGTGACAAAACAAGAGACTCTTTATCATTGAGATCATGGTGCTACTTTGAAACACAAGTGTGAAAAATGGATAGTAGCATTGCCCCTTCTCTTATTTTCTCTCATTTTTTCTTTTTTTCTTTTGGGCCTTTTCTCTTCCCTTTTTTATGGCCTCTTTTTTTTCTTTCTCTTTTTTTTTTGTCCGGAGTCTCATCCCAACTTGTGGGGGAATCATAGCCTCCATCATCCTTTCCTCACTGGGACAATGCTCTAGTAATGGAGATCATCACACTTTTATTTACTTACAACTCAAAGATTACAACTCGAAGGTAGAACAAAGTATGACTCTATGTGAATGCTTCCGCCGGTGTACCAGGATGTGTAATGAATCAAGAGTGACATGTATGAAAAATTGTGCATGGTGGACTTGCCACAAATACGATGTCCATAATAGGTAGGTATGGTAGCTGTTTTGAGGAAGGTATATGGTGGGTGTATGGTACTGGCGAAAGTTGCGTGGTACTAGAGAGGCTAGCAATGGTGGAAGGGTGAGAGTGCGTATAATGCGTGGACTCAACATTAGTCATAAAGAACTCATATACTTATTGCAAAAATCTATGAGTTATCAAAACAAGTATTCAACGCATGCTCCTAGGGGAAGGGTTGGTAGGTGTCGGGGAAACTGATTGCCCACGAACACCTATGGGACCGGAGCCCCTTTTCGGTACGGCAAGGGAGCGGAGGGAGCACAAAGAGCAGATCGAGGTGCACACACGAGCAGTTTACCCAGGTTCGGGCCGCACGGATGCGTAAAACCCTACTCCTGCCTTGGTTGTATTGAGTTATTGGCTCGGGAGCGAGAAGATCTACAGTACTAGCTACACCGAGCTTGGGAGTGATCAAGTTTCGGAATCGAACCCCCTCTACGTTGTGCATGGGCCTCCTTTTATAGCTCAAAGGGGTCACCGACAGGTGTCAACGTAGATGAGGGTAAAAGTGTAAAATTGGTGGTAGTTGTAACAGTGCATGTACAATGTATGCACAGTGCTTCGTACCTAACCCAGACGGTGGGGGACAAGGGCATTGAATGCCCGTCGCCGTCACCCCAAAAGCATCCGCCCGGGCGTCTCCGTTCGCCACGATGGTGGCCTCGTCACCGTGGCTTGCCACTGTGTACCCCAGGCTGCACAGCCATCTGCCACGTGCCCCTGGAAGGGCCCCCAGGGCGACGCGTGGACAGATGAGCTGGAGCGCAGGCACACAGTGAAAGCTTACCACGGCAAGCTCCTTGCCGCGGTTACTACCTTGCCGGGCCCGGAAGCTTGTCGCTCTCCGGGTCCTGCCGGGGCGCGTGATGCGTCACGGTATGTCTTCTGAGATGCTGTTGTTTGGCCTTCCTGGCAAGCTCCTCTTGCCAGGGTCTTGTGCTGTAGGGATAACCTTGAGCCTGGAGCGGCCTTCCCGGCAAGCTCCTCTTGCCAGGGTCTTGTTTCTTCTCTTGAATACTTTGTTCTTGAATGGCTCCAAAGGAGCTAGAGTGGGCCTTGGCGGGCGCGTGGTGAGCCAGACCACGGGACGCTGCTACTGCCCGTGCACAAGTCGGGATACTAAGGTACCCCTACTTTAGTACACCGACAGGAGCCCCCGGGCCTGGGCCACACACGGTGCCGAGCGCTGTTGGGCCAGGCCCAAAGTAGTGCACGGGCACACGCGGCCCACGACGCGCCGTTTCCCACTCCGCAGTCGCCGCATCCCTCCCTAACGGCACGCGTTGATTGCGGCGTCATGGGAGAGATCGTGACCTGTTTCTTAAATGGTAAAATGCGGAACGTCCCCCACTTCCCCCTTAAAAGCAGAGGAAGCAGGGGCAGTTTCCCCCCCCCATTGCTTCATTGCGTCTTCAATCTCCAGAAACCCCCGCCGCTCTCCGCCTCCCCAAAGGTCGACAGAGAGCCGAGTTCCACCTCTCTTCCACCGCCGCCAGTCTCCCCGGTGCCGCCGACCCCTCTCGCCGTCCCTGCCATGGCCCCGAAGAGTAGCAAGGCGAAGAGCGAGAAGTCCGACAAGGCGGCGAAGCTGGCAGCAATGCGGAAGAGGATGGTGGTCTTCCCGCCGAGGCTCGGCGCGAGGGAGCTGAGGGACAAGTATTACTTGTTCTCGGCGAGGGAGACGAAGGCCCACCCGCACACCAGAGTCCTCCCCGCCGAAGCCTGCGACATGTATCCGGGAGGTTACTACTACTTTGCTCTGTTCTTCCACTGTGGTCTTTGTCCTCCGTACTCTGAGTTTTTCTGCGACGTGATGAACACGTATGGATTCCATCTCTTCGATTTTACCCCGAATGCCGTCCTCACTATGGACGTTTTCGCACATCTGTGCGAAAACTTTGTCGGGGTCCACCCCAACGTAGCTCTCTTCCGCCACTTCTTCACACCTAGAGTAGAGTCTGGATCCCCACTCTCCGGTGGCATCTCCTGGATCTTTAGGCTCAACAAGAAAGAGGCGTACTTGATTGGAGAGCTCCGCGGCAAGTGGGAAGAGTGGAGGGCTGATTGGTGCTGGGTTATGGAAGAGGAGCCCTAGCAATTCACCTCGCCGCGCCGGACTGCAATAGTGCGCGGCAAGGATTGGAGTGACTTGGCCCCGGAGGATGAGAAGTTGAAGATTGCCCTCACTAGGATCCTTCGCCTCCGGGCTGCCAACCTTACTGTAGGTGAGGTCGGGGCTGATTTCCTTCGCCGCCGCATTGCTCCCCTGCAGGAAAGGAAGAGGCCTGCTTGGGAGTTCGGCAACGCGGCAGACCGCATGAGGCTGCGCCCCGGCCTGAACTACAACTTCACTGTCTTGGAACTCAAGGGGATGATCCGCTCACTGTTCAAGCATGATCCCAAGCATCCGGAGTGGTTTACCCCGTCGAATGGAGTAGTTCCGTTATGCAACAACTCTGCCCTTAGTGCCATCCGCGCGGCAATGCCTCAGTGCGACTCCCACGGGGTTGATCCCACTTGGCTGATTCCTTCAGAAGAGACCGTGCAGACCTTATTCGACAACCTGGTTGAACGGCCGCGCAACCCCGAAGAGAAGAAGGGGCTCACCCGCGCGACCATCGACCGGGATGTGGCATATATAGCCAACAGGATGGAGGAGGCCGCCACAGCTGCGGCCGCGGGTGAGTTTGGGTACACCGTGGATGAAGCAGAAGCAGCGGACGCAGTGAGCCAGACCGAGGAGGAGGAAATTCTCAAACTGCTGAGGCCTGCCGGGCAGCCTGCCGGGGAGCCTGTCGGGATGGGCGAGGCTACCGGACAGGGCACTGAGTCCAGTGAACCCGCCGAGGATGATGCCGAATTGGGCAATTCTAACAAAGACTCGGGCGGGTCACTGAACCTCGACGACGCCTCCTCATCCTCGGAGAATTCTCCGCCACCACCGAGTCCTCCGCCACAGCCAAAGAAGCGCCTCCGCAAGACCACTGACGCGGCGAGGCAGCCGGCGCCCCAGCAGCAGCCGCAGCGTCGCTCGACGCGTGTCACCACGACGAACAAGGCCGCCAAGGGGCGCCCCGCGCCTCAGCGGCAGGCGGAGGGGGATCTTCCCAAAGCGGTTCTGGTGATCCTTCTGCCCCTCGGTCTTCGGGGACGACCAGAGCGGGGTCTTCTCAATCCACGGCTCCGAAGCCCGCCAAGCGCCCGAGGGAGCCAACCCCTCCAGCTCCCCGCGCAGGGACGCGCGAGGCGGACTTCGACTTCTCCGCCCTTAGTTCCGACGAGGAGGAGGAAGAGTAAGCATTTGCAACCGTTATTTCTTTCGATTCTTGTTGCTCTTGTCTTGATTTCTCTTTGCCTGACTCTGATTTTGTTTGGCTTCCAGGACCCTGACTCAGAGGATGGCGAAGAGGGCCAAGATCCCGGTGGTTGATCTAGAAGAGGACGAGCCCGTCGCCGCGGCAGGAGATGCGCCTGCGACATGATTGCCGGACCAGCCTGCTGCTCCGGAGAGCAGCCCCCAGTGTAAGTCTTTTGTTCACTTCTCCGCTTGTCGGGCGCGCTTGAGTTTCTCGTCCTTGCTAACGTCTTGTTTGCTTGTTGTCTTGTGCAGAAGTGGAGCCGCAGCTTCAGGAGCGTCAAGAAACTGCTCCCGACGAGCCGCTCGTCCCACCATCCCCGCCAAGGAGGAGCTCCCCGGCGAGGGAGGGTGCTCCGCCAAGGGCGGGTACTCCGCCAAGGGCGAGTACCCCGCCAAGAGCAAGCACCCCGACAAGGGTGGACACCCCGCCAAGGGAAGGCGCCAGCGGCCCTCCGCCGGCGGGGGCTTCTACTACGCCGCCAAGGGAGAACTCCCCGGCGAGGGATCCCGTTACCGAAGAGGCCCGCGCAGGTAGCCCTTGTACTTTTCTTCTCTTGAATTCATCTTTTTGGATATTTGCTTGACGATTCTTCCTTTCTTCTTCTTCTGTCAGATCCGCCCGCCCCGGAGCCGATGGAGACGGAGACCATCGCCGAGGAGGTCGTGCGTGGCAATGCTGACGGCACCGCCACTGCTGACGAGCCCGTCGCCGATGAGACCCCCGCGGCCACTGACGCGGCAGCTGGGGAGGGGACCGGCGACCGCACTGACGGCCCCGAGGCCGCAGGAGCGCCGGACACTGCGCCGGCCGCCGACCCCTCTGCTGCAGCGACTGGGCCGGGCATCTATCTGGAGGCCGCCAACGGGGTCTTTATTCAAGTCCCGTGGGCGTCCTCATCAAGGGAACCCACAGAGGGGGAGAGCTTCGACGGAGAAGTCCTCGCCTCCGCCGGGCTGAGGGTTGTCGACGCGCCCGGCAGCAGCAGCGAGCCCGAAGAGGAGCAGCTCCTGCGTCGGCTGCTGGCCTTGTGACGGGCCAGGCAGGCCAAGCTGGAGTCCCGAGAGGCTCTGGCTGGCAAGGCTAGTGTCGACTTGGAGAAGCGCGCCGCCGAGCTCCGTGCCGCCAATCAAGCGGCCCTCCGAAACTTGGCGGAGGAGCGGGAGGAGCTTGCTGGAGCGCACCAGGCGTTCATCCTCGAGAAGGCCGAGGTTGAGGAGCAGCAACGACTAGCCGCCGAGGATCTGTCTCGGCGGGAGGGAGAGCTCAATCAGCGGAAGGTCGACCTCGATAGCCACGAGGACGACCTCACCGCGCGCGAGCAGTCCATTGGCGGGGCTCTGCAGGAGGCGAGGGACGCCGCTGCTGCCGCAGAGACCGCCAAGAGGGACCTAGAGACAAGGGTGGCGCAGTTGGAGACGAGCTTCAGGACGAGCGAGGAGAGGGTTGCCGCGCTCAACTTGGCGCGGGAGAAGGACGCCCACACCAACTCGGAGATGCAAGTCCGTCTCTCCGAGAAGGGCAAGGAGCTCAACAACGCCAAGGATTCCATTACAGACTTGGAGCTGAAGGTATCTACCCTCACTGACTCACTTGACGCCGCCCGGAGCCGCGAAACGAAGCTGAAGGAGGATCTCCGCGCCGAGAGGGCATTGCTAGACAGCGCCGCCGTCTCGCAAAATAACTTCAAGGAGACGCTGGAGCAGTGGACCGAGGGGCTCGTCGCTGCAGCCGCCAACATCGACAAGGAGATGGTGGCGCTGGGGACGGAGCACCTCGTGTACTCTCCCGACGAGAACCTCCCCCACAACGCCAAGCTGAGCTTGTTCTTCAGAGGAGTGGCGCCTGCCCTCGCGCAGCTACGGGAAAGGCTCCCCTTGCAGCTGGCGAACGAGGCGCGAAGGCTCTGCACAGGTACCATGGAGCGAGTGTTGGCGAAGATCGTCTACCGCAACCCTGGGATCAACCTCGACAACGTCCTCCGGACCCTGCCGCCCGAAGCTGACCAAGAGGCGTTGAAGGCTCGCGTCGCCCACATTATGGCCAAGGTGGGCAAGATCAAGAGGGTCGACGGCGACCATGTAGACTAGGTCGCTTACTTTCTGCTTCCCTTGCCGCTGCCAATTAAGTCATAGACAGTAGTTTGTTAGAACAGCGGCAAGTCTTCTTGTAATATAACTTTATTTTGGATAGTCAATGCAGTGTTATCTCCCTTGCTTGGTTCCTTCACTTTGTATGCTTCTCACCCTACGCTTCTAGGGAACTCGCCGGCAAAGGGGCCCTTGCCGCGAGCGTTGAGTGTGGGACTTCAGCGGCCTGCTGGCAATGCCCTTGCCGGCAAGAAACCTTGCCGCAGCTAGTCGCAGCACACTTAAATTGTTGAGCGAACTCGAAAACGAAGTAAGGGCGCGACACTTGTCACAGCTTACTTAAGCCGTTGAGCGTGCTCGAAACAAAGTAAGGGCGCGGCTAGCCACGGGTAGGTTCCTCCACGCATAGGTTTTCCATACAAAGTGTGGTCGTTCAAGGAAGACAACTAAGATTTTAAAAATTTGAATTGCTCAAACTTTGGCAACTTATCTTTTGTGTGCCGTTTGCTTCCCGGCAAGGCTTTCCTTTCTTGAACAACACTTGGTCCATACCACTGTCTCCTTCCCCCCCGGCAAACTTGTGCGCGAGGAACACTTCTTCTGCTTAAGAGAGAAAGGAAAAAGGGAAGAAACACCGATATGGAGCCTTGCGGCTTCCTGTTGCTCACCGGGGGTGCATGCTGCACAAAGTGTCAGATAACACATGCAAGAAAAAGGGAAAGCATGAAATGACAAATGGTGCGAAGCACAAAAGTTTTACTGATGCACGGGGTCTGCGCCCGGCTTTGTACAAAGGTTTACATGCAACAGCGGCAAGACTTGTACAAAAGGTGGTTGCCGGAGCGGATCACGGCAACCGCGCCTCATGGGTGAAACTTGCGAAGATGCTCAATGTTACAGGTGTTGCTCACCGGTAAGCCTTCTTCGGTCTCAAGGCGGACAGCGCCGGGCCTTGTGACTTGTCTCACCCGATAAGGGCCTTCCCACTTTGGCGTCAACTTGTTGGAATTCTTGGCGGACTGAACGCGCCGAAGAACAAGGTCGCCTTCCTCGAGACTCCTGGCCTGGACTTTGCGGCTATGATAGCGGCGCAAAGCTTGCTGGTATCGAGCAGCTCGTACAACAGCCTGGAGACGGTCCTCCTCGAGGAGCAGTGCATCATCTTGCCGCAGCTGCTCTTGCTCAAACTCATCATAAGCGAGCACTCGAGGAGACCCGTATACGAGTTCCGTGGGGAGAACTGCCTCTGCTCCATAGACAAGAGCAAAGGGTGTCTGTCCGGTGGCTCGATTTGGTGTCGTCCTGATTGACCAAAGAGCCGCCGGCAACTCCTCGATCCAGTTTCTTCCGCACTTGTGCAGCTTGTTGAAGGTTCTTGTCTTGAGCCCGCGCAGCACTTCAGCATTGGCCCTCTCCACTTGACCGTTGCTCCTTGGGTGAGCAACAGAAGCGAAGCAGACCTTGGCGCCAAGGTCTTGGACGTACTGCATGAAGGTACGACTTGTGAACTCTGTGCCGTTGTCGGTGATGATCCTGTTAGGGATTCCGAAACGGCAAACGATCGATCTGAAGAACCTGACTGCTGACTGTGCGGTCACCTTTCTCACTGGTTCCACTTCCGGCCACTTTGTGAACTTGTCGATTGCAACGTACAAGTACTCAAAGCCCCCGACTGCGCGGGGAAAGGGGCCGAGGATGTCGAGCCCCCAGACCGAGAAGGGCCAGGTCAAAGGGATTGTCTGGAGAGCTTGAGCTGGCTGGTGTATTTGTTTGGCATGGAACTGGCACGCTTCACACTTGGTTACTTGTGCAGTTGCATCTTGGAGGGCTTCTGGCCAAACGAAACCTTGCCGGAACGCCTTCCCGGCAAGTGCTCTTGCGCCAATGTGGTGGCCACATATGCCTCCATGTGTCTCTGCCAACAGCTTCTGTCCATCTTCCCGGGAAATGCACTTCAATCTGACACCATTGAGTCTTCTTCTGTACAGTTCATTGCCGACGAACTGGTACATACTTGACTGCCTGGTTATTCTCTCTATATCTTCTGGTTCTTCGGGAAGTTCTCCAGTTTGAAGAAAACGGACGATTTGTTGTGCCCATGCTGGAGCCTGAGGTTCGACAACAAGGACTAAAGGCATTAGTGCTGCTGCGGGAACGTCAGCTTCTATGGCAAGAACCTGCGGCTCTGTCGGAGCTGAACGTTCCCCGGCAAGCTCGCCGGGGCAAGACTTGCCGGGAACGTCTGCTTCAACTGTACGAACCCTAGAGTCTGCAGGAGCAGACTGTTCCTCAGCAACTTGGTTGTTGATCTTGGGGACCTTGGCGGCGGCTTCAGGAAGATCCGCCGGCAAGTAGTCGCCGGAGACCAACTTCCTCTTCTTGCTTTGCCCAACTGATGGTGTGATGGATGGTTGAGTTAGCTTGAGTATGAAGGTCCCTGGTTCCACAGGTAGCTTCAACGCTGCACACTTTGACAAGCCGTCCGCGATATCATTTTGAGCTCTTGGAACGTGCTCCATCTGCAGGCCTTCAAAGTGTTCTTCAAGCTTCCTCACTTCATCGACATAAGCCTCCATCAAAGGACTCCGGTAGCTCTTGTTTACTTGTCGGACCACCAACTGTGAATCTCCCCGCACAACCAGCTTCTTGATCCCAAGTTCGGCCGCAATTCTGAGGCCGGCAAGCAAACCCTCATACTCAGCAGTATTGTTTGTCGCTTGCTCCTTGGGAAAGTGCATTTGAACAACATACTTGAGGTGCTCCCCGGTGGGCGCTACGAGTAACACGCCAACACCGGCGCCTTGCAGCGAGAAGGCACCATCGAAGTACATTATCCATTCTTTGCTTGCTTCTTTGACGGGGACGTTTGTCTCTGGAACTTCTTCGTCTGGTGTTGGTGTCCATTCTGCTATGAACTCTGACAAAGCTCTGCTCTGTATAGTTGAAGTGCTTTCAAACTTAAGACCAAAGCTTGACAGCTCCAGTGCCCACTCGACAATCCTACCTGTTGCTTCTGGATTTTGCAATATCCTCTTTAGCGGAAAGCGAGTGACCACTGTTATCTCATGTGCTTGGAAGTAGTGGCGCAGCTTTCTCGAGGCCATAAGGAGGCCGAAAAGCAGCTTCTGGACTCCAGAGTATCTTGACCTAGCCCCCTGCAGGAGGGAACTAACAAAATAGACTGGGCGCTGCACCATCTTCTTTCGCACTTCTTCTCGTATCTGCGCAGACTCATCCTTGTCGGGGCCAGAGCTCGTCGGGGGAGCCCTCTGCTTGTCGCTGGATGCGCTTGCCGGGGCCGCGGGCTCCTCCTCTGCCTCCCTTTTCGCTACCAACGCAGCACTAACCACTTGATTGGTTGCTGCTAAGTACAGCAGCAACTTCTCTTGTGGCCTAGGTGCGACAAGTATTGGAGTGGAGGAAAGGTATCCTTTCAAGTCCTGCAGCGCTGCCTCCGCTTCCGGAGTCCATTTCATAGGACCTGCCTTTTTCAAGATTTTGAAAAACGGCAGGGCGCGTTCTGCAGACTTTGAAATGAACCTGCTGAGGGCAGCCACACAACCAGCAAGCCTTCGTACATCCTTGACGCGTTCCGGGGCTTCGATCTGCTCGATGGCCTTGATCTTGTCGGGATTGGCCTCAATCCCCCTCTGGGACACAAAGAACCCGAGAAGCTTGCCGGAGGGGACTCCGAAGACGCACTTCTCGGGGTTAAGCTTGAGTTGTATCTTGCGCAGATTCACAAAAGTTTCTTCTAGGTCTTCAATCAGGGTATCCTTGCTCTTGCTCTTGACCACTATGTCATCCATGTAGGCTTCTACATTCCTGTGTATCTGTGGCTCAAAAGCAGTGTGGACCACCCTTGCAAATGTTGAGCCCGCATTCTTCAGTCCAAAGGGCATGCGTATGAAACAGTAAGTGCCACATGGAGTAATGAATGTGGTCTTCTCTTCATCTTCCTCAGCCATGAATATCTGGTGGTATCCGGAGTATGCATCGAGAAATGAAAGAAACTCACATCCAGCCGTGGAGTCAACGATCTGGTCAATGCGCGGCAAGGGAAATGGATCCTTGGGACAGGCTTTATTCACATCAGTGAAGTCTATACAAAGTCTCCACTTCCCATTAGCCTTGCGCACGACAACTGGATTGGCCAGCCACGTGGGATGAAGTACACCTCTAACAAGGCCTGCTGCTTTCAACTTCTTGATCTCTTCGGCAATGAACTCTTGGCGCTCCACTACTTGCTTCCTGACCTTCTGCTTGACGGGCCGCACGCGAGGACAAACGGCAAGCTTGTGCTCAATTACTTTCCTGGGAACGCCGGGGATGTTAGACGGTTGCCATGCAAACACGTCAACATTCGCCCGCAGGAAAGCAACGAGCGCGCTTTCCTATTTGGGGTCGAGCGTAGCACTGATGGTGAAGGTACCACCAGTGCCGTCCTCCTTGGCGGACACCTTCTTGGTTGCAGGTGGAGCTGCCATTCCTTTCTTGCACTTGCCGGTGGAGCTCGATGGTGCGTCCTCGACGGCAGCGCGGCACTCCGAAGAGGTGCGCTTGCCGGAGTGGGCTCCAGAGCTCTTGCCGGACTTGGTCTAGGTCTTCCCTCCGGGAGCTTCAGCGGCAAGTGTCTTGCTCTCTGCCACGGCTGCTGCATCCCGGTAGATCTTGTCGGCGCAGATAAGCGCGTCCTTCTTGTCGCCGGGGACAGAGATGACGCTTATTGGCCCTGGCATCTTGAGCATGTTGTATGCATAGTGAGAGGCTGCCATGAACTTGGCGAGCGCAGGACGGCCAAGTATCCCATTGTATGGTAATGGGATATCGGCAACGTCGAAGGTGACCCTCTCAGTCCTGAAGTTTTGCTCTCCGCCAAAGGTCACTGACAGTGTTATCTTTCCCTTCGGCTTGCTCCTTCCCGGGTTAATCCCTTGGAACGTCCCGGTTTCCTCGAGCTCGCTGTCGGGGATCTGCAGCTTCCGGATTATAGCAGAGGAAATCAAGTTTAGGCCTGCCCCGCCATCAACCAACATCTTGGTGACCTTGAGGTTGCGGATGGTTGGCGAAACCAACATCGGCAAGCACCCGACCACAGTTGTGCGGTCAGGGTGGTCCTCAAGGTCGAAGATGATGGGCGTGCTGGACCACTTCAGGAGTTTGCGCGACTCGATGGGTGGCTCAGCTGCATTCACTTCCCACACCCATTGCTTGAGTTGGCGATGGGAAGTGTGCAGAGAGGCACCTCCATCGACGCACAGAACTTCTGTGGCCTTCTAGAACTCCTGCTCGCTGTTGTCTCCGTCATCCATGTCCTCGTCATCGTCTTCGTCTTCATCCTTGTCGCGGCCGCGGGGAGGTCTATCTCCCTGCCGCTGCTTGGCCTTGCCGCGGCGTCCTCCCCGGCCATTGAACGGTCGGTTCTTGCCGGACTCTCCTCCGCCTCCTTGGGCCTTCTCCTTGTCGCGTCGCTCGTATTTGGCCTTCTGCTGCTCGACCAGGTACTCAACCCTCTTGCAGTTCTGGAGATCGTGGCCCTTGGTGCGGTGGATCTTGCAGTACTGCTTGTCGGAGCCGTCCTGCTTGTCGGCGGCCGCCACAGGGGTGGCCTCCTTGCCGGAGCCACCGGCCTGTGTCTTCTGGGTGGCAGCCTCCTTGCCGGACTGCTCGACAACCAATACTTCCTTGTTCTTCTTCTTCTTATTGTTCCGCCTCCGGTTCTTTCTTGCCGGGGTGGCATCCTCGCTGTCTGTTCCTCTTGCTCTAGTATCCTCTCCGGGGAGTCTCCTCCCTTCTTCAGCGCGCGCACACTTGTTAGCCAGAGCGTAAAGCTCGCTGACGTCCCGAATCTTGGTCATCGCCATCTCCTCCCTCATCCGGCGGTTACGCACGTTCTGGTGGAACGCGCTGATAACCGCGGCAGGGTGGACATCCGGGATGTTGTGCTGAACGCGGCTGAACCTCTGGATGTACTTTCGCAGGGACTCTCCCTCCTTCTGGGCAAGAATGTGAAGATCGCCCTCTTGGCCGTGGGGTTTGTGACCGCCCGTGAAGGCGCCGACAAACTGGTGGCATAGATCTCCCCAAGAAGAGATGGAGTTCTCCGAAAAGTGCATAAGCCAAGATCTGACGTTTGGCTTAAGCACGAGCGGGAAGTAATTCGCTAGAATCTTCTCGTCGCGTCCCCCGGCAGCCTGCACCGCAATGGTGTAGATGCTGAGGAACTCCGAGGGATGGGTCTTGCCGTCGTACTTCTCGGGTTACGTCGGGCTTGAAGTTCTTCATGCTGGGCCACTGGACTTGCCGCAGCTCTCGGGTGAACACAGGGCAACCTGCCGCATACGGCAAATCGCCTAGTTCACCGGGCGCGTGCATGTCAACAGCGGTCCCAGCGCGCTGGTCGGACTGTCGTCGCGCTTCTCTTCGACGCTCGATGCGAGTTCGAGCGTCCCCTTGTCGCCTGTCGTCGAGGACTTGGCGTTGATCGTGGCGAGCCCGCGGATCCGACGACGCCGTGGAGTCGTCGTCGACGTTGATCCGGCGAGTCGGCGATTTATGCTTCCGCGGCGGGGAGTGCACGGTTGTCGCACCCCCGGCGGTCTTGTCTCCATCGGCCTTCGCTTGGCTGACTGGCCGCGGCCGTGATGTTGCCGGCTGCTGCGGCGTGTCTTTGTTGGCGAAGGCGATGAGGCTCTGGATTGTAGCCCTCCAGTCTTCGGCCTTGTCCGCCGCTGGAGGGAAGTCGAGGAGCAGTTGAGCTCTGGCTAGAGCTTCTGCTGGAGAGGAGGGGAGCGGTGGCGAGCGGTGCGAGGAGCGAGATATGCTCGGACTTCTAACAGCGTTAGAAGGAGCAGGATCTCGCCCCGGCGACCGTGCCTTGCTCGTGCCAGCGCGTTGGCCTTGAGCATCCTGCGACCCGCCGGCCTGGCCACGTCCCAGCAAGCGTATGGTACCCCCGGTACCACGCCGCTGCTGGTCTGGCACCTCCTGAGAGGGGTGCGGTGCATGCACGGACACCGAGGTCTTGGAGTGGGCTCGGTCGTCCGTCTTGTCCTTGGACTTGGCGGCGCCGTGAGTGTCCTCACCGGCGTCCACCCTTCCGCCAGCGTCTACCCCACCAACCGTTGGTTCTGGTGGTGGTGGGATCGATGCAGACGGGCCTCCGACCTCCGAAGCCTTCTTCTTCGGCGGCATGTTGATGTAGTCGATGAGGTTGATGAAGCTGCTAAAGATTACGCCCGCGTGAACGCCGGATCAGGTTCGCACAACCTCGACGCTCCCTACCTGGCGCGCCAAAGATGTCGGGGAAACTGATCGCCCACGAACACCTATGGGACCGGAGCCCCTTTTCGGTACGGCAAGGGAGCGGAGGGAGCAGAAAGAGCAGATCGAGGTGCACACACGAGCAGTTTACCCAGGTTCGGGCCGCACGGATGCATAAAACCCTACTCCTGCCTTGGTTGTATTGAGTTCTTGGCTCGGGAGCGAGAAGATCTACAGTACTAGCTACACCGAGCTTGGGAGTGATCATGTTTCGGAATCGAACCCCCTCTACGTTGTGCATGGGCCTCCTTTTATAGCTCAAAGGGGTCACCGACAGGTGTCAACGTAGATGAGGGTAAAAGTGTAAAATTGGTGGTAGTTGTAACAGTGCATGTACAGTGTATGCACAGTGCTTTGTACCTAACCCAGACGGTGGGGGACAAGGGCATTGAATGCCCGTCGCCGTCACCCCAAAAGCATCCGCCCGGGCGTCTCCGTTCGCCACGATGGTGGCCTCGTCACCGTGGCTTGCCACCGTGTACCCCAGGCTGCACAGCCATCTGCCACGTGCCCCTGGAAGGGCCCCCAGGGCGACGCGTGGACAGATGAGCTGGAGCGCACGCACACAGTGAAATCTTACCGCGGCAAGCTCCTTGCCGCGGTTACTACCTTGCCGGGCCCGGAAGCTTGTCGCTCTCCGGGTCCTGCCGGGGCGTGTGATGCGTCACGGTATGTCTTCTGAGATGCTGTTGTTTGGCCTTCCTGGCAAGCTCCTCTTGCCAGGGTCTTGTGCTGTAGGGATAACCTTGAGCCTGGAGCGGCCTTCCCGGCAAGCTCCTCTTGCCGGGGTCTTGTTTCTTCTCTTGAATACTTTGTTCTTGAATGGCTCCAAAGGAGCTAGAGTGGGCCTTGGCGGGCGCGTGGTGAGCCAGACCACGGGATGCTGCTACTGCCCGTGCACAAGTCGGGATACTAAGGTACCCCTACTTTAGTACACCGACAGTAGGAGTTAACCATCGCGTGATCCCAGCCTCCACACAAAGTATGACAATCAATAAATAAACCATGCTCCAACTTTATCACATAGCGGTTCACCATACGTGCATGCTACGGGAATCACAAACTTTAACACAAGTGTTTCTCAAATTCACAATTACTCCACTTGCATGACTCTAATATCACCATCCTCATATCTCAAAAAAATCATCAAGTATCAAACTTCTCATAATATTCAATGCACTTTTATGAAAGTTTTTATTATACCCATCTTGGATGCCTATCATATTAGGACTACTTTTATAACCAAAGCAAATTACCATGCTGTTCTAAAAGACTCTCAAAAAAATATAAGTGAAGCATGAGAGATCAATAATTTCTATAAAATAGAACCACCGCCGTGCTTTAAAAAGATGTAAGTGAAGCACTAGAGCAAAACTTTCTAGCTCAAAAGATATAAGTGAAGCACATAGAGTATTCTAATAAATTACGATTCATGTGTGTCTCTCTCAAAAGGTGTGTACATCAAGGATTATTGTGGTAAACTAAAAAGCAAAGACTCAAATCATACATGATGCTCCAAGCAAAACAAATATCATGTGGTGAATAAAAATATAGTCTCAAGTAAAGTTACCGATAGACGAATACGAAAGGGGGGATGCCTTCCCGGGGCATCCCCAATCTTAGGCTTTTGGTTGTCCTTGAATTTTACCTCGGGATGCCTTGAGAATCCCCAAGCTTAGGCTCTTACCACTCTTTGTTCCATAGTCCAGCAAATCCTTACCCAAAACTTGAAAACTTCACAACACAAAACTTAGCAAAAATATCATGAGTTCCGTTAGTATAAGAAAACAAACCACCACTTTAAGGTACTGTAATGAACTCATTCTTTATTTATATTGGTGTTAGACGTAATGTATTCCAACTTCTCTATGATTCATACCCCGCGATACTACTCATAGATTCATCAAAATAAGCAAACAACACACGAAAAACAGAATCTGTCAAAAACCGAACAGTCTGTAGCAATCTATAACTTTCGAATACTTCTGTAACTCCAAAAATTCATAAAGAAATTGGTGGGCGTGAGGAATTTGTCTACTAATCATCTGCAAAAATAATCAACTAAAAATCAATCTCCAGTAAAAAAATGGTAGCTAATCTCGTGAGTGCAAAAGTTTCTATTTTTTTACAGCATGATCGCAAAGACTTCACCCAAGTCTTCCCAGAGGTTCTACTTGGCACGAACAATAATTAAAACACATAGCCACATCTAAACAGAAGCTATATGAATTATTTATTATTAAATAGAAGTAAAATCAAAGAAAATAAAATTGGGTTGCCTCCCAACAAGCGCTATCGTTTAATGCCCCTAGCTAAGCATGATACAAGAATAGATCTAGGTATTGCCATCTTTGGTAGGCAATCCAAATGTGGCTCTCATAATAGATTCATAAGGTAATTTGATTTTCTTTCTAGGAAAGTGTTCCATGCCTTTCCTTAATGGAAATTGGAATCTAATATTTCCTTCCTTCATATCAATAATTGCACGAATCGTTCTAAGGAAAGGTCTACCAAGAATAATAAGACAAGGATTGCAATCTATATCAAGCACAATGAAATCTACAGGCACATAATTCCGATTTGAAACAATAAGAACATCATTAATCCTTCCCATAGGTCTCTTAATGGTATAATCCACAAGATGCAAATTTAAAGAACAATCATCAAGTTCATGGAAACCTAACACATCACACAAAGTTTTAGGAATTGTGGAAACGCTAGCACCCAAATCACCCAAAGCATAGCATTCATGATTTCTAATCTTAATTTTAATAGTAGGTTCCCACTCATCACAAAGTTTTATACGGACAAAAACTTCTAATTCAAGTTTTTCTTCATAAGATTGCATTAAAGCATCAACGATGTGTTTGGTAAAAGCTTTTTTTCACTATAAGCATGCGAAGAATTTAGCACGGATTGCAACTATGGAATACAATCTATTAAAGAGCAATTATCATAATTAAATTCCTTGAAATCCAAGATAGTGGGTTCATTACTATGTAAAGTTTTGACCTCTTCAATCCCACTTTTAACAGTTTTAGCATCAAGATCTGAAAACTCCGAATCATTGTGACGTCTTTTAACTAAAGTTGACTCATCTGCAGTCCCATCTTTATCAAGATTCATATTGAGAAAGAAAGATTTAATAGGAGACACATCAATTACTTTTAGATCTTCATCCTTATTGTCATGAAAACTAGAAGAACACGCTCTCACAAAGCAATATTTTTACACGCATCCTAGCGGTTCTTTCTTTGCACTCATCAATAGAAATTGTCATGGCTTTGAGAGACTCATTGATATCATGCTTAGGTGGGATAGATTTAAGTTTCAAAGAATCAACATCAAGAGAAATTCTATCCACGTTCCTAGCCAACTCATCAATCTTAAGCAACTTTTCTTCCAGCAAAGCATTGAAATTCTTTTTTGAATTCATAAATTCTTTAACACTAGTCACAAAATCAGAGGGCATCTTATTAAAATTACCATAAGAGTTATTGTAGGAATTACCATAATTATTAGAGGAATTACTAGGGAATGACCTAGAATTAAAATTTCCTCTATATGCGTTGTTACCAAATTTATTCCTACCAACAAAATTCATAGCCAAAGATTCATTATTATTCTCAATCAACGTGGACAAAGGCATATCATTAGGATCAGAAGACACACTATTAGTAGCAAATAATTTCATAAGTTCATCCATCTTTCCACTCAAAACACTAATCACTTCAATATCATGTACTTTTTTACTAGTAAATCTTTCTGTGTGCCCTTGAGAGTAATTAACCATAACTAGTCGTCAACCCGTGCATTCGCACGGGGTAGCCATTAAATTGTATGTATTAAGAGAAATTCACTTAGTTTTAGTTAACACATAATGCCAACGACCTATCAACCTTGTTGTTTTATTAAGCAAAATGTTGTTTATAAGATATCCTTGAACTATATATCGTTTTGTATATGCATGGAGCGTTGTCTCGTCGTATTGGCACTCTTGGATTGCTATCCTTTGAGTCATAATTTGTGAACATATCTAGCCACCAACGGCTACTTCCATGGACCATCAAAAATATTTTTCTTACATAGTTTCACATCACATGCTCAATTAGATTCGGTAGTCGTCAGCCCATGTGCTGCAAGGCTAGTTATATTAGTTGGCACTGGAATAGTGAAGTTTTAAAATATTTTGTCAATAATGTGAATTTATAAAATCCGAAGATTCAAAATGCGTATGAAATATTACCATTAATACATAGTTTATTGTGTCACTTACAGATATCATAGATTTATGATATTGTACTCTACCAACTAGTATTTGTCAGAGCATTTGATTCGAATATGCATAAATGGCACAACCCTGAGGGAAGCTATTTAAGATTACAACTTTTTTATATCGGTTACAACTACAAAGATATACCCAGAATTGCTATAAAAAATTGAAGTATATGCAATAGTTTACATGTTTTCATAAGGAAAATTTCACATGAATAATCTTTCTCTGTAACTTGTAGTCAGCATTTGATAAACTATGAGTGATCTTACATGTTACCATTTGATAGGAGTTGGTGGTACAACTACGATGAAACCTCAGACACATTACTAACTAAAAAAATTAGAAGTTTCTTACAAAAATTTCTCTATAACTGAAGTTTCCCACAAACCTTGATTATATCTTTGCAATATTTCTATAGACCTTGTGTAATTTGGTTCAATAATGCATTCAAGTGTATCTAACACATACTAAGTTCACATAGCGGACTAAAGGTATAGATTATTAACCGAATTAAACCATCAGTCTGCTGGCCGGAGATTAAAATGTGATGAGGTTATAACTTTACAATAACAAAACTTTGTGGTTATGTTAGCTGCTCTATGACTCGTACAGTAATCAAGAGTACTTGTATGTATTATAAACTACTATAACAAAATAGAAATTACAATATAAATCAGAGTAGGTCATTCATAAATCATATGAGGCATATGTCATATGGGGAGGATGCGATTCTTGGATATTATAAAAGAATTCTAGGGAGATTAGGACCAATCAGTCATGAATAGTTTTTACACTCTCCCTTGATTTCCATTAAAACAAACTCTGTTATCAAAATCATTAAATGATGCTACTATTTTTTGGAATAAGTTACATAAAATAGTTGACTTCTCTTTGTGGTTTGATGGATGGTTCTACATAGCTAATCACACATAACAATTGATAGTCCAATTTAAAACCAAGTGAATGTCGTGCCTATGTATCATGTGAAAATGTTGCTCCTCAATGCATAGCAATGGAAATCTAAGCAATAATATCATCATAGCATAAACTAACATTCCGTGTCACTTATGGAGGTCCAAGAAGATAATAGTAATCAACACTGTGCATAAGAATCAACACTCTGCATAAGCACCCATGAAGAAATGTTAGATCTAATTGTGTGTAAAGGATAGAATAATGATAACTCGTTATATTGTGTTCTCCTTTTATTACTCCAAGTTGTTTCTGAAAATCATGTCTAGTATTATATCTATGTCAAAGATCAAATAACTGAACTTATATGTAGTCAATTTTGGCTACTTGATAGCATAACACCGCTAAAGTTGACGACAAAAATAAAACATTAGTAAATTGGTATGTGTAAAGGAAACAATGACCAGATGATCAAAGCTACTAATTTGCAAAGTGTGACCTAGGTTGCTGAACAGCCGGAGGCAGCTGGTCAAGAGGCCAAGCAGTACTGGCAGTGTTCACTATGATCAACATCACACTATTAAATAACATGAGAAGATAATTTACTCTTAATTATGTGAAGATTTGCGAATTTTCCTCTAGTTATTAGGAAAGTGTACTATCATAGTTGCATAGCAAAAGAAGAGATATCTTGTTTTCTATCTGAGTAGACACCCAATCAAGCTTCGCTAAACTGAGTAACAACAACAGACTATAGTTCACATGCCAAAAAATAGCAACGACTTTTACGTTCCTAATAGAGCACTGCTTACATGCATTTGAGAATAACTTAGTAATATAAAATTATTGTAAACATATCTAGAGCATCTATGTTTTCCTCATATGCTATCTAAAAGAAAGTATGTTTAATCTTGTAGAAAGTGATCACTATGCACAATTGGTAACACTTATTCTATTGCACCTTAGGAAACACACAATCACATGAACCCTGAATCTTCCGTGAACTCTTCTAGATTGTTGTCCACCCCGAGCCATATAACTGTAGCATGTGTTTGTTATGGTGGGCATCATGGAATGCAAGAGTATTGCCCATGGCAGTGGCCCAATGAATTGCTTTAAACTACCATCAATATGACTGCCATAAACAAATATCCATCGCGGCATATATCCATATGAGATACAATTAGATGCTTGATTGCATCATGGTTAGAACTTGGAAGCTAGGTTGCAAAGAAAAGATATAAAATAATTCTGGAGCGACGAAATTAATACCAAAGAGTGATTCACTACTAGGAAATGGCCTACTAATGGCGCACCTAATTTGGCCATTAATGGCGCATTAGTGGTGCGCCATTACTAGCACGCCATTAGTATATTTTACTAATGGCGCACCTCTGGTACGCCATTAGTATCTGGTATACTAATGGCGCATCGCAGATGCGCCATTAGTATGCATAGTAGTGCGCCATTAGTATGCCTCCCAGGGGCTATGTGTACCCAGGTGCTTTGGCATACTAATGGCGCACTCCGACATGATGCGCCATTAGTAATGTCCGCATAGTAATGGCGCACTGTCTGGTGATGCGCCATTAGTATCCTTTGGCATACTAATGGCGCACTGTGTTGTGATGCGCCATTAGTATGAATATTAGGTTTTTTTTAATATTATTTTTCTGTTTTTTTGCACAGATTACAAAATGTATAATTGCACAGAATATAGACAGCACACATCAACAACAAATTCATCGAATACAATAGAAGATTAGTCTCTGAATACAATTCATCATATTAGTCTCCGAATACAATTCATCATATTAGTCTCCGAATTGAAAAGACCGAACAAAGATAGAACAATATATTACAAGTCTCGAGACCGCGAGTAGCAAGTTTGTCTTCACATTACAAGTCGATATTGATCATCTAAACTACCATCACATAGAAGAGAGCTGCGGTCATCACGATGAGCATCAACACGATGAAACTCGTCTTCATCCGGTTCCTCCAACGCTCCCTCCCCTCTCCCGCTAGATAGCGGGCGTATCTAGATTCGGCCTCGGCCCTAGTGGTGTACCCTTTGTAACTGTTACCGCTGAATCGGTGAACCTGTCTCCGACACTCCTCCCAGTCGTCGTAGACTCCGGGAACCTTAACATTGTACACGACATACGACGGCATCGCTATGCACTAGCCAAACGAAACGTTAGTACCAATTCACAGACAATACATAAGCAATATATAAGTATGCAACAGAACGATCGAAAGAGAAAAGCATGACATTAATAGCATCGATTACATCTAAGTTGAACGACTCTCGAAACCAAAGAGACATACTACAAGTTCATTAAAGTTTAATTACAACATGAGCCAATCGATGTTTCAGAACTAGACACAGCATCACTGCTTTCGACTCGACTCAATGCACCGGAGCGTGGATGAAGCAGCCGTCTATCGTGGGAGTCATGAAATCACGGGCGTTGTCAGCCTGCATTTGTAGCATTGTGTCGATGTCACTGTTCGACGGTTGATTTCTGAGGTAGAACTGCCCCGAGGTACGAAGGACATTTTGATGGATGATTTCCGCAAACTCCGACTGGATGCGAAAGAAATCTTGTCTGATGTCCGCGTCCTTTATTGCCGACACGCTCGCGGCCCAATCTTTGAGTTTACTCGGTAGCAGAAGTTGATGATGGTCCCGTACGATCGCCCGCATGTGATGGATGGCGTAGTAGGCACCCTTCTGACCGCCAGGCGGCTGCTTGACGCAGCAGAACGTCGTATTGTGGGAGAACACGTGCTTGCCGTACTTACGAACTGTCCTGGTGAAGGTGCCTCTAGATTTGGCGCAGCCGGGGAGAACATCATCAAGAACCTTCTTGACATTTGTGTAGTCTACAGTCGACTGATGGTCCGGGTCGAAATACGTGGCCATGGAATATTTGGGGCTTAGGAGGATGAGCGTGCAATGTGTGTCCCTGCAGAAAACACGGAATGTTAAAAGAAAAACGATCGAAATCTAAGAATTCATATGTTAAGGGGCGGTTGAGGCGGAGGACTTACTCGGGAAAGTAAGGCACGAGGAAGTTATCCTTATCTCGGTTTGCCAGAATGACGCCTTCGAGGTAAGAACTCGCGACTTGCCGGTCCCCAGTGCTGCCCAAGATCTTGTCACGCATGTAGAAGGGGTCGACTATCACGATGTTCGGGGTCTTGTCGCGAATGATCCGCATCTCCATACTCAGCGAAAATAGCCGAACGAAGGTGTAGTGCAGCGGATGAAGGTTCAACATAGCGTGGATGTCATCAAACCGCAGGACGATCGTACCCCCGATGGAGTTATCCACAAAGCCCTTGCCCTCCGGCACCTTGGCCGCGAAAACCGGGTATGCCACATCCTTCTCTCTGAGACGCCGCTTCTCCAAAGAAAGAACACTGTCATGCAGACTATGCATAGCACCGGTTGCAGCATCGAGCATATTTCTCGGTAGCATCGGCCTACCCGCCACATGCACCTTCCTCATTACATCCTCAGGTGAAGGTGGCCCGTCCTGAGCACGGATCGTACTCGGTGCCGGCTGGCTCGCACCCTTGTTAGTTTTTCTTTTGCGTGCCTTCTTCTTCTCCTGAATTGGGACCGAGTTCTGCTCAGAGACCGCCTTCTTGAGTGTGTTGGGGCTGATAATATTTCGCACCTCGCCTATTTGAGGCTCGGTGAAGTCGGCAGCTGGAGGCGTCTCCTGAGAGCTGAACGAGAGACGACGCATGTTGCAACTTGGCTTCTCCGCGGTACCGGCTTGATCGCGCACGTCTTTTGTTGGGTTGGGTTCTTGAGAAGGAGGCCCCATGAAGTCGCCACCGTACCCATGATCGGCAAAGTACTGATCGACGTCGGCAAATGTATCGTCGTCGTCGTCGTTCTGATCCTGTGCCATATGCATGTTTGGATCCAGTGGCATAGGGATGTCCGGCACCGTTGCGGCGGTCTTGCCATGGGGACGACTTGGCGCCGGCACGACTGGCGGTGTTGTCTTTGGGGTGGTTTCCCCCGCCCCCAAACGAATCTTGCTCTTCGGCCAAAGCAGGGGCCAGCTCAGGCAGGCGCTGAGGGTCATGACGTCATCATCGTCGGCCCCGACGGGTCGAATCGGAGGTAACACCTCGTCGCAGCCTGGCAGCACCCGAACCAGTTGAACCCTAAACAAGTTGGGTGGCATCTGGGTACCGTGGAACAAGGGGTTGCCCGGTTGAACGATTTTGCCCTTGGCGACATCGACCAACTCGTTGTTCACGAAGTGCAGGAGAGTGCACGGAACGTCGGCGGCGCCCTGCGAAAACATGTAGGGCGTCAGGGATGCCCAGTCAAAGGCAAGGAGATGAAGTCCTCGGCCGAGAGAGGCTTAATTAGTTACCGTGATGATGGCGTCGAGCTCGGCTAATGTCGAGGCACCGCCAACGGCGGGCATGCAGTTGACGGAGGGGCCGCTTGCTGCAGAGGTGCCGGCCGACGTACAGCCGGGTGCATTAAGCTCCCGTGCCGGCGTCGGAGACACCAATGCCGCCTCCGTCGGAGACACCAATGGCCCCGCCATCGCGTTCTGCAAGTTGCTGGCCGTGAAGCTGGGAATCGGGGGCGGCCCCTGTTGGCCGCCCGCAATCCACGCCTGCAACCCCTCAATCAAGCTAGGCACAATGGTGGTGATCGTTGCTCCGAGCTGTTGTTGCACTTGCTCTTGGACAATCTCCGGAATCCGTGCCACCTGTGCCTTGAGTTCTTGAACCTTGCGCGCTTGGCTTTCCGAGCTGGTCTTTTTCTCCTTTCGCCCACCAGCGTTCTAGTATGACGACCATTTTGTCGACAAGCCTTTGCCGGCCACACGACCAGCTGACGTCGGCTTCTTGAGCTTATCCTTGTTCTTCATTACATTCAACGCCCTATTTAGATTCGTGTCCCAAGGGTTTCTCTTAGTCGACCCCGCGCTACTGCTTTCAGTCGCCTGCGGAAGGAATGTGAATCATATAGAAATTTGGCTTCATTAATTATAATGCAACCATATGGAGCTAATTACGCGGGGGTGTATTCCTTACCAGAACAAGCTCAAGCGCCCTGGTCTTCAGATCCGTAGTCAGCTCCTTTGTTTTCGGGTCCTTCTTGTACCGGGCCCTGACAAAGTTCCTAGACTGCTTGTCACCATATTTATCGAAGAGGGGCGGTAGGCCTTGCTCGGCACGGTCCGCCTCCTCCTTGTCCCATATAGGCTCCGCCACTCTGTAACCGCCGTGACCGAGTGTGTGTTCCCCTAAGTTGATCTCCCGCATTTCTTTCCCCCACTGACTTGATTCGGAGTGTGCGGTGCTCGAGCAATTGATCTTGAAGTCGTTGTAGTCAGCTTCGGTGATCGAAGGATGTTTCTCCTTGATCTTCTCATAACTCTCACCTTTCTCGATCATTCTCTTCACATTGGTTTTCCAAGTAGACAGGGCCTTGCTCATCTTCGTGAGGGCAGCACTATTCACTTTATTCCCTTTGAGGCTTGTGTTATCAAATTGAGCGGGGAACTTGTATCGTTCGTGCAGCTTCGTGAAGAGGAGGTTGCACAAATTCCCGTGGTCAGGATGCCTCAGGTTCTCGGTGTTGATCGAGACGGTGCTCCGGAGAATGCACCCGAGCTGAAGCGAGTACCCCTTGACTATTCGTTCGGGCGCCGTTGGATTCCCGTAGGAGTCCACTTCAGTAACTTCCTCCTTGAGGGTGCGGAGCACGGTCGGGCGCCGGTCCTTCCGTTGCCTCTTCGGTTGGCTGCCATCTGTGCATGCGCCGCCATCATCAGTGGTGGCATTCTCGGCGGCAGCATCAGTGGTGGCATCAGTGGGGTCATCCTCGGCGGTACCATCAGTGGTGTCAGGATCGGTGGGGAAGGCGGCGTCCTCATACAAGTGAGGTTATTCCTCCATCTCCTGGGACAGCTCCCAGAATGCCTTCCCGCCCGAACCGCCGGCCTCATCGTTGTTGGCCATGTTTCTCTCTAAATAGGAACAAATTTTGGTCAAAAAGTTGGTTATTGTCAAGGAACAAGATCATGGTCTCATCATTTAGGGTTTGTCGACACCGAGGCATCCTAAAAGCTAAGCTTTTATAATTGAGGGTTTTTCGACGCCGAGGCACCCTAAAAGCCTAAGCTTTCATCATTTCGGTTTTTATCGACACCGAGGCACCCTAAAAGCCAAGGTTTCATAATTTATGGTTTGTCGACACCGAGGCATCCTAAAAGCTAAGCTAGGAAGGAGAATTCTAAGTTGGGCCTAATCACTTGGCTCTATTGCCGCCTATGGTTTAATGCAGCTAGAATAAAGGGGCACTTGATCCTACTTAATTAACTACTAAGATACCCCGGCCCATGCATTAGTCACAAGTACCCCATATGTCCTATTTTTTTTAGCAAAGTCATGCTAAAATTCACGGAAAATTTCAGCATGACCTTTGCTAAAAATAGGACATATGGAGTACCCGAATTTGCCGGAACGGAAGTTAATCGACATTCCAGCAAACTCAAGGGCCTCTCGGGGTACCTGCAAAACTATCACAATGTGATCACAAGTCTTTCTTAATGTGATCATCATCTTTACAAGTCTTTCTCAATGTGATCACAAGTAATTCAGAGGCATCACAAGTAATTCAGAGCATCACAAGGCATTAGTAGTTCAGTACATGAACAAGTTTTACCAAGCACATCAATATGTGTTATATTTCATTGTGGAGTGATATACAGTATGTTACAACAAAGAAACTGCTTAATCCACATGCCTCAGCTTATCAACAGTCATTACTTGTCAAATACAGAAGAAGGAACAATTTATTTGTGACATAGTTACAAATGATGACAGAATAAAGCAACACCCTGTACTAGCCTAAAAACATATAATTAGAGCAACTTCATATTAAAAAAACTGTAGACGCTTCCTTCAGTAAAAAAAAGGAACTATGGTAGTAGTGCCAGACCCATATTTTTAGGACTGATATTTAATCCATTGCTACAACTGGAGGTATATGTGTCAAGAACCCTCATGGCATGCTAACTGTCAAAAGGTCAGCCAACAAGGCAATGGCCTGAATGTCCTTATCATGGTATTAACCTAAACCAAAAAAAAATACCTCACTTATACGAGGGTTATATTCTACAAATACAAATTCCACATATGCACAAAAGCTCCCTCGAAAGAGAAACAAAAGTGTGGCCACACAAATACAACAAATGCTGTAAGCCAGAGTTGGCAAACTTAAAACACATATGAGCTACAGAAGTTTCAGAGTGAAGCCTTCTCTTGTTCAACCCATGTTAGACTGGCTGCTTCATCCTTTTGTTTGAACCCCCTTGTTTAAAATCCTCCTTATCTTATTTATTTTTTCACCTGAGGCCATGTAAATCATGTAAACATTTTTTATTCATAAAAAATCACACAGTGGGGGGCTTCCCCCTATGTTATTTCAGTCAAAAAAAAAGGGAATAGAAAACCCATCTCTTTAGCACTTATATTTAACTTAACCTAGACAAGCTAGCTGTGGCACCATCCTAGGCTCATTAGGCCATGGTCCAACCCAGATATAAGATTCACCGATCCCTCTCATTAGGTCGATCACATGCCTACTGTGAAGGCTGTCAATTCTCCCTCAGTGAACTTGTAAGTGTGAATGGTTAATCTACAAAATGTCAGAAAGAAAGCACCTCACAGGTGCTTTTTTTCCTATAGCATTGCAATGTTCGGGGAACAGTTTTTCTATGTGTACTTGTGACAAAAAGTCCAACACTAAACTACTAAACACAATATGAAGTTTTTCCATTGTGTTCGGGGAACAGTTTTCCTATAGCATTGCAATGTTCGGGGAACGGTTTTTCCTATAGCATTGCAATGTTCGGGGAACAGTTTTTCCTAAAAACATATAATCTATAACAAATGGTTAATCTACTAAACTACTGAAACTACTCCAAGTCCTACACTAAACTACTGAAACTACTCCAAGTCCTACACTAAACTAGTGGAACTACTGCAAGCAAACAAGTAAAGAAGAGAGAAGAGAGAAGAAGAAAGAAGGTTTCAGTTAGTTACTTTAAGGAGTGTACACTAAACTAAGCAAGTACTACTGCTTGCAAGTCCTACACTAAACTGAAAATGTTTCAGTTAATTATGCTACTCCAGTACTAACACAAATTATGCTACTCCAGTACTAACACAAGGAGTACAAGCATTTCACTCAAGGAAATTGCACTCACAGAGCACTACTCACATTCCTCACTTGCCTGTTGCTACTACTGCAAGCACTAGTCACATTTTTTAGTTAAGCAGAGCACTAACAGAGTACAACAAGCATCACAGCCAACAAGCAATAAATATGATTTTCTCTTTCGTCGGTATTGCTTCAGATACTTATATACTATGAAGTATTGGTTTTGCACATCTTTAACTTATTATTTCTATCTTGCACAGCAATCTATTCAAATATGATTAATTTGTTCTTCCTTGGGGCTTTTTTCCACTGCCATCGACAAGTGTTTATTTAGTTGCTTATCATATTTATTTATTTCCTTGTAATATGTTTACATGCAGTTATCCAAGCTCTGGAACTTTTTCAGTGATCATTGCTGAAACAGTAGGGTCATCCAAACGCGAATGGTACAAAGGCTAACAACAAATACATCTTCGCGGAACTGTAGGGTCAACCAGATGGGGATTTGCAACCCTTAATTGGAAATACAAATGCCTGCAGATAGGCTAGACTAGTGACCATCTTAAGATTAATGGGAGAGTGTCCATCCTAACTGCAGATAGGGGAATCCATGGGTAGGAGGAGGATGCCATGGGTAGGAGGAGGATACCTTGGCGTGGTGTTGGCGACGGTGAGGGGCCCGTGGTCGGCGAGGATCTGGAGGAGGCGGCCCGCCGGAGATGGCCACGTACCTGGGGGAGGCCGGGGCGTCGGGGGCGCGGGCGTCGAGGCCGGGGCGTCGGGGGCGAGGGCGTC
>LR738712.1:650346323-650504445 GCA_902687465.1 Secale cereale
GGGAATCGAGGGTGCGGGGGATCGGCGGCGACGGCCGGTGGACCGGGGGGTACTCGGCGGCGAGGGGGACCGGATCTGGCGAGGTGGGATAGCGATCGAGATGGAGGGGGGGGGTCGAGATTGAGTGTCCATGAAATTTAAAAATATTCATGATAGTTCAAAAAGTGCCCATGAAATACAATCGAGAAATGAAGGGTACTATTTAAATACAATCGATCTTAGCTAGCTATCTGTTCACAATCTTCTTGCCCTTCTTTTTCGCAAATGGAGTTCTTCTGTGGAACGGACGTCCTTTAGGTAGGGTGGTCCTGCTTCTTCTTGTGGTGTAAGCTGCTACTTCATCATCGTCGTCATGTTCGATCCTCGGGTCGCCGTACTTGTCGAAGTCTTGCTCATTGGCTACTCCATCCATTCCGATGATCTTCCTTTTGCCTCTCCTCACGACAACACGACTGGGCTTTGACGGATCGGTAATGAAGAAGCATTGGTCAACTTGGGAAGCCAGTACCCATGGCTCTTTTTTCGCGGTGACGTTTGCGCCCGCGGTCTTGGATTTGGCTTCGGGTATAACCATGGTGGTGAAATACCGGTCTTCTTTTAGGACGCTCTTGGCCCATCTGACACGGAACATCGGGACCTTCTCTCCAGCGTAGCTCAGCTCCCAGATCTCCTCGATCCTTCCGTAGTATCTGTCCTTGTCATTACCGGTGTAGGATTCCATCATTACCCCGGAGTTCTGATAACCATCGCTCTTCATGTCCTTGGCCTCGGTGTAGAATGTGTAGCCGTTGATATCGTACGCCTCATAGGTCATCAGGTTGTGCTCGGCGCCCTGTGACAAGGCGAATATGAGTTGTTCTTCCGCGGAAGAATCATCATGTAAAGGGTACGACAAAAGCTTCTGCTTGAACCAACGCGTGAAACATGAGTTGTGATCTTTGATTATATCTCCGTCCGTCCTCTGTTGGCCTCGGTCATTGTACGTCTTCTCAATAAAGGTTTTGTGCTGAACCACCCAAGGATCGACCACGTCTATGTGTTGTAGCGCGACTAGGTTTGCTCTTTCAAAGTCGGCGAGTCGACCCTCGAAGTCGACATGCATTTCGCGGCGACCCTCACGGTGACCCCATCCAGCGAGCCTGCCGAGGTGCCTGTTGACGGGCAGACCAACGGGGTTCACGATGCCTAGATAATTCGTGCAGTAGGAGATGCACTCTTCGGTCAGAAAGCCCCTGGCTATGCTTCCCTCTGGACGTGACATGTTGCGAACGTATCCTTTGATGACACCATTCATCCTTTCAAACGGCATCATGCTGTGCAGGAACGTCGGCCCGAGTTGGATGATATCGTCCACGATATGGACCAGCAGATGCACCATAACGTCGAAGAATGCGGGCGGGAAGTATATCTCAAGCTCGCATAGTATCACCACGATCTCTTCCTGTAGCCTTCTGAGTTTCCTCACGCCAGCAGACTTCCGAGAGATGACGTCGAAAAAGTTGCATAGGCCAAATAGGGTTTCACGGACGTGCGCGTCCATGATACCACGGATTGCAACTAGAAGTATCTGCGTCATCAGCACGTGACAGTCGTGAGACTTCATCCCGCTGAACTTCAGCTTCGCCCGGTCTAGGTATCTTCTTATCTTCCCCGCGTAACCGTAAGGAAGTTGTACTCCTATGAGGCAGGTGAAAAACTGCTCGATCTCCTCCTGACTTAGAGTGAAGCACGCGGGAGGGTAGTCATTTCCGGTCTTCTTGGCCTTTTTGCCTTTGTGACGACTTTCCGTGTCCTGCTTCGCCTCATCATCATCATCATCATCATCATCATCATCATCATCATCATCATATATAGCGTGAAGCTCCTGCCTGATGCCCATTGATTTCAAGTCTGTCCTTGCTTTCGGCCCATCTTTGGTCCTCTCTGGCATGTTGAGCAGGGTACCAAGCAGACTCTCGCACACGTTCTTCGTGATATGCATTACATCAAGGCTGTGAGGCACACGGTGGATCTTCCAGTACGGCAAGTCCCAGGAAACAGACCTCGTTTTCCATACCTTCAGCAGGGGCTCTGGCGCCTTTCGCTTCTTTCCCGGCTCTGGCACCTTTTGCTTCTTTCCCGGCAGTGGGCAATCTTTCCAATTTTTCAACAGCTCGTCTATTTCCTCGCCGCTCCTCGTACGCGGGCGTCCTCGGGGTTCGGTTTCATCATCGAACAGATCCTTGCGTTTCTCCACGGGTCATCGTCGCGAAGCCACCTTCGATGTCCCATGAACACGGTTTTCGAAGACCCGAGATCTCTATGTAGCTGGCGATACGTTGTGTCATCCATGCACCTGACGCATCCAGAAAATCCGTGGACCACCTGCCCCGCGACATATCCGTAACCGAGATAGTCGTGCACCATCGTGAGCAGCGCGACTCTCATAGGGAAATATTCTTTCTTTGCGGCGTCCCATGTATTGGCTGGCATTTTCCACAGCGTGTCTAGCTCCTCTTTCAGCAGCCCCAGATACAGATTGATGTCGTTCCCTGGTTGTTTCGGTCCTTCAATTAGCATACTCATGTGAATGTACTTCCTCTTCATGCACAACCAGGGGGGAAGGTTGTACATCCACACAAACACAGGCCAGGTGCTATGTGTGCTTCTCTAGCTGCCAAACGGATTGACTCCATCGGTGCTCGTGCCCAGCACGATGTTCCTTGGATCGTTCCCAAATTCTAGGTCTTCGAAGTTCAACGCTTGCCACTGGCTCGCATCCTTAGGGTGACTCAGTATCTTGTCTTTTTTATCTATCTCCGGATCATTTGCGTCATCTTCTCGCTTCTTCTCCTCCCTATCCGCGTGCCAATGCAGGAGCTTCGCTACCTTAGGGTCCGCGAAACACCGTTGCAGACGAGGAGTGATCGAAAAGTACCACACCACTTTTCGAGGAGCTTTCTTCCTCTTCTTGTATCGAGTGACGCCGCACACCGGACATATGGTAGACTCCGTGTGCTCGTCCCGATAAATGATGCAATTGTTCATGCACACATGGTATTTCACGTGCGGTAAATCCAGAGGACACACGATTTTCTTTGCCTCCTCCAAACTGGTGGGGCACTTGTTCCCCTTGGGAAGACGTTCGTGCCAGAATGACATGTTCTCGTCGAAGCATGCGTCGGTCATTTTGTGTTTTACCTTCATCTCCAGAGCCATGAGCGTTACTTTGAGGCGGGTATCCTCGGGCCTGCATCCTTCATACAATGGAGTAACCGCGTCTAACTCAAGTTGATCCATCTTGGCTTTCTCTCGGGCGGCAGCTCTTGCGTTATCGGTCTGCTTGAGAAGCAGCTCTTGAATATGAGGGTCCTGCACCCAGCCCATCGATGGTCCAGCGTCGTCTGCTCCGCCGGCATCATCATCTTCATGATCATGCCCGTCGTCTGCTCCGGCATCTTCCTCATCATCATGTCCTGCATCTTCTACATGATGACTGTGTACAGCATCACCGTCGTGATCATGTCCTGGGGATTCTTCGTCTTCTCGCCCGCCCGAGCCGCGGTGGTTGTCTTGCTGCCCTTCCTCATTTCTTGCCCGCCCCCATGGACGACTTTGTAGTCATCTTCATCACCTTGCCACCGATAGCCATCCATGAAACCACGCAAGAGCTGGTGGTCCCGCACCTGCCCGGAATCCGGGTCCACAATAAGGCTCTTCAGCTTGCATCTTCGACACAGACATCTTATCTCCGTCTCGTTCTTTTGAAGCATCTCGGCCTTCGCGGACCTCAAAAACCTATTCACGATGCCTTCGGTCATCGTGCGCACCATGGTCGCCTGCGGGGTAGAGCAAAACGATATTTTAGAACCAAGAAAAAAATTGCCATGACTTTCCCTAAAAATAGGACAAAAAAGAATGCTTAATGCCAAAATTCTCACCGAAACGGAAATGAATCAACATTTGCTAGGCTTCTCGCCCCTCGTTGGTTACCCCAAGTGGAAGGTTAGAGATGCAGTGTAGCAGAAGATTTCCCTCGGTAATACAAAGGATCGATTTCCCTGAGACTCCCAGTTTCAACAAGAAGGTGTCAACCGCTAACAGCGCCAGATATTAGCAATCAACGTGGACCTGCACATAGATACAAATAACTTTGCTCCCAACGAGTACAGAGAGGTTGTCAATCCCTCCGGCCTTGTAGTTTACAAAGGATCAAACGCAAGTGATAGTAGTGATAGATATAATTGCAATAGTAAGTAAAATGCGGAAAAGTAAATAGCGGATGTGATCAGTGATAGTAATATGGACCGGAGTCTCATGATGTTCACTAGTGATGTGTCTCTCCCAAAAGACGATAAAACAGCTATGTGAGGTAAACGAATTACAGCTGGGCAATTGACAGGACCATGTGCGCAAACCAATGCTGACTACATTGCAAGAAAGGTTGAGGCTCAAAGCATGGGCGGTACGCCGAGGTAAGTAGACCGAAATCCATCTGCATCTACTACTAATCATCCACCTTGAGATATCTATCCAGAACATCTCGCTGGTATTAAGTTGCGAGTCCCACCCATAGTGTAAACTCAAAGCAACAGACAACTGCATTAAAAGAACTTTGCGTACAGTAAACAGTCCTTGCACCCGCGGGCACAAGCACAGTTGTTTTCCCCCTTGTGGCAACAGCACATCCCCTAGACTCATGTTTCTATCACTCAAGCTAGTCATCGAGGGGCATGAACCCACAATCGAGCATAATGTTCCCTCTTGGAGTTACTACCTACTACTTGGCCAAAGCAATAAATAACAACAGAGAACATGCAAGAATTACTTACGAACATAAATATAAAAGAGTTGAATCAAATATATTACTCAAACACAATCTGAACATAATCTCATAATCCATCGGATCCCAGCAAACTCATCATAGCAACAGCATAAGGATTACATATGTGCCTCGATCATGTAGGGCAGCTCACGAGGACTAATTAGTGAAGCATAAGAACGGGAGGAGAACATCACATAGCTACTGGTCATGGACCCATGGTCCAAGGGAGTCTACTCACAACTCATCCGGGAGGCGTCCATGGTGGTGGAGAGGCTCCCGGTGGTGATCCTCCCCTCCGACAGGGTGCCGAGAAGAGTTCTCCTGGTGCTCCCGATCTTGGAAGCGGCGGCGGCGGCGGAACAGAGATGAGATCGCGAAAAATAGTTCCCGTCTCGAGGGTTTCGGGAGACGCTTTAAATATATGCCAAAGGGGGGCATCAACGGAGCCTCGGGGGGCCCAGGCGCCCCCCGGCGCGGCCCAGGGGGGGCGCCGCCAGGGCGCCTGGAGCCATGGTGGCCCCCCGGCTGTACTTCGGGCGCACCGTAGCTTCTGGAACGCTGATTTTTTATATAATTTTTCTGGATTTTTCCTAGCAGTTCTCGTAATGTGAAAACCTGAAATACAAAAACAACCGAAAACAGAAACTGGCAGTGGGGTGCACTGAGTTAATAGGTTAGTCCAAATATGATCAAAAGTGTATGGAAGTGTATAAATAACATAGCAATATCACCCAAAAGAGGCATGGAGTAAGCAGAAATTATAGATACGTTTTGGACGTATCAACATCCCCAAGCTTAATTCCTGCTCGTCCTCGAGTAGGTAAATGATAACAAGAATAATTTCTGTGGTGACATGCTATTAACCATATAGGACTTATTCATAGTCATATGACAAAAGCTTACTGAGACAATGAATCTATAGTAATTAAGTTGCCTCATGAGAAAATAACAAAGAACTGAAAGTTTTACAATATGATATTGAAACATCAAATAGATTTGTAATGAACATGATGTGCAAAATATGATAAAGTGATATCTAGCTTGCCCCCTTTAGTGAAGCAAAACATAAATGCAGGGGCACCTTCAAGGTTTAAGTGATGACTAGATACAATGATTTCAGAATAAACGATATCACAATCATGTAAAAGACAATGCTACTTTGGGACAATGCACATTACACTCAGAATGACAATCATGCTCTCAGTAGTTGGTGCTTTTAAAAGAAGGTGGAGACTCTCGAACCGTGGCTTTTGTTGGCAAGGTTGAAAACCCGTAGTCGGAAACAAAGACAAAACATGTACCAGAGCTCTTGGTTTTAAAACAGAGGTAATAATTTATTTTTAGATCATGCATGTTTCGTCAACGAATGCTAGCAGATAGCTCAATCACTTCTTGAGATGGACAAGTTTCGAGGAACGGCTCCCGAATGAGGACGATCACATCCTCTTAATCTCCTTTGTTTATCACTGCCAAAGTTTTCTGATTTCTCATGAACAAAGCGTGAAGGAGGGTTTGTTTGTTATATTATCTTTTTGAGCCGGGCGCACTCAATGCCAGTTCCTTCTCGTATTATGGGTTTGCACATTATACATGCAATCCCGGGGTGAAGCTTGTCCAATCTTAAAAAGATCATGAATTAACTACTACTTCCTCATGGACTTACAACAGAGGCACAAAATAGGAATGCTTTTTATTTGAATAATTTCGAGATGGCACATGCAAGTCTCCGTTAGGAATGGCAGGTAAATACCATGTAGGAAGGTATGGTGGACTCATATGGCATAACTGGATTAAAGGAATGTGGATGCACAAGCAGTCAGTCCGCTTAGTACAGGCGAAGGTTAGCAAAAGACTGGGAGCGACCAACTAAGTGAGCAATGACGGTCATAATCATGCAGAGCGACAAAGCAACATTGAATCAGGCATGGAAGTTATATCGCTACTCAGAAATAAAAGATCATCAAGGCTTGACAGACTTTCTTTACAGTCTTAAATATGCGTGAGCATACGCCAAGTCAATCAAAATAAATTCTTGAAGGAAGATATTACTAAACCATACCACATCATAGGCAAACAAATCATGTTGGTACTCCAATAACACATTGGGACCCCCCCCCCAGCTATTTGAGACTAACCATAAGAAAACATGAACTACTAAGCGCCATCGTGCACGTAGCATCTTTATCATAGACATATCAACCAATGCAATGGAAGCAAACTCTCTTAATAAGGTGAGCATGATAATTAAAGAGAGTTCAAGCGACCAACTAGACAAAAGCTCTTTAAAAAGATAAGCATGAAAACTGAGAGCTAAGCATGATTGTAGCTATTAAAAGACAAAGAACACACACAGCAAGGATAAACATGAAAATTCTATGTTATGTTCTAGGTAGAAGTGGAGCGTGTTTCTCTCCCACATAAAGAAAGCTGAATTCCGACTCGTTATGAAAAGCTAAAGAAAACTAAAAGGAAAACTAAAAGCAAGACGCTCCAAGCATAGCACATAACACATGAAGTGATAAAAATATAGTGGAACGAAAGACGAACTGATAATGTTGATGGAGAAGGGGATGCACGGGGGCATCCCCAAGCTTAGACGCTTGAGTCTCCTTGAATATTTCTTGGGGGTGCACGGGGGCATCCCCAAGCTTGAGCGTTTGACACTCCTGAATCTTTTTATCATCTTCCCTCGCACACTTGAAACCTCCCTTCATACATAACTCATCATAATCTGATTAGCGAGGTTAGTACCCATAATAAAATAATTGTACCTTGCTGGAAATAAAGATATTCTTGAATTTCTACTGTTTCTCAAGATTGCCAAAAGGTTTTTGCAAAGAGAAAGCAAGCTCTAGGTTTGCAAAATGAAGGAAAGGCAAAACAGGACAGAATCTGTGAAAAACAGAACAGCAGGTAGTAAACGATTTGTTCGGGGCACTTCTGCCACTCTAATCAAAAAACTCAAAACAAATGCACGAAAGACAATTATATAGAGCACGCTGTCGAAAAATTCAGACCAAAAAGATGATCTGGTGATTTTATACGAATTTTTCTATCCAAGGACAGAATCTGTTTCCTGGACAGCACCTCACAACTTTTGAACTTTCTAGCAATCAGAGGCTATACTTGGCACAAAATTGAAAAGGAAAGATACAATGATGATGCTACAGTAGTAACAACATCAAGACACAACAAAAACAAAATAAAATTTATTCATGTGGGCTGCCTCCCAAAAGCGCTTTCTTTTATGCCTTTAAGCTAGGCATAATGCATATAGATTAAGTTGTATCAATTGAACCATCATCAAGATCATCAAAAAGCTCTTCAATAATACAACTAGTCTTAAGAGGACTTTCAAATAAAGGCCTCATAGAGATACTTCTAGGGAGAAGACCAAAAGGATAAAAGTCAAGGGAAGATTCATTTATAAATTCATCAAAGAGAGGTGTTTCTTCCAAAGTCTTTACAGTTTCAACTCTTTGGCAATAGATGGATTACTTTTAGAACGGGAAGCCTTTGGAACGTGAACGAACTTAGGCTCCCTCTTTGCCGGAGTTTCTACCTTTTTGGTTTTGATCGAGGAGAAAGTCTAGAGTATCAAATATTTCCTCAATCTTATCTACCCTAGAAGAGTCCAAGTCATGGGATTTGATGGTCTCCAAAGTTTTGAAAATTTTATGCATGGAGCTATCAAGCCTATTCAAATTCCCTTGGATCTTGCGATCCAACTCATTTATCTTATTAATGCTTGGCATCTCTAGCTCTATTTTTTCAAGTTTTTTCATAATGTGAGCTAGAGTGATGTCCTCTTGAATGCTAACAACATGGGGATTCCCAACAAGATTTTCAATAATACTAAGAGACTCCCAAACTGGGGCTTCTAGGAAATTCCCATTGATAGCAGTATCTAGAATAAACCTATTCCAAGAAGTAATTCCAACATAAAAATTTCTAAGCAGGATAGTAGTAGGTTGCTTCTTGGTGGCTCTTTTTTGAGAATCATTAATTCTATACCAAGCATCTTTCAGACTTTCCCCACCTCTTTGTTTAAAGGTGAGAACTTCTGCCTCGTCAAAGACAAAAGGACCCGACATAATGACTACTAAAGAATAAGATAACTATTTTTGTGATTTTCGATAAAAGATACTAAAGCAAAAACTGAAAAGGTAAACTAACAAGACTAAAAACAAAGGTAAAAGATAGCGTGCAACTCCCCTATCCTGAAGAGTGGAGTCCCCGGCAACGACGCCAGAAATTGCTTTGCTAGGCTTCTCGCCCCTCGTTGGTTACCCTAAGTGGAAGGTTAGAGATGCAGTGTAGTAGAAGATTTCCCTTGGCAATACCAAGGATAGATTTCCCTGAGACTCCCAGTTTCAACAAGAAGGTGTCAACTGCTAACGGCGCCAGATATTAGCAATCAACGTGGACCTGCACACAGATACAAATAACTTTGCTCCCAACGAGTACAGAGAGGTTGTCAATCCCTCCGGCCTTGTAGTTTACAAAGGATCAAACGCAAGTGATAGTAGTGATAGATATAATTGCAATAGTAAGTAAAATGTGGAAAAGCAAATAGCGGATGTGATCAATGATAGTAATATGGACCGGAGTCTCATGATGTTCACTAGTGATGTCTCTCTCCCAAAAGACGATAAAACAGCTATGTGAGGTAAACGAATTACAGCTGGGCAATTAACAGGATCATGTGCGCAAACCAATGCTGACTACATTGCAAGAAAGGTTGAGGCTCAAAGCATGGGCGGTACGCCGAGGTAAGTAGACCGAAATCCATCTGCATCTACTACTAATCATCCACCTTGAGATATCTATCCAGAACATCTCGCTGGTATTAAGTTGCGAGTCCCACCCATAGTGTAAACTCAAAGCAACAGACAACTGCATTAAAAGAACTTTGCGTAAAGTAAATAGTCCTTGCACCCGCGGGCACAAGCACCGTTGTTTTCCCCCTTGTGGCAACAGCACATCCCCTAGACTCATGTTTCTGTCACTCAAGCTAGTCATCGAGGGGCATGAACCCACAATCGAGCATAATGTTCCCTCTTGGAATCACTACCTACTACTTGGCCAAAGCAATAAATAACAACGGAGAACATGCAAGAATTACTTATGAACATAAATATAAAAGAGTTGAATCAAATATATTACTCAACACAATGTGAACATAATCTCATAATCCATCGGATCCCAGCAAACTCATCATAGCAACAGCATAAGGATTACATATGTGCCTCGATCATGTAGGGCAGCTCACGAGGAGTAATTAGTGAAGCACAAGAACGGGAGGAGAACATCACATAGCTACTAGTCATGGACCCATGGTCCAAGGGAGACTACTCACAACTCATCCGGGAGGCGTCCATGGTGGTGGAGAGGCTCCCGGTGGTGATCCTCCCCTCCGGCAGGGTGCCGAGAAGAGTTCTCCTGGTGCTCCCGATCTTGGAAGCGGCGGCGGCGGCGGAACAGAGATGAGATCGCGAAAAAGAGTTCCCGTCTTGAGGGTTTCGGGAGACGCTTTAAATATATGCCAAAGGGGGGCATCAGCGGAGCCTCGGGGGGCCCAGGCGCCCGCCCGGCACGGCCCAGGGGGGGCGCGCCGCCAGGGCGCCTGGAGCCCTGGTGCCCCCCCCCCCCGGCTGTACTTCGGGCGCACGGTAGCTTCTGGAACGCTGATTTTTTATATAATTTTTCTGGATTTTTCCTGGCAGTTCTCGTAATGTGAAAACCTGAAATACAAAAACACCGAAAAAAGAAACTGGCACTGGGGTGCACTGAGTTAATAGGTTAGTCCAAATATGATCAAAAGTGTATGGAAGTGTATAAATAACATAGCAATATCACCCAAAAGAGGCATGGAGCAAGCAGAAATTATAGATACGTTTTGGACGTATCAACATTCCGGAAAAATATTGGCAACTATCGCATTTCAAATACCGGTACACCTCCAAACACAAACACATATGCAACACAACAAACATATGCAACACCACGAACATACATAGATCTAGCTAGGCCATAAAAAGTGCATGTGCAGATTGTTGTATGGAGAACAACATAAATATAGCTTCCCCCCTTACTTACCTATCAAAACAAGGTAATTTAACCACTTAATTTGAATGAATATATGGTGGAAATGAGGTGAAAAAGAGGAGGGACCCGAGAGGAGAGGAGGTGGAGAGAATGAAGTGGGGGAGAAAGTGAGTGTGGGTAGGAGAGGCTGTCCAAAATATCTTGTTGCTGCCCGCTTACTAATGGCGCACCAACTATAAATGCGCCATTAGTAATCAAGGTTACTAATGGAGCATTTATAGTAGGTGCGCCATTACTAGTTTTGCAACAAAAAAATAACATACTAATGGCGCACTCTGGGACAGTGCGCCATTAGTAGTTTTGTAAAAAAAAGAATAAAAAATATCATAAAAAAAAGAACATTAATGGCGCACATTACTGCTGGTGCGCCATTACTAGTTACAACTAGTAATGACGCACTTCGTGTGGATGCGCCATTAGTATGTTTGGACAGGCGCGCTAGTTCAAAAAAAAACTTTTTGATACTAATGGCGCACCCTGTGCATGGTGCGCCATTAGTAGTTTGAACTCTAATGGCGTATCTGTTGCTGGTGCGCCATTACTATATACTAATGGCGCACTGCTTGTCTGGTGCGCCATTAGTATCAATTGCATCTATAGCCCTTTTCCTAGTAGTGATTGTGCAATTTGGACGAGACTGATAAACATAACAAAAAATTGACATCGTAAGAAGCTATCCTTTTGACCTCATTTAAATGCCTGCAAAAAAAGATCAAACTGAATTAGTGCGTAATTTGCATGTAATGTGGTTACAATTATGCTAACTTCGAAAGTACGATACTCTTTGACTACAACTCCTACCATAATTAGTATAATCTGAATACGTAAGTCTGAAACTCCCTAATACCAGAACTCCTACAAATATACTATGGTATAGCGCATATCAAACCTACCCTATAGGAGCATTGGATTTAGTAACATTAGTAAAGAGGAAAGGAGTTGTACGGGGGGTTGTGGAGAGAGAAAGAGCAAAGCATGACGGCTAGGAAAATCTAGTCTGCAAAGAATGACACAGAATGACACACGTACCTGTAATAACCCATATGACTTCCCAAGTAGGTTGATCAATTATAGCGAGATGTGCTACAGTGCTAGTATATACTGTACCTACATATACACAGGTAAGAAAGATTGCTTTCATTGAACTGTTAATGAACACACGCCAGAGATAAGTCTGCGGTGTCGACTTCTGAACTACGGTGAAGCAGGATGGCTTGATTCAATCATGACGTGATCCTGCACGGGGATCGTCCGGCAAGATGCCAACGTAGAAGGCATCATTGATCGTCCTGAACATGCACGTACACACCATCCTTATCAACGATGCACATAATCAATCATGGCTGCTAGAAACAAAGTGCACAGGAACACGATGTGTTTACCTCTAACGAACTGATCTCATTAGTGGGTGCTAGAGGATCAAATCAGGGTTTCCAATCTGGATATTGTATTCCCTCCAGTCCCAAAATAAGTGTCTCAAGCTTAGTAAAACTTTATACTATAGTTAATACAAAGTTGAGACACTTATTTTGGGACGGAGGGAGTACCTTTTATTGAATCAATAGCTTGACGACACACTGATGATGCAGGGCACGAACTCAGGCCGTGGAAGAGATGTTATATTTGTATACGCCTGTTCCAATCTGGAAAGAGATTACGTCATATTCACAGGTTGCTTCTCCGCCATATTGCTTGAGTGATGGATCAGTCGGAGGAGGATTTGGTGCAGTATCAAACTCATCTCCAACGATTGAAGGTAGGGATCTTTTCCTTTGGATATCGATTGAAAATAGGGCCTAATAGTAGGTGGAGGAGGAAGGCGACTTTTTTTCTTCGAGAAGAGGAAGGCGACTTATTCTGTTTCGTTATTTTCCTGATCCGAGTCTCGTCCATTATTCTGTTTTCGTGATCGGGAGAGGATTACGTGCCTTTTGATATTTTTAGTTTCACTGAGGATTTAATCTATAGATTGTTGCCTAATAATTTGGTCCCGCCAGGATTATTGGCCTTCTGGGCATTTTTTTCTTTAGGATGGATTAATGGATTGATCTACACCGTATTAATTCGGTCCCACCAAATAAACGGCTCCTAATTACTGATTAACATGGTAATTTCTTGAGAGTCTGTAATTAGTATAGGTATAGATATTATCTAGGAGTTTAGTAGCTTCTCCTAAAGTGATTTCCATGAAAGTGCCCCCGCGGCCGAATCTAAAAGATTTATAGAAGCAAAATTCAATCCACAATAAAAGTTTTGTATAATCATCCATAAGTTCAAACCATGTGTAGGGCAATTACGTATCATTAATTTCATCCTCTCCCAAGCCTGTGCAACATGCTCATGATCAAGTTGCTTAAAATTCATAATATCGTTTCTAAGAGAGATAATCTTAGCGGGAGGAAAATATTTAGAGATAAAGGCATCTTTGCACTTATTCCATGAATCACTACTATTTCTAGTCAAAGAAGAGAACCAAGTTTTAGCACACTCTCTAAGAGAAAACGGAAATAGCTTCAATTTAAAAATATCATTATCCGTATATTTCTTCTTTTGCATATTGCACAAATCAACAAAGTTGTTTGGATGGGTAGCGACATCTTCACTAGGAAGGCCGGAAAATTGATCTTTCATAACAAGGTTTAACAGTGCAACATTGATTTGACAAGATTCAACATCGATAATAGGAGCAATCGGAGTGTTAATAAAATCATTATTGTTGGTATAGGAAAAGTCACACAATTTGGTATTGTCTTGATCCATAGTGACGAACAAGCAATCCAACATACAAGCAAACAAGAAGCAAGCGGAAAGAGGAAAACGGAAAAAGGACGAATTATACGGCAAGGCTGAATGGGGGAGAGGAAAACGAGAGGCAAATGGCAAATAATGTAATGCGAGGGATAATTGTTTGTGATGGGTACTTGGTATATGACTTTTGCGTAGATCTCCCCGGCAACCGCGCCAGAAATCCTTCTTGCTACCTCTTGAGCTTGTGTTGTTTTTCCCTTGAAGAGGAAAGGGTGATGCAACACAGTTGTGTAAGTATTTCCCTCAGTTTTTGAGAACCAAGGTATCAATCCAGTAGGAGACCACGCGCGAGTCCATCGTACCTACACAAACAAATAAGAACCTTGCAACCAATGCGATAAAGGGGTTGTCAATCCCTTCTCGGCCACTTGCAAAAGTGAGATCTGATAGAGATAATAAGATAATATTTTTGATAATTTTTGTTATAGATTGAAAGTAAAGATTGCAAAGTAAAAGTAAAGTAAAGGTAAATAGTTGATGGAAGATTGATATGATGGAAGATAGACCCGGGGGCCATAGGTTTCACTAGTGGCAACTCTCATGATAGCAGATTTCTACGATGGGTGAACAAATTACCGTGGAGCAATTGATAGAAAAGTGCATAGTTATGAGAATATCTAGGCATGATCATTCTATATAGGAACCACATCTGTGACAAGTTGTGACGCCCCCGATTTGTCCTTACACTAATCATGCACGCAAATGTGCACAACCAAGATCAGGGACTCACTAGAAGATATCACAACACAACTCTAGACACAAATTAAAATAATACAAGCTTTATATTACAAGCCAGGGGCCTCGAGGGCTCGAATACATAAACTCAAAAACATAAGGGTCAGCGGAAGCAATAATATCTGAGTACGGACACAAGTTAACCAAGTGTGCCTTAAGAAGGCTAGCACAACTGTAGCAACGATCGAAAAGGCAAGGCCTCCTGCCTGGGACCTCCTAACTACTCCTCGAAGCAGAACTGCACGTAGAACCATCCTCGGGATCCTCTGGCTCCCGGACTCCACCATCTGGTTGCATCATCCAAGAAGAGAGGAAAAGGGGGGGAAAGGGGGAGCAAAGCAACCGTGAGTACTCATCCAAAGTACTCGCAAGCAAGGATCTACACTACATATGCAATGGTATCTATATAAAGGGGGTAATATATGTGGACTGTACTGCAGAATGCCAGAATAAGAGGGGGATAGCTAAACCTATCGAAGACTACGCTTCTAGCAGCCTCCATCTTGCAGCAGTAGATGAGAGTAGCTGAAAGTAACAAGTATCCTCGCTTCTCGCAACCTCCATCTTGTAGTAGTAGAATAGAATAGATGGTAAGTTCACCAAGTAACATCGTATAGCATAATCCTACCTGGCGATCCTCCCCTCGTCGTCCTGTGGGAAAGCGATCACCGGGTTGTATCTAGCACTGGTAAGGGTATGTTTTACTAAGTATCTGGTTCTAGTTGTCATGAGGTCGGAGTACAACTCCGGGTCGTCCTTTTACCGAGGGACACGGCTATTCGAATAGATTAACTTCCCTGCAGGGACGCACCACATAACCCAGCACGCTCGATCCCATTTGGCCGAACACACTTTCCTGGGTCATGCCCCGCCTTGGAAGATCAACACATTGCAGCCCTACCTAAGCACAACAGAGAGGTCAGCATGCCGGTCTAATTCCTAAGTGCGTAGGGGTCCGGGCCCATCGCCTAACGCACACCTGCACGTTGCGTACGCGGCCGGTGAGCAGACCTAGCAACCTCCATTAGTAAGGAAGTTGCGTTACACGGTCCAACCCGGCGCACGCCGCTAAGTCACTGACGTCAAGAAGGCTTCGGCTGATACCACGACATCGAGAGCCCATAAATGTTGTCACGTAGCTGGTTAGTGCATATAGGCAAACGGCTAGACACATATCAAATATCCAAATTCGTTAAGCGTGTTGTTATGAAATAACTGCGAACAACGACCAGGGCCAGCCCACCTCTCGACTGGATGTCTCAACCTTCCCTGTCGCTCCGCCACAAAGATCCACACAGAGGGCCGACGGGACAATGGTCCTTTCAGCCCCCAATCTGTGAATCACTCGTGGGTACTCTACGAGCCGACCCGACTTTAGTCACACATGTATCATGTATAATATGTAAGTAGTATATGTCCGTGATCACACCCAAAGTGATCACAGCCCAATAGAATAGCAGGGCAGACAGACAAGGGTGTAGGGCCACTGATGGAATACTAGCATCCTATACTAAGCATTTAGGATTGCAGTGTGACGCCCGAAGACCGACGTCCCCGAAGATTCCAGAAGATTCCAGATGTTCCGGGTCTCCCGTGTGTTTCTTTTGTGTTTGCGTTATTTATTTTTGCATTGCATCATGTCATCATGTGCATTTCATCAGCATGTTTTCAAAACTTGCCTCCGCCCGTAGTTGCCCTGTCCTCTCCGTTGTCCGTTCTGAGCCCAGACACACTCGCACGCGCCCGCGGCACCTCCGAATATTTATTTTATGAGTGGCCGGAAAGCGCTCTCGGAATGGGGTGAAACTTGGCGTGTGGTCTTATTGTAGTGTAGACAGACCGCCTGTCAAATTTCGTCGCATTCGGAGTTCGTTTAGTAGCCCAACGGTTAAATATGGCGGCACTAGTAGCCGGTTAAAACGTCGGACGTTTTCGGTCTCCGAAAACCCGCGGGCCTCCCCCTCTCTCCCTCTCTCTCTCTCTCTCTCTCTCTCTCTCTCTCTCTCTCTCTCTCTCTCTCTTCTCAGCCTACACATTCCACACAGGCCACTTTTCATCTCCTCACTGCTTGTCCGAAACTGCCCCGAACCGACCCGGGGTTCTCGATACCGTTGGGTCCGGATCATCCCCAAACATCCCTAAAACATCTCCTTTTTCTTATTTGGATCTCCTAGCCTATTTTTCTTGGATCTTTCGATCACGATCGGAGGGATCCAAATGACCCATACCAAAATCCACCTGTTATATAACCAGACCAAAACCCTAGAAACTAGGGATCCTATCCTATCCATCCACTCATACCCGCAGCCGCCGCCACTCCTGTCCCATCCCCCTCGGGATCCCCTCCTCCTCGCAATCCCCATCGAGCCAACCACCCTCCAGATCCTATCCTTCCGCAGCTTTCCTCGAACTGGTTTGGGCTCCCGATGTTCCCAGAGCCTCCTATGCTCGATCCCGAGCGGATCACGACCAGCTCGTCATCGCCCCGCGCCTCCTCGTTCACGTGCCCGCAGCAACCGAGCTCGAGGCCTCGTGCCAGACGAGCTCCTGGATCCATCTTCGCGCCTGAGCCCGCCGCTGTCCATACACCGCCTCCTCCTGCTCGTCATCTCGTCGCTCCTCCGCACGCACGCCTCCCTCGGGCCGTCGACCCCTTGCCGCTGGAGCAGCCAGCCTCCAGGTCACGCCACCGGGCCTCCCTCGCGCCCTCTCTTTTCCCCTCTCTCCTTCTTCTCTGTCTCACCTTTCTCTGCCTCTGTTCGTCAGGACGGAAACAAAACGAACCGACTCTTCGCCGGCGCCCAGATCTCAACGCACGCTCTGCGCCAGGTCACCTCGTCACCGGGAATGGTTACCCAAGGCCGGATCTGACACCTTCCGTCGTCCCCGTCACCAGAACCTCCCCTAGCACCGTCTTCCGCATCACCATGGACCTGCCGCTACTTCTGTTCTTCTTTCTTCAGTAACGAGCAGCAGCAGCTCACGCTGCGTTGACCGCTGTCGCCGCTCCCACTGCTTCGCTCGCACGAGGCCAGCGCCTCCCCTCTTCGCCGGCCCAGCCGCACTGGCCAGCTACGTCCGATGCCAGGCGGCCCGACCCAGCGCGCCCAAGACCTCCAGTGCACCTCCTCCTCCTCCGAATTGGGCCTGGCCCAGCTGGGTGAGGCCACCTCCAGCGCCCCCTTGTTTTTTTCTTTTGTTGGGCCAGATCCAGTTTCGGCCCGTTGTGTTTTTTTTTTCCAGCTGCTGCGAATTTGTCTATATTCCAGAAAACAGCAGTTTTGCAGTTAGTCCCTCTAGTTCATGCATTTAATAACTTCACAACCATGCATCACATGTAAAAACTTTATATATGAAAAATGCTTAGAATTTTGTGTAGATTCATAATATGCCACTTTCACCCCTGTTAAAAATGTTTAACTTGCTGTTTTCATTAATTTGTGTAATTAACTTGCTAAAATGATTTATTTCATAACTAAATAACCGTAGCTCGGTTTTTAATAAACTTTATATGTAAATGGGGTAGAAAAATGTGTAGAACAACATGTTGCACTTTGTTTTGCTGTTTAACAACTTTAAAATGTGGTTATAGGCAGAACAGTACCAAATTCATATATATGTGCATGAGGAGTTTCCGGAATCTTTGTTGTTATTTCCGGCCTCATTTAAATTGCCTAGATAGGTAGTTTGTTTTTGCTTCACCTCTTGCCATGTTAACCAACATTTAACCTTGTCTTGTAAATAAACGAGAGTCAATTAAATAATTAATGTGGTGTTTCGTCAATATGCAACTCGTTGCATATTGAGCTCCACTTAACTTGTAGTTTTGTTTGTGCACCTTGCCATGCCATGCAGATTTAAACCGGACATGCATCATATTTGGATGTGCATCGTATGCCATGTTTATGCTTGTGTGTTTACCGTGTGTTTGTTTCTTTCCGGTTGCTTCTCTTGTTAGCTTCGGTTTCGTTCCGGAGTGGTGAGGTTTCTCTCGACTGTTGCTCCGTCTACTTCATGGATCCGTTCTTCTCCCTTGTGGAATCCCAGGCAAGATGATCATACCCTTGGATACCTTTACTACCATTGCCATGCTTAGTTGTCTCGATGCTATCGTTACTTGTCGCGATACCCATCTTTTATGTCAGCCCTCTCCTTGTTGCCATGAAACCTCTAACATTTGAAACCTTCCTAGCAAAACCACTGTTTGGCTATGTTACCCGCTTGCTCAGCCCCGCTTGCTCAGTCTCTCTTATAGCGTTGTTAGTTGCAGGTGAAGATGAAGTCTGTTCCAGGAGGGAACTTGTTGTTGGATATATCACTATATCTATAATTTATTAACACACCTTATATACTGGGCATGGGTGGAAGGCTTGGCCTTTTGCTCGGTGTTTTGTTCCACTCATGCCACCTTAGGCGCCGATAAACCGGCATTATGTTCCTTGATTTTGCGTTCCTAACACGATGGGTGTAATGGGGACCCCTTGACAGTTCGACTTTGAATAAAACTCCTCCAGCAAGGCCCAACATTGGTTTTATTTGCTCATAATAACAACTTAATTATTTAATTAAATTTGCATAGGGAGTTAGCGCTACCCGAGGATTCTTAATTCTACATAACAGGGGGGGCCAGTGCTGATGGTGTTGGTCCCAAATAGAGTCGTGTGCGGTGCCACCCAGTCACCTGGGGTCTTCGGTTGCTGTACGCTGTGCTCATCCAGTCGTGGCCTGAGACGAGATACGCGCGGCTACTATCAGGGTGTCGGCACGCCGGGAGGTCTTGCTGGACTTGTTTTACCATTGTCGAAATGACTTGTGCTACAGGGACTCCGAGCCTGATCGGATTTTCCCTAAGATAAGGGGTGATGATATTATATTTATCACTTCAGCTAATCGTGAGAGCTTGTGATGGGCTAAGTTGGAACACCCCTGCAGGGTTATGAACTTTCGAAAGCCGTGCCCGCGGTTATGTGGCAGATTGGAATTTGTTAATGTCCGGTTGTAGAAAACTTGTCAGATGATCCGAAGTAAAACACACAACTGTGTGAGTAACCGTGACTGTCTCTTTTCTCTTTGAGAAGAGAACACGGTGGGGTTATGTTTGAACGTATGTAGTTAGGATCTTTAGCGATCACCTCTTTTGCGACCGTTTGCGTAGATGCTCTTCTCTTTCTGGTACTCGTAAGTTAGCCACCATATATTGCTTAGCTGCTGCTGCAACCTCTCCACTATCCTCTTCCTACCCTTAAAGCTTTGCTAGTATTGTTACCCATGGTTATGGGATTGCTGAGTCCTCGTGGCTCACAGATACTACAACACCAGATGCAGGTTCAGCCGAGTATGAAGCAGGAGCTGGTTCAAGTTCTTCACTGGGAGCTCGATGGAGAGAGTGACCGTTTGCTTGTGATGTTTTCGACGTTCAGTAGTGGTTTCTACTAGGATTCGATCCTGACCTGTGGTTTTTATGTTGTTTTGGTATCTTTCTTTTGGGTTCTTCACCCGTAGTCGGGTTGTGATGTTTTGAATGATGTATTGCTTATGTTATGTATTGTGTGAAGTGGCGAGTGTAAGCCAACTATCCTCTTTTGCATTTTTAATCCCTCTTTTACATGAGTCGTGCAAAGATACCAAACTTGAGATCATTCTAGGATGGGCTTATACCTTTAAGTCGTGCCTCGACACGTAGGAGGTATAGTCCCATCCTGGGCATTACAAGTTGGTATCAGAGCCTTCTCCGACCTAGAAGCCCCCACTGATTGATCGAATCGTTGACGGTTGAGTCTAGGCACACACTGAAAAATATTTTGAGTCCTATATTATATCGGAGAGTAGGATTTCTTTGCTTCTCATCCCCTTTCTCTCTGGTGAGGACTCCTGACGATTACTTTTTTTCTCTTCTACTTTCAAAATTGCACCAAATTTTTTTTTAGGATCCCGCGAGTATTCTGGGATTGTTTCGATGTTCTTGTGACAAGGATATTGTTCTCGATGCCTCCTGTTACCGAGGAGTTGAGCTTCGGGGTATCGTTGTAACAAGCATTTCGCGGCAGTACTAAATACTTAAGACGGCCGACATCGAAAATCTCTCCTATACGGCCAGTGGCAAGATAACCCCGACATCACCCAGTACTGGGGAGGTAGTTCGAGAGTATTGCCATAGCTTGTTATAGTGGATGCTTTTCGAAGGTCCGAGGTACACAGTTTCCGAGAAAGACTGGTTATGTGTTGAAGGATGGATACACCTGGATGTAGGTTTAGAGTTGATTGCGCGGTGCTTCCCGTGTATCCCCAACACCTGATTGCATAACTGGAAACTTTCGGAAATCTATAGGTGGGTTTTATCTAGTAGATCTAGGCATTCTTCCAACGGATGCACGATATGAAGTTTGGGGTTCTACATTGAGTGAAGTGGTTTTATGGACTTGTTCTGATCGGGAGTTGCATCTTAAAGGGTCCTTGGCTATGCTGATCCGGGGATTGCAAAACCCTTTTGTAACATGTTCCATGAGCTTTCAGCACGAAGATGCGGAACGAAGCTTCTATCTTGTATTTGTTCTATCTGATCCTTGTTCCTTTTTATTTATTTACCTTTTCCTTCTCCTAAGTGGCTTCTCGTCTAGTTGATGTACCTGCGGAATTCATCCGTTCAATTCTCTGTTCAGATGATATTGTGAAGATTCTTCTGCAACATTCTATCCTTTGTTTTGATTTGATTCTGGTATTCGAGTTGCTTCGATGTCAAATGTTGATTCCATACCTTTCCTAATCGGTGTTCTCATATTTCTATGGGAGTGCTAATTCTTCTTGACCATCGAGATATTCATGTTAATCCTTTTCAACCGGTGTGCCTTCTCTTCAAGTTATTCCATATGGACGTCGTTCAGAAATCTGACGATTTGTCTGTTTCATTCATCCCAAGTTGTCTTTGTTTTCCCCACCCTCCCACCCTTCTTCTTCTTGGAGCCAGAAATTCATAAATGAAGTATCCATTTTTATTCATGTGATGTTTCTTCATTCTTTTCCTTCAATGTTCTTATCCGGTGATTTATCGTGAAGATGCTCAAGAGCTTCAAGTTCATCATTCTTTTGTTCTCAGATTCTGCCGGTGGATGTAATTCAAGATTTTGGTGTTGATCTTATCCTTTTCTTCTTTTCACAATGTTTTCTTATTCCGGTGCACCAATTAATCATTCTCCTCTTGCTATTCATATCCGGAGTGCTGAAGATTCATAATTCCATTCTTATTCCGTTCAAGCTAGTTTGAGCATTGTTATCTTATTCAAGCCTTTTAATTCAACCGGTGCAATATCTCTTAAGCAATCTTTTCAACGGTGGTTTCTTTAGTGGGCCCTAACCCACAGGTCTTTTCCAGGATCTTACCTGACTCTTCTATTTATTCTGGAGTTATACTCAATTCTTTTCAAAGTGTGACGTAAGAATGATTCTCATCAGTCACATGCCTTCTCCAAGATCGCTTTCAAATTCTTTTCATCATTGGTTCAACCTTTTTAATTCTTCATTCCGGAGTGCTCAACAATTCACGGTGGTGTATCTCATCGTCTTCTCAGTTTCTGAAGACCGGAGAAGTGTTTCTCTTAAATCTTGGGCCGTCTTCTTGAAGATTTGTGGTTCTAGCTTCATGCCATCCCCATTATTGTTCCGATCATGAGGAATTCTTTTATACCCATCCGAAGCATTTCATGAATTCTTTTCCTTGTGTTCCTCCGAAGGCCATCATTTCAGAATATTTCTTCGTTCTCAGTTTTCAACTTCGCCCTCCCAATATTCTTCATTGATGTCTCTTCGTTCGTCTCCTAATTCTTACGGTGGTTCTTTCAAGATTCCTCTTCCGTTGTTATCATATCAATTCATTTGTTCTTTTCACAATTCTACCGGTGCTTTGTTGAATAATTATCTGAGCTTGTGCTAGATCCCTCTTTAATCCTTTCCAACGAGAATAAGTAGTATGCCAAATCCTTTGGTTGTCATCAATTAATTGGTGAAGAAGATGCATGACATAATTCTTATTCTTATTCCTTCAAGGTGATTTAATTCTTTGTCTGGAGCTTGTTCATCATATCATATTCTCGGTTCTAAATTCTTCATCTTGTTTTCCGGAGCTTTCAAGTTATTTCAATTATATCATTTCAAGCTACATCTAATTCATCGCAGGCCTTGATTCATATTCTTTTCATCTTTCACTTCTCATGCTTTCATTATCGGAGTTCTTCATGGTGGTTCATCATTTAATTCATCCTCGAAGTCTTCATCAAGATTCTTGTTGGAGCTCAAGCATCCTTCATCATGCTTTCCAATTGCAATCCGTCCTACCTTATCTTTTCAGATGGTGTTATGTCATTCTTGACAATTCCTTCATGTTTCATGATTCACGAGTTTTCAAGAATGAGATATTTAAAACCATCATTTCTTCTCTTTAGGAGATCCTTTCAACCCCTCTTTTATTTCATTGGAGTTATCTTGGGTTATAATTCACCTAAAAGCTTTCCCTAAGGATTGTTGATATTATGGTGCTTATTAATGACCCAAGTTCTTCTTTTATCATTCCGGTGAATAAGCTTTTCATATCCTTGTTGATCTCAATCCAATCAATTGTTTTCGTCAGTGGCTGGTTGTCACCTCTTAATTTTGAGATGTTTTCCATAAGCCCACATCAAGTTTATTCTTTCGTTGTTGAATTTCCAACAACTCATTTCAACCCTTCTTCGTAAGGATGCTCTTTCAAATTTAATTTTGAGAGAAGTTGTCTTTTCTTCTCCGTTCTTTTCTTTCCAACGATCTTGCTTCTATTCTTTCGTTCCGGAGGCTTTGTAATGTTACTCTCTTTAACCATCATCTCGTTTTTATCGAGATCATGTTCTTTCCTTTGCTTGTTTATTTAACCGGAGTGTTGTTTTCTTCATTCAAGTTCCATCATCTTATCTAGTTTTACCTCTCTTTTCAACCGGAGTGCTGTTTGAAATCTTTCTTAACCTTGTGCCATTCTTTCTTTGTTCTAGAGGCAGTATGTTGTTGTTTTCTTCAAGTATCATCTCATCTCCTCAAGTTCATGTTCTTTTCCTTCCATTTTCAGACGGAGTGCTGTCCAAATTCTGTCATTCTTTTCCTTGCCTATACCGTTGCGGTTTCATATTCTTTTGGTCCGTGAGCTCTTGTTTCATGTCTTTCAACCTACAAGGTTCTCGTAATGCTCCTTGTGCGTCTTTTCTAACGGAGTGTTTCATCTTCGTTCATCTCCGTTGCATTCTTTCTTTCAACTTGTCTAACCTCTCAAGGTTCTTTGGTTTCACTCGTCTGTCAAAGAAGCAACTTTGTTTTACCTCATCCTTTTCCGTTTTTAACCGGTGATATCTCTAGGATCTCGGGTCGAGATCCTCTGTTAGTGTGGGAGAGTTGTGACGCCCGAAGACCGACGTCCCAGAAGATTCCAGAAGATTCCAGATGTTCCGGGTCTCCCGTGTGTTTCTTTTGTGTTTGCGTTATTTATTTTTGCATTGCATCATGTCATCATGTGCATTTCATCAGCATGTTTTCAAAACTTGCCTCCGCCCGTAGTTGCCCTGTCCTCTCCGTTGTCCGTTCTGAGCTCAGACACACTCGCACGCGCCCGCGGCACCTCCGAATATTTATTTTATGAGTGGCCGGAAAACGCTCTCGGAATGGGGTGAAACTTGGCGTGTGGTCTTATTGTAGTGTAGACAGACCGCCTGTCAAATTTCGTCGCATTCGGAGTTCGTTTAGTAGCCCAACGGTTAAATATGGCGGCACTAGTAGCCGGTTAAAACGTCGGACGTTTTCGGTCTTCGAAAACCCGCGGGCCTCCCCCTCTCCCCTCTCTCTCTCTCTCTCTCTCTCTCTTCTCAGCCTACACATTCCACACAGGCCACTTTTCATCTCCTCACTGCTTGTCCGAAACTGCCCCGAACCGACCCGGGGTTCTCGATACCGTTGGGTCCGGATCATCCCCAAACATCCCTAAAACATCTCCTTTTTCTTATTTGGATCTCCTAGCCTATTTTTCTTGGATCTTTCGATCACGATCGGAGGGATCCAAATGACCCATACCAAAATCCACCTGTTATATAACCAGACCAAAACCCTAGAAACTAGGGATCCTATCCTATCCATCCACTCATACCCGCAGCCGCCGTCCTGTCCCATCCCCCTCGGGATCCCCTCCTCCTCGCAATCCCCATCGAGCCAACCACCCTCCAGATCCTATCCTTCCGCAGCTTTCCTCGAACTGGTTTGGGCTCCCGATGTTCCCAGAGCCTCCTATGCTCGATCCCGAGCGGATCACGACCAGCTCGTCATCGCCCCGCGCCTCCTCGTTCACGTGCCCGCAGCAACCGAGCTCGAGGCCTCGTGCCAGACGAGCTCCTGGATCCATCTTCGCGCCTGAGCCCGCCGCTGTCCATACACCGCCTCCTCCTGCTCGTCATCTCGTCGCTCCTCCGCACGCACGCCTCCCTCGGGCCGTCGACCCCTTGCCGCTGGAGCAGCCAGCCTCCAGGTCACGCCACCGGGCCTCCCTCGCGCCCTCTCTTTTCCCCTCTCTCCTTCTTCTCTGTCTCACCTTTCTCTGCCTCTGTTCGTCAGGACGGAAACAAAACGAACCGACTCTTCGCCGGCGCCCAGATCTCAACGCACGCTCTGCGCCAGGTCACCTCGTCACCGGGAATGGTTACCCAAGGCCGGATCTGACACCTTCCGTCGTCCCCGTCACCAGAACCTCCCCTAGCACCGTCTTCCGCATCACCATGGACCTGCCGCTACTTCTGTTCTTCTTTCTTCAGTAACGAGCAGCAGCAGCTCACGCTGCGTTGACCGCTGTCGCCGCTCCCACTGCTTCGCTCGCACGAGGCCAGCGCCTCCCCTCTTCGCCGGCCCAGCCGCACTGGCCAGCTACGTCCGATGCCAGGCGGCCCGACCCAGCGCGCCCAAGACCTCCAGTGCACCTCCTCCTCCTCCGAATTGGGCCTGGCCCAGCTGGGTGAGGCCACCTCCAGCGCCCCCTTGTTTTTTTCTTTTGTTGGGCCAGATCCAGTTTCGGCCCGTTGTGTTTTTTTTTCCAGCTGCTGCGAATTTGTCTATATTCCAGAAAACAGCAGTTTTGCAGTTAGTCCCTCTAGTTCATGCATTTAATAACTTCACAACCATGCATCACATGTAAAAACTTTATATATGAAAAATGCTTAGAATTTTGTGTAGATTCATAATATGCCACTTTCACCCCTGTTAAAAATGTTTAACTTGCTGTTTTCATTAATTTGTGTAATTAACTTGCTAAAATGATTTATTTCATAACTAAATAACCGTAGCTCGGTTTTTAATAAACTTTATATGTAAATGGGGTAGAAAAATGTGTAGAACAACATGTTGCACTTTGTTTTGCTGTTTAACAACTTTAAAATGTGGTTATAGGCAGAACAGTACCAAATTCATATATATGTGCATGAGGAGTTTCCGGAATCTTTGTTGTTATTTCCGGCCTCATTTAAATTGCCTAGATAGGTAGTTTGTTTTTGCTTCACCTCTTGCCATGTTAACCAACATTTAACCTTGTCTTGTAAATAAACGAGAGTCAATTAAATAATTAATGTGGTGTTTCGTCAATATGCAACTCGTTGCATATTGAGCTCCACTTAACTTGTAGTTTTGTTTGTGCACCTTGCCATGCCATGCAGATTTAAACCGGACATGCATCATATTTGGATGTGCATCGTATGCCATGTTTATGCTTGTGTGTTTACCGTGTGTTTGTTTCTTTCCGGTTGCTTCTCTTGTTAGCTTCGGTTTCGTTCCGGAGTGGTGAGGTTTCTCTCGACTGTTGCTCCGTCTACTTCATGGATCCGTTCTTCTCCCTTGTGGAATCCCAGGCAAGATGATCATACCCTTGGATACCTTTACTACCATTGCCATGCTTAGTTGTCTCGATGCTATCGTTACTTGTCGCGATACCCATCTTTTATGTCAGCCCTCTCCTTGTTGCCATGAAACCTCTAACATTTGAAACCTTCCTAGCAAAACCACTGTTTGGCTATGTTACCCGCTTGCTCAGCCCCGCTTGCTCAGTCTCTCTTATAGCGTTGTTAGTTGCAGGTGAAGATGAAGTCTGTTCCAGGAGGGAACTTGTTGTTGGATATATCACTATATCTATAATTTATTAACACACCTTATATACTAGGCATGGGTGGAAGGCTTGGCCTTTTGCTCGGTGTTTTGTTCCACTCATGCCACCTTAGGCGCCGATAAACCGGCATTATGTTCCTTGATTTTGCGTTCCTAACACGATGGGTGTAATGGGGACCCCTTGACAGTTCGACTTTGAATAAAACTCCTCCAGCAAGGCCCAACATTGATTTTATTTGCTCATAATAACAACTTAATTATTTAATTAAATTTGCATAGGGAGTTAGCGCTACCCGAGGATTCTTAATTCTACATAACAGGGGGGGCCAGTGCTGATGGTGTTGGTCCCAAATAGAGTCGTGTGCGGTGCCACCCAGTCACCTGGGGTCTTCGGTTGCTGTACGCTGTGCTCATCCGGTCGTGGCCTGAGACGAGATACGCGCGGCTACTATCAGGGTGTCGGCACGCCGGGAGGTCTTGCTGGACTTGTTTTACCATTGTCGAAATGACTTGTGCTACAGGGACTCCGAGCCTGATCGGATTTTCCCTAAGATAAGGGGTGATGATATTATATTTATCACTTCAGCTAATCGTGAGAGCTTGTGATGGGCTAAGTTGGAACACCCCTGCAGGGTTATGAACTTTCGAAAGCCGTGCCCGCGGTTATGTGGCAGATTGGAATTTGTTAATGTCCGGTTGTAGAAAACTTGTCAGATGATCCGAAGTAAAACACACAACTGTGTGAGTAACCGTGACTGTCTCTTTTCTCTTTGAGAAGAGAACACGGTGGGGTTATGTTTGAACGTATGTAGTTAGGATCTTTAGCGATCACCTCTTTTGCGACCGTTTGCGTAGATGCTCTTCTCTTTCTGGTACTCGTAAGTTAGCCACCATATATTGCTTAGCTGCTGCTGCAACCTCTCCACTATCCTCTTCCTACCCTTAAAGCTTTGCTAGTATTGTTACCCATGGTTATGGGATTGCTGAGTCCTCGTGGCTCACAGATACTACAACACCAGATGCAGGTTCAGCCGAGTATGAAGCAGGAGCTGGTTCAAGTTCTTCACTGGGAGCTCGATGGAGAGAGTGACCGTTTGCTTGTGATGTTTTCGACGTTCAGTAGTGGTTTCTACTAGGATTCGATCCTGACCTGTGGTTTTTATGTTGTTTTGGTATCTTTCTTTTGGGTTCTTCACCCGTAGTCGGGTTGTGATGTTTTGAATGATGTATTGCTTATGTTATGTATTGTGTGAAGTGGCGAGTGTAAGCCAACTATCCTCTTTTGCATTTTTAATCCCTCTTTTACATGAGTCGTGCAAAGATACCAAACTTGAGATCATTCTAGGATGGGCTTATACCTTTAAGTCGTGCCTCGACACGTAGGAGGTATAGTCCCATCCTGGGCATTACATGCAGGTAAAGGTATCAACAGTTGTAGCGACAATGACAGGCTATGCAGCAGAATAGGATTATCCAAAAGCAGTAACATGCTACACTACTCTAATGCAAGCAGTAGAGAGAAGAATAGGCGATATCAGGTTGATCAAGGGGGGGGGCTTGCCTTGAAGCTCTGTTGCATAGGAAGAAGGGATGTCGGTGATGTAGTCGTACACAGTGGCATCAGCGCCGGTTTCGGGGTCTACCGGAGAAGAAGAAGGGGGAAGAAATAGTAAATACGGAGCAATTAAAGCATCGCAAAAATATAACAAGGCAATACGCGGTGCTGGGGGTGGCCTAACGCGGTGCTACACATTACAGACAGAGTGGGTAAATATCCGTGGATATTTCCCTGGTTGTGGGCAATTACCTGATAGACGATCTGGAGGGAAAGGTTTCGTGTTTGCAGTGTTGGAGGCATCTGACGGGTAAGTGGGTAGCGTATTTGGGTTCGTCTCATTTTTCTGATCATTTTTCATATATTAATTATTTTCATCCGAGTTACAGATTAATTTATATGATTTTTCAAAGTTCTGAACATAATCTGAAATTACTATTAATTAAATTACTTCGAAAATCACCTAATGTTAAATGCTAAGTGCACACAGAAAGTGTACACATCATTGTGCCAAAGAGGCTGACAGTGGGGCCAGTTGACTGAGTCAACTACCCAGTCAACAAAGGCTGACTGGTGGGCCCAGTTGCTGACTCATCAGCTAACTGGGCGGGCCTTATCCACTAGAACAGTGGATGGGACCCACCTGCCATTAACACACACTAACTAATAGATATAAACTCAACTGGGGGGTTAATTAAATGGGTGGCCCCATATGTCAGTGACTAGTTATGTTAACGGATTAAGTTAACAGTTTGATTATTTTATAAAACGGATTAATAACATGGGGGCCACATGTCAGTGACACGGGCCGCTCAGTCAGTAGGGTTGACTTGGTGAACCCGGTCAACAAGGGCTAGGTGGGGGCCACAGGCAGTGACCCAAGGGTGGGTCCCGTGCCAGTCCAGGTCAGCACGGCCGGCTCTCGACGTCGGTGACCAAAATCACGACGGTGGCCCGCCGGAGTTCGCCGGAAAACGTGCACAGGGCACGGATTGGTGCGCACGCTTGGGCTTGTTCGAACAAGCGCGAAGAGGCGCATCCAGTGGTGGGAACGGATCGTCCCGATGGCGACCGGAAAGGATCACGGCGATGTGGGAAGCGGCGGATGGCCGGTGTGTGGCCTCCCACGGCCACGGACGGCGCACGGGCGTCCACCGTGATGGTGAACAGGGGGGAAGCCTAAGACTCGGGGCTGGGCCTGCTGGGCCGGATGGGTTGGCACTGTTGCCAGCAGGCCCAAGTGCACAGTGCACTTTACTACCTTTTCTTACCTTTTCCAAACTTTTCTGTTTCTTTTAATTTGCTCTGTTTTCTATTTATCTTCAATATTATTTGTGTTTTATAAAACATGAGACTTAGTCCATAAAAAGTGATGCAATATTATACCTTTCCACAAAAGTCTGAGTTAAATAAATTATTTGTAATCTTCATAAATTAGAAAAGTATTTCAATTGTTATCTTGGCAATGTTTAAATATTTTAGGGCATTTAATATCCTATAAAAATTGTAGGATCACCACCAATATTTGCAGATGATTATTGGCCATAATTTGAACATTTTAGTTTTGACATTTGGAAACTTTAATTCTTTGACTTAATTTTAAAATTTGAATTTTAACTGGTTTGGATCAACGCAAGATTAACGACAGTAATCGTGGTGATGTGGCATCATTAGCAGAGGTTCACTGTAGCTGAATTATATGGGCGTCACAATTCTCCTCCACTACAAGAAATCTTGTCCCTAGATTTAAGAGCAAGAGAAAGGGGAGAGGGATTTGGTTAGGAAATTCTAACGAGTCTTCTCGGTCTTGGTTGCTCTTCTCGAAGAGGTCGATCCATGATGATGATGTCTTCATCCCTCTGCTTCAAGTCATTGTGATCAAGTTGTCATCCTTTCTTCGGGATCTCCATCGTCCTACGAACGCGGCCAGGGGGAAATAGTCTGAAAGAATGCATCTCCACAAAGCTGGGCACCAGACAGTGAACTCAATGGGAAATACATGAGGTACCCCACGAGTTGTATTTCAGTGAAGTCGTTGAGTGCAATATATGATGGTACCAAAGTATCAAATGGGTAGGCAATCATTCGATGCCTAGACAAAAGCTGGAATGGGGGCTTGAACAACGAGAATAACATGGTGTTTGATTCCAGGATGAATAATGGTATAGAATTTAGCTCGTGAATTACATACAAAGCCAGGTGCAAAGGATAAATTAGAATTCGGGTTGTAAAGAAGAGTCAGGTTTCGATCCAGTGGACCTGTGGGTTATGGGCCCACCATGTGGATTGAAGGAGGAAAGGTGGTGACATCTTGACCAGCCACGACAGGGAGGCATGTCAGTGGATAGCTTGTCAGCTATAACGGCAACAATGTTGGTACAAAGGACGGGGAACAAAGAGAACCATCTTCCTGCTCATTGAATGAGGCGAACCAATAGGCAAAGTTCTCGTCCATCGGTGGTTACCATAATGTTATCAACAATAGTAACAGGGTCTTACTGACAGAGTTGTACACCGAGGTGTTCACATAAGCAGGGAATATTACTGCTTATATTATATGTAGATATCAAGAAAGGTTAAACTAACCAATGGAAAGGAAAAGGTGATTATCACATTAATCAGACCAATGGAAAGGAAAAGGTGTTTATACTCAAGTATTAGAGTATATCTTTCCCAAGGATAAGCAGTGCATGATATACGTGGCCACATATAAAGTAGTAATCCCTTTAGGTAAGGGGAGATAATTTCATGACATTACCCTACAATGGTGGTTGGATAATTGATAAGGAAAAATTAGTATGGTGCTTCAAATGCTCTTATGTAAAAGCGGAGTACCACAGACATGCTTCGAGATAGCATTGACATGGTCTTCAAGCAAAGGTCGGCCTTTCGATACACAAAGGATCCATCATGAACAACTCACGGAATAAGCCGTACAATTTCTCACGGAAGAATGACTAACCTTGCTGAAGAGTATACTATAACAATAGGTCCTTCGGCGAGGTGTGCAAGGCATGACATCATATTACTGAGTCATCAAAGGACCAACATTATAACTCCCAGAAAGTTGTCCCAACCATCATATCTGACCGAGATTCAGATCTGATGACATTGCAAGATTATCGGGAAATGAACTATGGGAGCGGGTTCTTGAAACGATAGTTCATCATTAAACTAAGGAGAGGATGAGGAGGTGGCTGATGGGTTCAGCGCCAATTCATTGAGAATTCCAAATGGATGGATTTCCATAATAATGTGAACAAGAAGATGACACTTGTCAATTCAAATGATATAATGTTGCATGCTCGAGGAAAACATACGCCATTAATCATTAGTTGAAAGGTGTGCCCAAAATATGACCTTAGGCAGCAAGATCAATGTTAGAGTGACGATTCAATAACAAACAGTCTAAGAACGAACTGTCAATCGTTAACTTCAAAGCAATAGGGTTGCTAGAACTACATAACTCAAGCAGCATCGTTTAGCATATTGGTATCCCGGTTAAAAACAACACGGGGACCAAGGAAGAATGGTGATGGTCATAAGTATCATCATACCGATAATTTGTAAGAGGTGGAGCAATCCCCACAACATTCTCGACATAAGAGACAGTAATACTTCAAGGCAGAACACAACACTAGCTGGAGAGCAAGTTTTATTCATAATGTGGACAAGTTCGCGATGAAAGGAAGTCAAGGGTGTTGTCAATGATAATAAAAATCATTGAGGGCAAGGAGGGTATTTCTCACCATGAACACAGTTGACATCTCGGAAGAAGTCAAAGTGTTGAAGGTGACCCGACACATTTTGCCGGGAAGTTTCAAGAGGATGCAATCAAACAATAATGGCAACAAGGGAATGATGAAGTGGCAAATTATAGGATCAATATATAAGATGCAAGCTCGGAACCAAAGTTGCCTTTAAAGACAAGCAAAATGATGTTGAAAGCTCGACGTAAGTCGTGCTCACACACTGAAGAATTCATGCACCAGAGTAGGATGAGGTAGCACAGTCGAAGATAGCAAGATCATGATGCAGCCGATAGTCTAGGAATGACCAGATTGAGTTAAGAATTTCCCAGTAAAAATACTAGGGGTATTTTATTGGTAGTGCGGAATAATTTCACTAGTCGGTGTCCTTGGTTGACAACAACCCAGAACCCGTAGAGTAATTACGACGAGGAAAGACATTACTTCAACAAAGTTAGTAAGATGTGGTGCAATGGCAAGACATCTTCGAGACACCAGTGGGTAATACTCGAAGGTAGAACATGATAGAAGAAGAATCGGATCATTGACCTATGACAGTAGATACTTCAACCTTGCCAAAAATAGACGAGGCACTGGAATGAATTCCCGTCTGATATATCAGATCAGGATAGCATGGTCGGAACCATAACTGTAAGGAATCAATTAAAGAATACCGAAGGAATCATACAGTTGGATAATCATTTTGCAAGAAGCTTCCGAGAAGGTCGACATCATTTTCATGGGCATGAACACAAAGTTCAAGGTCGACTCCCACTTCTTTAATGCATATCATTTCATTCACCTCTCTATTTCATAAAACTATAGTGTTGGAATTTTATCTGGTAGAACACCGAAAGAGTATGACTTGTGAAAACTTTCAGGTTCTCACGGATTAGGGGAAGGCATAGGTTCAACCCATCGGGCATCTTAGTAACATATACCACAACCATCAAAAGAAAGAAAAAACACAAGCTCGAAAGCAGAGCATGGTTGGCCAAGCAAAGGATAGAATTTACCAAAGGCATTATGTATCAGAGGAAGAACTAACAAGGTGATCGAATATGATGGATACTGTCGGATAACAATCCAACAATGGATCGGGCGATCCACAACGGAGCTGATGTGAGTATCGGTACTCACTCAGAGGAAGAAAGAATGCAGAGGCATCAAATTCAAGAATCACCTTATTAGTCTGATGCCTAAATAGAAAGAAGTTATGGTTTCCAAAACAAAGGATCAGAAGCAGACGCTCTGATCAAGGATGGACAAGATGAAAACACTTAGTTGGACAATCAATAAAGGTTTGAATTGCCGAGAACCAACTCATGTCCGGAATGCCGTCTGGGCCGGAAAGATAATTTTAAAAAGGATAACCTGATGACTGCGTGCATACGCACACATTGAATCAATAGGCTCAAAATGGCTAAGACAGGGGATATTAACGAAGACTACTAGTCATATGGAATTAACCATAATGCAAGCAGGCAAGAATTTCAAGAGTAACCGGCTGCAGATGATTTTTGAAAGATCGAAAGTATTCAGAAGAATTTTGTGAGACACATGAACAATTGAGAAGAACGGATCCTCGATAAATGTGAGGAAATAACCGTAAGGGTTTTCATGCGAAATAAAACTGCAAAACTGTAAACTCAAAGGATTCTCGGGATATAGGAGAATATTCCGAGGCATCTCATAACAACAAGAGCGATGAGGAATGATCATGAGAATGACAGGTGCATGCAAATATCCATAGGGATATATCAAGGGCAATGAATTGCAAAGGCGATGAGCACAAGGGTCTCGAGAAAATATCGAGGGATATCCTCAGAATCTTCTAACGAAGCAGGTGATATTCCGGAATGAGGGCTCTCCGGGTGAAATACTTACGAGAACCTAGAGTCAGAGTTCGTAAAATCTTTTAACCCGAATAGAAGAGATATCAGAGTCCCCGAGCATAGAAGAGGAATAAAAGATCCTAACACCACCCATTGGTGTTGTGGGCCCGTAAGCCACACAACAAGTTAGTAAATTTGTTTTTCAAAGACTAGACTCAACTTCGGCCAAGGAGTTTGAAAGGGGGTTACCTACAGGCAGTCGGCTCTGATACCAACTTGTGACGCCCCCGATTTGTCTGTACACTAATCATGCACGCAAATGTGTACGACCAAGATCAGGGACTCACTGGAAGATATCACAACACAACTCTAGACACAAATTAAAATAATACAAGCTTTATATTACAAGCTAGGGGCCTCGAGGGCTCGAATACATAAGCTCGAAAACACAAGGGTCAGCGGAAACAATAATATCAGAGTACAGACATGAGTTAAACAAGTTTGCCTTAAGAAGGGCTGGCACAACTGTAGCAACAATCGAAAAGGCAAGGCCTCTTGCCTGGGACCTCCTAACTACTCCTCGAGGCCGAACTGCACGTAGAAACATCCTCGCGATCCTCTATCTCATGGACTCCAGCATCTGGTTGCATCATCCAAGAAGAGGGGAAATGGGGGAGCAAAGCAACCATGAGTACTCATCCAAATACTCACAAGCAAGGATCTACATTACATATGCAATGGTATCTGTATAAAGGGGGTAATATCTGTGGACTGAACTGCAAAAATGCCAGAATAAGAGGGGGATAGCTAAACCTATCGAAGACTACGCTTCTGGCAGCCTCCATCTTGCAGCAGTAGATGAGAGTAGCTGAAAGTAACAAGTATCCTCGATTCTCGCAGCCTCCGTCTTGCAGCAGTAGAATAGAATAGATGGTAAGTTCACCAAGTAACATCGTATAGCATAATCCTACCCGGCGATCCTCCCCTCGTCGCCCTGTGGGAAAGCGATCACCGGGTTGTATCTGGCACTGGTAAGGGTGTGTTTTATTAAGTATCCGGTTCTAGTTGTCATGAGGTCGGAGAACAACTTCGGGTCGTCCTTTTACCGAGGGACACGACTATTCGAATAGATTAACTTCCCTGCAGGGACGCACCCCATAACCCAGCACGCTCGATCCTATTTGGCCGGACACACTTTCCTGGGTCATGCCCGACCTCAGAAGATCAACACGTCGCAACCCTACCTAAGCACAGCAGAGAGGTCAGCATGCCGGTCTAAGTCCTAAGTGCATAGGGGTCCGGGCCCATTGCCCAACGCACACGTGCATGTTGCATACGCGGCCGGTGAGCAGACCTAGCAACCTCCATTACTAAGGAAGTTGTGTTACACAGTCCAACCCGGCGCGCGCCGCTAAGTCGCTGCCGTCAACAAGGCTTCGGCTGATACCACGACGTCGAGAGCCCATAACTATTCCCACGTAGTTGGTTAGTGCATATAGGCCAACGGCCGGACTCAGATCAAATATCCAAACTCGTTAAGCGTGTTATTATGAAATAACTGCGGACAACGACCAGGTCCAGGCCACCTCTTAACTGGGTGTCTCAACCTGCTCTGTCGCTCCGCCACAAAGATCCACACATTGGGCCGTTGGAACAAAGGTATCACACCCAAAGTGAACATGGCCTGATAGAATAGCAGGGTAGACGGACAAGGGTGTAGGGCCACTTATGGAATACTAGCATCTTATACTAAGCATTTAGGATTGCAGGTAATGGAATCAACAGTTGTAGCAACAATGACATGCTATGCAGCAGAATAGGATTATCCGAAAGCAGTAACATGCTACACTACTCTAATGCAAGCAGTAGAGAGAAGAATATGTGATATCATGTTGATCAAGGGGGCTGGGGGCTTGCCTTGAAGATCGGTTGCATAGGAAGAAGGGACGTCAGTGATGTAGTCGTACACAGTGGCATCAGCGCCGGTCTCCGGGTCTACCGGAGAAGAAGAAGGGGGAAAAACAGTAAATATGAAGCAAACAAAGCATCACAAAAATATAACAAGGAAATACGCGGTGCTAGGGGCGGCCTAACGCGGTGCTACACGTTACAGACATAGCGGGTAAATACCTGTGGATATTTCCCTGGTTGTGGGCAATTACCAGATAGACGATCTGGAGGGAAAGGTTCCATGTTTGCAGTGCTGGAGGCATCTGATAGGTAAGTGGGTAGCGCATTCGGGTTCGTCTAATTTTTCTGATCATTTTCCATATATAAATTATTTTCATCCGAGTTACGGATTAATTTATATGATTTTTCAAAGTTTTAAACATATTCTGAAATTACTATTAATTAAATTACTTCGAAAATCACCTAATGTTAAATGCTAAGTGTACACAACATTGTGCCAAAGAGGCTGACAGTGGGGCCAGTTGACTGAGTCAACTACCCAGTCAGCAGAGGCTGACTGGTGGGCCCAACTGCTGACTCATCAGCTGACTGGGCTGGCCTTATCCACTAGAACAGTGGATGGGACCCACGTGTCATTCACACAGACTAACTAATAGAGATAAACTTAACTGGGGGGGGGGGTTTAAATTAAAGGGGTGGCCCCATATGTCAGTGACTAGTTATGTTAATAGATTAAGTTGACAGTTTAATTATTTTATAAAACGGATTAACAACATGGGGGCCACATGTCAGTGACACGGGCCGCCCAGTCAGTAGGGTTGACTTGGTCAACCCGGTCAACAAGGGCTAGGTGGGGGCCACAGGAAGCGACCCAGGGGTGGGGCCCGGGCCAGGCCAGGTCAGCACGGCCGGCTCTCGCCGCCGGCGACCAAAATCACGGCGCTGGCCCACCAGAGGTCGTCGGAAAATGTGCACAGGGCACGGATATGTGCGCGCTTGGGCTTGTTCGAACGAGCGCGAAGAGCCGCATCCAGTGGTGGGAACTGTTTGTCCCGATGGCGACTGAAAAGGAGCATGGCGACGAGGGAAGCGACTGATGGCCGGCGTGTGGCCTCCCGCGGCCACGGATGGCGCACGGGTGTCCACCGCGATGGTGAACAGGGGGGAGGGGAAGACTCGGGGCTGGGCCGGATGGGTTGGCACTGTTGCCAGCAGGCCCAAGTGCACAATGCACTTTACTACCTTTTCTTACCTTTTCCAAACTTTTCTGTTTCTTTTAATTTTCTCTGTTTTCTATTTACCTTCAATATTATTTGTGGTTTATAAAACATGAGACTTAGCCCATAATTAGTGATGCTATATCATACCTTGCCACAAAAGTGTGAGGTAAATAAATTTGTTTTTAATATTCATAAATTAGAAAAGTATTTCAATTGTTATCTTGGCACTGTTTAAATATTTTAGGGCATTTAATATCCTATAAAAATTGTAGGATCACCACAAATATTTGCAGATGATTATTGGCCACAATTTGAACATTTTAGTTTTGACATTTGGAAACTTTAATTATTTGACTTAATTTTCAAATTTGAATTTGAACTGGTTTGGATCAACGCGAGATTAACGACAGTAATCATGGTGATGTGGCATCATTAGCAGAGGTTCACTGTAGCTTAATTATCCGGGAATCACACAAGTAGACCGAAACGATTCTGCATGTACTAATATTACTCCACACATGCATCGACCGCTATGTAGCATGCATCTACAGTATTAAGTTCATAAGAACAGAGTAACGCCTTAAGTAAGATGACATGATGTAGTGGGATAAAATCATGCATATGATGTAAACCTCATCTTTTTATCCTCGATGGCAACAATACAATACGTGCCTTGCTGCCCCTGCTATCACTGGGAAAGGACACCGCAAGATTGAACCCAAAGCTAAGGACTTCTCCCATTGCAAGAACGATCCATCTAGTAGGCCACACCAAACAGATAATTTGAAGAGACTTGCAAAGATAGTTAAATCATGCATAAAAGATTTCAGAGAGGAATCAAATATTGTTCATAGATAATCTTGATCATAAACGCACAATTCATCGGATCTCGACAAACACACCGCAAAAAGAATTACATTGAATAGATCTCCAAGAAGATCGAGGAGAACTTCGTATTGAGATCCAAAGGGAGAGAAGAAGCCATCTAGCTAATAACTATGGACCCGAAGGTATGTGGTAGACTACTCACAACTCATCGGAGAGGCTATGGTGTTGATGTAGAAGCCCTCCGTTATCGAAGCCCCCTCTCGCGGAGCTCCGGAACAGGCCCCAAGATGGAATCTCACGGGTACAGAAGGTTGCGGCGGTGGAATTTTGGTTTCGTGGTGCTCCTCGATGTTTTCGGGGTATATGGGTATATATAGGAGGAAGAGGCACGTCAGGGGAGCATTAGGGGGCCCACGAGGGTGGGGGGCGCGCCTACCCCCCCTGGGCGCGCCCCCTGCCCTCGTGGCCGCCTCGTTTCTTCCCTGGCGTGTACTCCAAGTCTTCTGTGTTGTATTTGTTCCAAAAACGTCTCCCCCGAAGGTTTCATTCCGTTTGGACTTCGTTTGATATTCCTTTTCTGCGAAACACTGAAATAGGGAAAAACATCAATTTGGCCTTGGCCTTGGGTTAGTAGGTTAGTCCCAAAAATAATATAAAAGTGTATAATAAATCCCATTAAACATCCAAAACAGATAATATAATAGCATGGATCAATCAAAAATTATAGATACGTTAGAGACGCATCAGTGTTCTCTTGCGTCATTTTGAGAATTTGTAAACAAGAACACAAGTAGGCGATAGATCCGACCATAAAACGTCAAACGAAAAAGAGGGCGAATAAAACGGCAAATTTTTGTGAAGTGGGGGAGATGAAAATGAGAGGCAAATGGGAAATAATGTAAATTGCAAGGATATGAGATTTGTGATTAGGAACCTGGTAGATGTTGATGATGTCTCCCCGGCAATGGCGCCAGAAATTCTGATTCATGCTTGCTTGAACTACGTCGTTATTTACCCAAAGAGGATCGGATGAATCAGCACAAAAACGGTAGGTATTTCCCTCAGTCATGAGACCAAGGTTATCGAACCAGTAGGAGAAGCACACAACACTACGTGAACGACACCCGCACACAAATAACAAATACTCGCAACCCGACGTATTAAAGGGGTTGTCAATCCCTTTCGGGTAACAGTGCCAGAAATTGGCAAGTGGACGTGAGAAAGTTGTAATAAGTTGATAAATCGAACGCCAAATAAAATAAAGTGCAGCAAGGTATTTTTGTATTTTTGGTATAATAGATCTGAAATAAAAGCAAATAAAATAGATCGCGAAGAATAATATATTAAAGAAGAGACCCGGGGGCCGTAGGTTTCAATAGTGGCTTCTGTCGAGAAAAATAGCAAATGGTGGGTAAACGAATTATTGTTGGGCAATTGATAGAACTTCAAATAATCATGACGATATTGAGGCAATGATCATTATATAGGCATCACGTCCAAGATTAGTAGACCGACTCCTGCCTGCATCTACTACTATTACTCCACACATTTACCGCTATCCAGCATGCATCTAGTGTATTAAGTTCATGGAAAAACGGAGTAATGCAATAAGAACGATGACATGATGTAGACAAGATCTCTTTATGTAGAAATAGACCCCATCTTGTTATCCTTAATAGCAACGATACATACGTGTCGGTTCTCCTTCTGTCACTGGGATCGAGCACTATAAGATCGAACCCATTACAAAGCACCTCTTCCCATTGCAAGATAAATAGATCAAGTTGGCCAAACAAAACCTAAATATCGGAGAAGAAATACGAGGCTATATGCAATCTCAAAGCAGACTCAAATAACTTTCATGGATATAAAGAGATAGATCTGATCATAAACTCAAAGTTCATCGGATCCCTACAAACACACCGCAAAAAGAGTTACATCATATGGATCTCCGAGAGACCATTGTATTGATATTCAGAAGAGATAGAGGAAGCCATCTAGCTATTAACTAAGGACCCATAGGTATACAAAGAACTACTCACACATCATCGGAGAGGAACCAATGGACTTGATGAACCACTCTGTGATGGTGTCTAGATTGGATCTGATGGTTCTGGAACTTGCGGTGGCTGGAATTGATTTTCGTCGACACCCCTAGGGATTCTGTAATATTGGGGTATAAATAGAGCGAAGAGGCGGTGTGGGAGGCCACCGAGGTGGGCAAAACCCACCTGGGCGCGTCTGGGGGCCTAGGCGCGCCATGGTAGGTTGTGCCCCCCGCGAGGCACCCCTCAGGTGCTTTTCTGGTCCAAAAAAATTCCACAAAATGTTTCGCTGCACCGTTTGGTATTGATTTCCTGTGATGTAAAAAATAAGCAGAAAACAGCATCCGGCACTTGGCACTATGTCAATAGGCAAGTACCAAAAAATGATACAAAATGATTGTAAAATGACCGTAAAACATCCAAGAATGAAAATATAACAGTAGGAACAATAAAAAATTATATATACGTTAGAGACGTATCACATACCGATAGACAAAGGGAATTACGTATGTTGTCATAATGGTTCGACCAATAAAGATCTTCATAGAATATGTAGGAGCCAATATGGGCATCTAGGTTCCTCTATTGGTTAGCGATCGGAGAGGTGTCTCTATCATGTCTACATAGTTCTCGAACCTGTAGGGTCCGCACGCTTAACGTTTGTTGAAGATATAGTGTTATATGAGTTATGTGAGAACATCATTCGGTCATTAAATCGAGTCTCGAATAAGATCACAAACATGACGAGGAGTCTCGAAATGGCCGAGAGGTAAAGATTGATATATAGGACGATGGTATTTGGACACCCGAAGTGCTTCGGAGGGTACAGTGTACTTATCGAGTCACCGGAAAAGAGTTTCGGGCACCCCCGGCAAAGCTATGGGCCTTATGGCCCAAGAGATGGAACACACCAGCCCACAAGGGGCTGGTGTGCCCCTATAGAAGCCGGCCCTTGTGGAGGAGAAGGAAAGAGGGGAAGGGAAAGGAAAGTGTGGTGTAGGACTACGCCTTCCTTCCCTACCCCCTCTTTCCTTCCCCCTTCTTCATACAAGGAAGGGGGCGCAGTGCAAGGCAGGGCCCCTAGGGCGCCCTGGATGCCTCCCCTCCCGTCCCACCAATATATATGTGGGGAGGGGGTGCAACATAAGGACACACAACATTGTCTTAGCCGTGTGTGGTGCCCCATCCATCGTTTACTCCCTCGGTCATATTTTCGTGGTTCTTAGGCGAAGCCCTGCGAAGATTGCATCACTATAACCGTCACCACGCCGCCGTGCTGCCGGAACTCGTCCACTACCTCGCCGTATTTCTGGATCAAGAAGGCAGTGGACGTAATCGAGTTGAACGTTGCTGAACGCGGAGGTGCCGTACATTCGGTACTCGATCGGTTGGATCGCAAAGAAAGTTCTACTACGTCAACCGCGTTGTGAAATGCTTTTTCTTACGATCTACGAGGGTTCGTAGACACACTCTCCCCTTGTTGCTATGCATCTCCATGGATAAATCATTATGTGTGCATATTTTTTTTGTTTTTCCATGCAACGTTTCCCAACACGTAAATCCATTGCCGACTCATCTTCATTACACAACATCGAAGTGACCAAATTAATACAAGTTCATCACATTAAAACGAAAGTAGAGTAGTGACCAAATGTTATTACTGCAAAAATATATATACATAAAGTTCATACATAGTTCTCATAATACAACATACAACTATCTAAAGCATTGAAATGCAACAACAAATGCGATCAAAATCACAACTACGGTAATAATTGATCCAACAACATAATGATACCAGTCCTCTTTATTAATGGCATATTTTTCAATCTTTCTAATCTTCAAGCTTATTGCATCCATCTTGTTCTTGTGATCATCGATGACATCGGAAACATACAATTCTAATTTCATCTTCTCTTCTTCAATTCTTTTCATTTTTTTTCAAATAATCGTTTTCTTTTTCAACTAATTTAACTTCTCGCCAAGAGCGTCGGTTGCAATTTCTGGTTCACATACCTCCTAGATAAAAATATTTATGTCAACTTGATGGATATAATTGTAATAAACATGAAATGAAACAAATGGTTATAGAAGATAATATACCACATCTAAATGATAAACCGGACGAGGGCTGACGGGGACGGAAATCAAAACCATGGCACTATATATAACAAACAATCATACAAGTAAAAAACTTATACAAGTAACTCTCTAAATTATACTAATAAGTTTGTTTTTTTTTCAAAAAGGATAAGGACAAGAGGCTCACCAAGGTGGTGCCGGCGACGGGATGGCGCGGGCGATCGACGGCGGTGAGGACGGGGACGGGAAGGCACTAAGTAACCATACCTACACATATGCAAACTAAGAAGTTAATTTGAGCTCAAATGCATATAAATCAAATAAACTCCCACATAATTACTCCCAAACTAAAACCCACAAATCACTATAGTTAGAGAGCCTGAAACGAGCTAAACTAAAATTGAGAGATGAAAGGATGAAGTTGCCAACATTTTAGAACCCTTTTATAGATGGGGTGCTCCAATCTTGACAAATCTTGGCAACAATGGAGGATGAGCTCGAGCTTGGGGTGAAGGAAACAAAGAGGAGAAAAAGCTCTTGGACTCGGGCCGGACGAAGCAGCTTTATATAGGGAAGACTTTAGTCATGGTTGGTACCGGTTGGAAATACCAACCGGGACTAAAGGTCTAACTTTAGACCCGATAGGTGATACCAACCGGGACTAAAGGGGCTCGCAAGGCCCCAACCTGCCGCAACCCCTTTAGTTCCGGTTGGTATCACCAACTGGGACTAGAGATCCCATTTGAACCATGACTAATCCTGGCCGTGCCCCCGTCCGCTCCTACCCGTTGGATTCGGGACTAATGCACACAGTAGTCCGTGTGCCCAAACCCTGTCGGGACTAGTGCTGCTGATGAAAGGTCAGTTTTGTACTAGTGTAGGCACACCTATAGGAAGAAACAAAGGAGTCACTCATCTTTTCTGCATTTCTCTACTTGCAACATCTGCACGTGGGAACATGTGGGTTTGCCCATGGGAGGCCCCCATGCAAAAAATGAAAGAATTTGGACACCTAATACAAGCTGCGTCACGACCGGCTAGTATTTTAGGGGTTTTCACCGGAAAACCATAGAAATTGCATAAAATGTTAGATATCAATGAAACTTGACATGTGTGCTTTCCATGTTGTTGTTGTGTGTGTGTGCGCAGAAAATTTGGGTCAGTTTGATGGATTCAAAAATAAACCACTTTGAGACTTGGCGTTCCGCCCTAAACGAAGCAACACAATTCCATATGGAGTATTTGTCTGTCATGCATGAAATCACACCAAAATTTTGCATCATGTGGGAATGCCCATGCAAAAATTGAACGAATTCTAACACCAAACACATATTGCATCACGACCAGCCAGTATTTTAGGGTTTTTTCATTGGAAAACCATATAAATTGCATAAAATGTTAGATATCAACAAAACGTGGCATGTGGGTGCGGACCTGCCATACTGGCACATGTGGGTCCGGACGACTCGTACTGACACTTGTGGGTCCGGAGCATTCGTACTAGCACTTGTGGTCCGGCACCAGGCGTACTGGGACATGTGGGTGCGGACCAGCCGTACTGGTACATTTGGGTCCAGACGACTCGTACTGATACTTGTGGGTTCGGAGCAGCCGTACTAGCACTTGTGGTCCGGCACATGGCGTATTGAGACTTGTGGGTGCGGACCAGCCGTACTGGCACATGTGGGTCCAGACGACTCATACTGACATTTGTGGGTCGTATCAGCCGTACTAGCGCTTGTGGTCCGGGGCAACAGCCGTACTGGAACTTGTGGGTCCGGACAAGTCGTACTAGCATATGTGAGCCCGGACCACACATACTAGCCCGTACTTACATTTGTGGGTTGGGGCATCCGTTAAGGCCGAATTAATGGGACCATGACAATTTGTAATGGAGGCAACACATTATATGAGAACGTTATTCTTTGTACACAATATGTGGAGCAAACGCATTATCTGAGGGCGTAATTGGAAGGGAGGTGGGGCCCCTTCTGGGGAGATAAATGATACTCCCTCCGTTCCTAAATATTTGTCTTTCTAGAGATTTCAACAAGTGACTACATACGAAGCAAAATAAGTGAATCTACACTCTAGAATATGTCTACATACATCCGTATGTTGTAACCATTTGAAATGTCTAGAAAGACAAATATTTAGAAACGGAGGGAGTACATACGTGGTATAACAAAAATAGATAACCGACCGGCATTTTTTTTTTCTTTCTTGAAAAGTAGCTCTCGTTAGCGTTGCTTGTAACGGAAGGAGAGAAGGCATGCACTATGTTCAAAAACAAAACAAAAAATGACACATGCACGCCCTATATTATGGGATTGCATTCAAAAGATTAGACGCACAAGATTTTAAGTTGGTAGTATTTTTGACAGGAAGATTTTGGAGGATTCTAGAAAGTTACAGCCAATCCCGTCACCAAGAAGCAAAACGCAGGTTTATCTCTTCGGCAAGAAAAAAAAACTTGATTGTAACCTACACGATCGTGTACCCAGCCTTTATATATGCTATATACGCATCGACCTAAACCTCACCACAACCCAGCCTTCTCCTTGAATCCCATCCTTGAACCTAGAGCAGAACCAACGAATATTGCCATCGCCACTACTTTTTTTGCCATCGCCACTACCATTGACCATCGTCATGTCTTCCTATCATCCTGCTCAGTCCGCGAAGCCGGCACAGTCGACCACGAAGCAGTCGAAGTCAGGTACACCGAAGCCACCACCTTCATTGACAATGTCAGGTGCACCAAAGCCCCAACGTCCATCGACAAAGAAGGTATACATATCTGATTGATTCAACCCGTATATCAACTCGTGTAGATCAACATCACACATCATACAAATCTCTGTGCTTATTCTTAGGTTCAAATAAATTGAACTCGTACAGATCCGCATGACGGCTCTTCTATATGTAGATCAGTCCCAATTTACTGCTGTTTAAATTACATGTAAAGCGCAAAAGATCGGTAGATTACAACATATTGGATGATTATGTACAAGTTACATTAATCAAAATCATTACATCAACCTGACATGTCTTAAATTAAGAAGCGAGCAATATAGCAATATAGTACGTCTACCAATAAGTAGAGCAGTAGAAGATAGAATAATTAGCGCAAATGTTTTCTTTTCAAAAGAATTCGATTCTTTTGAAAATAATTTTTTTGCTCCAGCCATGGGCGCGCCACGGCCCATTCGGCTTGCCGAAGCTCCGCCAATGGCACCTACAGTAAAAGTTATATTTTTAGTTGCCAGTAAAAATATGCTTAGAATCGTAGCCACGTTCACCCCATAGCCTACTCTTACATAGGATATACACATTGAAGATAGAAAGAGAACATGCATGCAATTTAAAACCAGACCGTAGATAGCCAAATAAACAGCCTAAATGATTAGCTTAATTTTGTGTTCATAATATTCTCTTCTTTTTGTTTGCTTGTCACTGAAAATAAACTTTGCACATACAGGGTACCCAGGTGGTATGAATGCGAAGGTGCTCAGAGTTTATCGAGTCGCTAACTGAGCAACATCACGTCATAGCTACTCAAACGACACTTCACGAATCTCTGAAGACTCCCTCAATGAACGGTAGAAGAGTTGTGTGCCAAGAGATAGCTAGCACATACGATTCACAAGTTGCCGCGTTCGTAATACGCGGGGTACCTACGAGAGTAACTTTGCAAGACATAGACCACATCTCAGGCCTGCCTAGCATGGGGAGGGACTATGTCCCTCCTCCCTCTGTTCAAAGAAGTGTAGGACCTATGGAATGAGTTAAAAGATCCTGAAGAAAACAAACTGACCTTGAAAGGTATATGATATTTTCAGAACTATTTTTTCGTTTGAATAATGGAACAAATTCATAATTACAATACTTGACAATTCTTGGGAAACAACCTTTTCAAGTCTGCGTAAGAAGATGAACGGCGACGTGAGCCCACGGTTTGCGAAGCCTTACGTATTGTACATCATTGGCAAGTTGGTTTTCTCCACGACACAACCCTATATTGATCCCAAATATTTTGGAATTGTTGTGAACATACATACTATAAACTCCATAAATTATGCTAAACTATCTCTCGACCTCTTAATGTCAAGTGTGAGGAAGTTTGTGAACGGTGCCACGAACTTGGAGGGGAACCTCCCACTACTACATGTAGTACAAACTCATTATTTCCTATGATATTGTTTTTAGTTGGTCACTTATGTATTCTTTTTATTCTTTTGCAGACTTGGTTCTACGAGAAATTCCGAGTCGACCATATTGATCGTACCATCTCCTATCTTCAACGAGATAAACCATTCAACCAATACTGGAACGAAGCAAAGGCGTGAAATGTCGACAAAATAATCTCGGAGAACTACATAGGAGTCGGACATGTATGTGCTTACGGTTACTTATTGTCATCTGCTCAGTTTTTGCAAAATGACTCATAATAAAAAAAATGCAGATGGTTGAGGACCTCATCCTACCTTGGAAGCCAGTGCGCAAGGTTTCACATCAATATACAAAGTCTACTTTCGAGGTACGTCTTATGTAACTGTTGATGCTCAAAAGTGGCACAATCGTAAAAGTTGCTTTAATCTATGTCAAGATTACTTCAAACTTATGATTGGAAGTCACCATGAGATGGCTTTCTTTGAGAAGATCAAGATGGATATGAAAGTGGTCTAAAACGGAGTCCGGATGCAAAAGTTATGACAAGTTCAGAGATGCTCATGGTGACACCAGATTAAAGAATGGCTTGAAACCCAATTAAGATGACTTCAAATGGAAAAAGTTTCAACATGAAAGTTGTGCGTCTCGTCGAAACGATCGGTTTTGATATATAAATCGTCCCAATCCGAATTCGTATGCAAAAGTTACAGCCATCCGAACACAGCCCTGTCACAGAGCCAAAAGTGGCGCGCCCCACCAGCCATGTGTCTGATGGGTAGCGCGAATAACAGCCTGTATTGCGTGACCGTTTTGGCCTAGAAGATGGCTTCAAATCGGAAAACGTTGAACATGAAAGTTGTTCGTCTCGTCGAAACGGTCAAGATTGCTTTTGGGCTCTTTTCCATCCGAGGTCGTTTACCACCTCAAATATTACCCGCAAGGTACAGCCAATTTAAACCGAACAGTTTTGGAAAGTTCGGATAAAACCAATCCGAATTTGGCTAGGGTTTTGGACGTGAATCCAAGCCTTTTCCTTGCACGGGAAGTCCAGCCGCCTCTTATATACTCAAGGGGTGATGGCCGATTGAACAACAACACACAATCGCAAACGCATCTACAACTTTTTCATCTACGTTTTGTTCCTCCCTCGTTCTTGCTCCCTCGTTCTTCGTCGTTCTTCGTGTTGGAGAGCTGCGAATACCGAGGCTCTAGGGGCGGCTTGACCGACCTAGGGCAGCCCATAGCCGCCGCACTCCCCGACGGGGTCCCTCCCGGGAGTGTAGGGTTTCGGGTCTTCAAAAGCTCTCGCCGGTCGACTTGCGAATCGCGCTTCCGGTGAGACTCCTTCGACGTGAGCTGCGGTGCACCACCCCCGGCGTCGAGGGTACACGTGACGTGTTCGTGTGCAAACAATTCATCTACCACTTTTATCTTTTCTCCTTAACCCTAGTTCTTCTTCTTCCTCGTTCTTCGTCTGTTCTTCTTGTTGCAGGGCGGCGAACCTCGAGGCCCTAGGGGAGGTCAGGCCGACCTAGGGCAGCCCATTGCCGCCGCGCGCCCTGACGGGGTCCCTCCCGGGCAAGCGGGGCTTCGGGTCTACAAAAGCACCCGCCGGATTGCCTGCGTACCGCGCTTCCGGACGGGTCTCCTTCGACGTGAGCTGCGGTGCATCACCCCTGGCGTCGAGGGTACACGGTGACGTGTTCGTGTGCGAACACACTTTTTGGCGACTCCGCTGGGGAAAAAGATCAATCATCATCATCATCCATCATGTCTGGCAACGACAAGATCCCCAAACCCTCGGAAATCGACACCGATAACATAATCAAGCCCAATTTTGAGGAGTTATCGGAGGAACATCGCCAAGCTTATGAGGAGTACAAGAAGGCACGTGAAGAGAAGGAGATGCAGGAGATCCTTGCTAAGTTCAAAAAGGATCGTCAAGGCAATATCACTCCGGTTGGAGAAATCAAGTTTCCTCCTCTTCATGATGAACAGGTTAAACCCTCTGTAAGTAATACCTTCTCTCCTGAGGTATGGGCTGAAATTGATAGTCGCATTACTGATAGCAATAATCTTTTATACCAAATTTTCTTGGAAAATAGTAATGCTAAAAATAGTGTGCCTCAATCATCTAGTGGTAATGTTGGTGTGCCTGTTACCGCAGAAATCTCTAGTCCAACTTTACCTATTTCATCGGCGCCCCCCGTGCCGATGAATTTTTATCCTAGCCCCACAAATCAAATTGTTGCTGCACCCATTAATCCTATCATGAGTATGCCAAGTTCGGTGGTGACGCCGAACCAAACCCTACCTACAAGAGCAAACCCTATTAGATCACTGCCGAATTACAATTCGGCATGCATGCCACAATTCACACCTGCAACTACTAACCCTACTCCTCCTATGCTACCGCCACAAGCTTCATCGTCCACCATGGATGATGGTCTAGCTAATCTTAGAGGGGAGATGGCTAAGATGCTCCGAGAGAATTTTGGAGTTGAGTTGCCAAAGAACCGTATTTATCAAAAGCCATATCCAGAATACTTTGATGCAATTCAATGCCCTCCGGGATATAAAATTCCAGATTTTGTTAAGTTTAATGGAGAGGGCACAAAAACCACCTGGGAGCATGTTAGTCAGTACTTGGCACAATTAGGTGAGGCAAGTTCACGAGATGAGTGGAGAGTACGTTATTTTCCTTTATCTTTAACCGGTACTGCTTTCTCGTGGTTTTCTGCGTTACCACCTGGTTCTATTACTACATGGTTTCACTTGGAACAAAAGTTTCATGATCACTTCTACAGTGGTGACAATGAGCTTAAGCTATCCCATCTTACATCGGTTAAGCAAAAGTATGATGAATCGGTCTCCGATTATGTCAAAAGATTTAGGGATACAAAAAACCGGTGCTATAGTTTGGTGATAACCGAGAGAGATTTGGCTGATCTTGTGCTTAGTGGTTTGAGAACTCACATTAGAGAAAGGCTAGAAGGATACGAGTTTTTAAATATCAACCAAGTCTTGCAAAGGGCTTTGGCTCAAGAAAGCCGAAGCAAAGATCTTAAAGATGTGCATAGATATAAAACTGATCATTCTAAAATGAATATGGTTGAGTATGGTAGTGACCACTCGGACGATGAGGGTGATATTTATGCTGCTGAATTTGTTTGGCCATCTAAGGCCAAACCATTTACTTGCAATGATTTAAAGCCGATTCATAAGAATCGTGATGAAGAGATGAAATTTACTTTCAACATTACTAAGTGTGATAGAATATTTGATGCTTTGTTGCAAGCCAAGATTATTAGAATATCTCATACTTTACCGCCGTTCGAAGAGCTGAAACGGCGTGCTTATTGCAAGTATCATAATTCTTTTTCTCATGCTACTAATGATTGTAATGTTTTTCGACGACAGATACAATCGGCCATTAATGACGGACGATTGAATTTTTCTGAAATGCAAGTTGATAAGCAACCTTTCCCAATGAACACCATGGATTTGGAGGGGAAGAAGATGTTAATTCGGCCCAACATAGCCGAATCAGCTAATAAAAATAATATTGTCATTGGTGAGCCCAGGAAAAATGAGGAGAGCAACAAGGTCTTGGGGAGACAAGTTGTGCTTGACAAGCAACCCGATGGCAAGGAGGTAATCAAGATCACCATCAAGAATCCTACACTCGGGGGGCAATCACAAGTGCAAGAGAACACTCATGTCAAATTTGTTAAGCCCAAGAGTCCAGAGGTTGGCAAGTGGAAGATGAATGAAGCTAAAGTGCAGCGCAAGAGAATCAAGCCAACTTTTGATATGCTGCTGTCCAAGTATGCCAATCAAGCGGCCGGTTCTAGCTCTAACCGGTCATCAAATTTGAAGCGCTCAAGATCACCTCCGAGGGAAGAATCTCATCATCACGCAAGGTCATATGGGTCATGGGCACCAGGACCATGGATGGCGCCGCCCCCCTATGCGCCATACTACATGGGAGGCTTCAATGGAGGATGGGGGCAGCCTCCAATGGCCCCTTATGCTTTTCATCCTGGTTGGGCAGAAACAAGGAGGCCCGTTCATGAGAGGCTTTCTTATCCCACACGAGGCCATTTGAACAATGGTGTCAATCGGCCAATGCAAGATAATGAAAAAAGGGTCAACCGGCAAGTGTGGCGTGCCAAATCACCAAGTGCTGAAATTTCAGAGCCTAGCAAGCAAAAGGAGAAGAATGCTAGTGGTGAAACTATTATGATAGGCACTAAAGAATTAATAATCAAAGAGCCGATTATTGTTGATAATCCGGCTGATTCTAATAAAGATGTGGCTGCGGTCCAGCCACACCCCATGGCTAATGATCATGAAGCTAGCATAAGCAAGGCCAAGTCGAGAGATCCAAAATATACTCAGCCAAAGTGGTGTCCTTCCGGTCTGACCAAGGCGCAAAAAAGGAGATTGCAGCGCATGAGGAGTCATGAGAAGGAGGAACAAGAAGCAGAAAAGCTAAAGGATAAATTATTCAATGAAAGCCGTCCCATGGTACCCCCAAAACAAGTGTGGAGGCCAAAGCAAAAGGACAACATTGCAGCTTCTGCATTGATCATAGCAACACCTACACCACCAACGGAGGACGATGCGGCTACTATTACATTGTCCACTTTGCCTACTACTTCCCCTTCCCTTGAAGATATTTCAGAGTCAGTGGACATGCTTGCGGAAGGAGATGAAATGCTTGATTATGAGTCTACACCAGTTCATGAAGGTATGGATATTAATATGGTGTATTACTTACCCGCTGAATTTCGTGCTATAGATGAAGAAGGGGAAGTAGCTCAGCTAGATTTTGGTCCTAAAAATGCTATATTCGAGAAGCCAAAAGAACCGGTGACGCACTTGAAGCCATTGTTCCTTAAAGGTCATATTAATGGATCGCCGGTTGCTAGAATGCTTGTCGATGGTGGTGCTGTGGTGAATCTTATGCCATATTCGGTCTTCAAAAAATTGGGGCTGCGTGATGAAGAGTTAATAAAGACCAACATGGTGCTTAATGGATTTGAAGGCAAAGAGAAAACTGAAGCCAAAGGTGTGATGTATGTGGAGCTTATGGTGGGAAGCAAAACTTTGGCTACCGCATTCTTTGTCGCCGAGGTGCAAGGTAACTACAATGTGATATTAGGCCGCGATTGGGTTCATGCGAACCAATGCGTGCCATCTACTATGCACCAGTTTTTGATTCAATGGGTTGATGATGAAGTAGAAGTCATTCATGCGGATAATTCGGCTTGTGTTGCTTTGGCCGATGCATCGGTGGATTGGCAACATCCCAATGCTACTTGCTTGACGGGGCGCGACTTATCAGAATATGATTTTCTTAGCGCCACAAAAAGTGGTTTCGTGCCCGTTTCTTTAAAGCCGGTTGGCGATAATCGGCTCCAAGGTATGATGTATTTAAATGGATCCTAACTCAGAGTGGTTACAAAAGCGTCTTGTAGAATATCGGTCCAATGAGAACGATATGTATGAGTCCATAGAAGAGTTAGATGATATGGATAAGTTAGGACAAGGTTTTACATCGGCCGATCCATTAGAAGAGATAGATATAGGAGATGGTTCAATTCCTAGGCCGACATTTGTAAACAAAAATTTAAGAGCTGATCATAAGGCTAAGTTGATCGAGCTATTGAAAGAATATGTTTGTTGCTTTGCATGGGAATATCATGAGATGCCGGGTTTAAGCCGAGAGCTAGTGGAGCATCGGTTACCTATAAAGGCTGGTTTTAGACCATACAAGCAATCGGCCAGAAAGTTTAATTCAAAAACGTATGACCGGATCAAGGAAGAGATCGGTCGTTTGCTTAAAGCTAATTTTATTAGACCTTGCAGGTATGCCGAGTGGATTTCTAACATTGTACCAGTAGAGAAGAAAGGCTCTGGCAAGTTGAGGGTGTGCATTGATTTCAGAGATTCGAATAGAGCTACACCTAAAGGTGAGTATCCCATGCAAATAGCTGATATGCTTATTAATGATGCTTCTGGACATAAGGTCATTAGCTTTCTTGATGGTAATGCGGGGTATAACCAGATTTTTATGGCCGAAGAAGACATGTCCAAAACGGCTTTTCGATGTCCCGGTTTTCTTGGTTTATTTGAGTGGACAGTGATGACCTTTGGATTAAAAAATGCCGGTGCCACGTATCAAAGGGCTATGAATTTAATTTTTCATGATTTACTTGGTGTTATACTTGAGGTTTATATTGATGATATTGTTGTCAAATCGGATGCTTTTGAATCTCACTTAGCCGATTTGCGTTTGGCTTTTGAAAGAATGAAGAAATATGGGCTGAAAATGAATCCTTTGAAGTGTGCCTTTGGTGTATCGGCTGGGAAGTTTCTGGGTTTCATTATTCATGAAGATGGCGTGGAAATTGATCCCAAAAAGATAGAAGCTATACAGAAAGTAGGGGCTCCAACATGCAAAAGAGATATGCAAAAATTCCTTGGCAAGGTCAATTATTTGAGGAGGTTCATAGCCAATCTATCAGGGAAGGTTGATGCATTTACTCCTATCCTTCGGTTAAAGAATGATGTTGATTTTGCTTGGGGGGCAAAACAGCAAGAGGCATTTGATATGATTAAGAAATATTTGTGCACTCCTCCGGTTATGAAAGCGCCCAGGCACAGGGAGCCATTTAGACTTTACGTTGCAGCGGAGGAAGGTGTTATTGGTGCTGTTTTGACTCAAGAGACCGAAGGAAAGGAGCATGCTATTACTTATTTGAGCCGACGGTTATTGGACGCCGAGACAAGGTATACATTTATTGAGAAACTATGCTTATGCTTATATTATGCTTGCACAAAATTGAGACATTATCTAGTGCCTAGTACTTGCATTATAGTTTGTCAAACTGATGTCATCAAATACATGTTGCATAGGCCAATTCTTAGTGGTAGAATTGGCAAGTGGGCTTATGCTTTAATTGAATATGATTTGGCTTATGAATCTCTGAAATCCATGAAAGGCCAAATTGTTGCTAATTTTATTGTTGAGCATCGTATTGATGATAAGCATGATATTGATATAAACGTTGTCTCATTAGCACCATGGAGATTATATTTTGATGGTTCGGTGTGTAGCAATGGCCAAGGTGTTGGTATTGTTTATATATCTCCTCATGGTGCTGTTTTTGAAGCCTCATGCCGCTTAGAATACTTTTGCACAAATAATCAAGCCGAATATGAAGCGTTGTTATTCGGCTTAGAGATGTTGCTTGCCATAGGTGCTACACATATTGAGGCTTTTGGTGATTCGTTATTAGTAGTGCAACAAATATCCAAAGTCTTTCAATGTTTTGACGAATCACTTAATGTTTATCTTGATAAATGTCTAGATATAATTTCAGATTTGGATTATTTTAGCATTGCTCATATATCTAGACATGACAATTGGAGAGCAAATGAGTTGGCACAACAAGCATCCGGCTATCATGTTGATCGTGGCATGTTTCATATTTCTCAAAGGCCGATGTCTAGTCTTGCCAACATAGGGGAGGCCGAACCAGAGCCCACCGTTTCGGCCACTAATGAAAAATTTAATGCAGGAGAAAATCAAGACTGGAGGAAACCCATTATTGATTATTTGTGTGATCCCAGTAAAAGGGTGGACAGGACTGTTCGGCGTATGGCTTTCAAATACACAATGAGAGATGATGGTCTCTATCGCCGAACGGTTGATGATGTTCTTTTAAAGTGCTTGGACGAGGACCAAGCGAGAGTTGCTATGGGAGAGGTCCATGAAGGTATTTGTGGCACTCATCAGTCGGCTCCCAAGATGAAATGGCTATTACGACATGCTGGGTTTTATTGGCCGACGATGGTTAATGATTGTTTCCGGTATTATAAAGGATGTGAAGCTTGTCAAAAGTTTGGTGATATTCAGTTGGCTCCCGCTGCTATGTTACATCCTATTATCAAGCCGTGGCCTTTTAGAGGTTGGGGATTAGACTTTATTGGAGAGATTCATCCTTCTTCTTCAAAGGGGCATCGGTTCGTGTTGGTGGCGACTGATTATTTCACTAAATGGTCTGAAGCAATACCACTCAAAAATATGACGCATACAGAGGTAATTCAATTCATAACTGAGCATATTATTCATAGATTCGGCATTCCTCAAACATTAACTACGGACCAAGGTTCATCCCTTATGTCACATCAAGTCAGAGAATTTGTTGAATCATATAAGATAAAGTTGCTCAATTCCTCTCCATATTATGCCCAAGCCAATGGACAAGCTGAGTCTAGTAATAAAATATTAATCAAGCTCATCAAGAAGAAGATTGAGGATAATCCAAGGAGATGGCATGAGCTATTGTCCGAAGCTTTGTGGGCACATAGGATCTCAAGGCATGGTGCTACAAAGGTGACTCCATATGAGCTCGTATATGGTCAGGAGGCCGTTCTACCAGTGGAAGTGAATTTGAATGCTTTGAGAATAGCGAAACAAAATGATTTATCGGCTGTGGACTTCTATAAATTGATGATGGACAATATTGATGAAGTTGCCGATAAACGTTTGGTTGCTTTAAAGGCCATAGAGAGGGATAAGTTGAGGGTGGCAAGAGCTTACAATAAGAAGGTCAAGTTGAAAATTTTTCAAGTTGGCGATCTCGTGTGGAAGGTGATTCTACCAATTGGTTCAAGAGATAGAAAGTTCGGGAAGTGGTCTCCAAGTTGGGAAGGTCCTTTTAAGATTACAAGAGTGGTTCCCGGAAACTCATACTTGGTGGAATCCGTACAAGGCACATTATTACCTCGAGCTCTCAATGGCAAATATTTAAAGAAGTATCACCCAAGTGTGTGGCAAGAAGCCTAGATAGGCAAACGGCCGATATATAACTATCGCCCTTAGCATAAACATGGCCGATATATAATTATGGTCCTAAGCATATAAATGGCCGATGGGGTGTTGACATCGTCCTTAGAACCAACATGGTACAAATTATTTTTCGGCACGCTTGCTTTGCCGAAAAACAGGGGGCATGTGTTGACGCTCAAAAGTGGCACAATCGTAAAAGTTGCTTTAAGCTATGTCAAGATTACTTCAAACTTATGATTGGAAGTCACCATGAGATGGCTTTCTTTGAGAAGATCAAGATGGATATGAAAGTGGTCTAAAACGGAGTCCGGATGCAAAAGTTATGACAAGTTCAGAGATGCTCATGGTGACACCAGATTAAAGAATGGCTTGAAACCCAATTAAGATGACTTCAAATGGAAAAAGTTTCAACATGAAAGTTGTGCGTCTCGTCGAAACGATCGATTTTGATATAAAAATCGTCCCAATCCGAGTTCGTATGCAAAAGTTACAGCCATCCGAACACAGCCCTGTCACAGTCCAAAAGTGGCGCGCCCCACCAGCCATGTGTCTGATGGGTAGCGCGAATAACAGCCTGTATTGCGTGACTGTTTTGGCCTAGAAGATGGCTTCAAATCGAAAAACGTTCAACATTAAAGTTGTTCGTCTCGTCGAAACGGTCAAGATTGCTTTTGGGCTCTTTTCCATCCGAGGTCGTTTACCACCTCAAATATTACCCGCAAGGTACAGCCAATTTAAACCGAACAGTTTTGGAAAGTTCGGATAAAACCAATCCGAATTTGGCTAGGGTTTTGGACGTGAATCCAAGCCTTTTCCTTGCACGGGAAGTCCAGCCGCCTCTTATATACTCAAGGGGTGATGGCCGATTGAACAACAACACACAATCGCAAACGCATCTACAACTTTTTCATCTACGTTTTGTTCCTCCCTCGTTCTTGCTCCCTCGTTCTTCGTCGTTCTTCATGTTGGAGAGCTGCGAATACCGAGGCTCTAGGGGCGGCTTGACCGACCTAGGGCAGCCCATAGCCGCCGCACTCCCCGACGGGGTCCCTCCCGGGAGTGTAGGGTTTCGGGTCTTCAAAAGCTCTCGCCGGTCGACTTGCGAATCGCGCTTCCGGTGAGACTCCTTCGACGTGAGCTGCGGTGCACCACCCCCGGCGTCGAGGGTACACGTGACGTGTTCGTGTGCAAACAGTAACTTGTACAATGATACTAGTCGTTTCTTTGGCTGTAACTATTTGTTTGTACATATATTTTTATGAAACAATCGGTTCTAATTTATCTTAACTTGTAGGTCGATGGGACACTTGGGCGCCCATCGACCTACAAGTTACGATAAATTAGAACCGATTGTTTTATAAAAATATATGTACAAACAAATAGTTTCAGTCTAAGAAACGACTAGTATCATTGTACAAGTTACATAGGACGTACCTCGAAAGTAGACTTTGTAGGCTGATGTGAAACCTTGCGCACTGGCTTCCAAGGTAGCATGAGGTCCTCAACCATCTGCATTTTTTTATATTATGAGTCATTTGCAAAAACTGAGCAGATGACAGTAAGCATATACATGTCCGACTCCTATGTAGTTCTGCAAGATTATTTCTTCGACATTTCCCGCCTTTGCTTCGTTCCAGTATTGGATCAACGGTTTATCTCGTTGATGATGTGAAATGCTACGATCTATATGGTCGACTCGGAATTTCTCGTAGAACCAAGTCTACAAGAGAATAAATAGAATACATATGTGACCAACTAAAAATAATATCATAGGAAATAATGAGTTCGTACTACCTGTAGTAGTGGGAGGTTCCCCTCCAAGTCCGCGGCACTGTTCAAAAACTTGCTCACACTTGACTTTAAGTGGTCGAGAGATAGTTTAACATAATTTATGGAGTTTATAGTATGTATGTCCACAACAATTACCAAATATTTGGGAACAACATAGGGCTGTGTCGTTGCGCAAACCGACTTACCAATGATGTACAAGACGTAAGGCTTCACAAACCGTGGGCTCTCGTCGCCGTTCATCTTACGCAGACCTGAAAATGTGGTTTCTCAAGAATTGTCAAGTATTGTAATGATGAACCAGTTCCATTATTCACAAAAAATAGTCCTAAAAATATCATATACGTTTAAGGTCAGTTAGTTTTCTTGAGCTTTTAACTAAAGCCAGAGGTCATGCACTTCTTTGCATGGAGGAGGGATATAGTCCCTCCCCATGCTGGGCAGGCCTGAGATGTGTTCTACATCTTGCAAAGTTATTCACATAGGTACCACGCATAATACGAACGTGTCAACCTTGTGAATCGTATGTGCTAGCAATCTCTTGGCACACAACTCTTCTAATGTTCATTGGGGGAGTCTTCAGAGATTCGCGAAGTGTCATTTGAGTATCCATGACGTGTTCTTGCTCAGTTAGCGAGTCGACAAACTCTGAGTACCCTCGCATTGATACCACCTGGGTACCCGATACGTGCAAAGTTTGTTTTTAGTGACAAGCAAACAAAAAGAAAAGAATTATTGTGAACAAAAAATTAAGCTAATCATTTATGCTGTTTATTTGGGCTATCTGCGGTCTGGTTTTAAATTGCATGCAAGTTCTATCTTCAATATGTATATCCTAAGTAAGAGTAGTGATTGGGGCTAACCCGATCTAGGCCGATCTTTCATGATTGGAGGTGATTCCCATGATGAACACGAAGAACACGATGGGAAAACGCGAGGGAAATGAGAGGAAAACAATCAAATCAATAAGATATGGCCATACATGTGCCAGATCCGGGAACACAAAGAGATACAAGATCCAAATCCAACAAAGGTAAGATACATGGTAACAAGTTCTTCTCCGTGAGGAGGTCTTGAGGGGCCTCCCGTAGAGGGGTCTTGAATCCACTTTGGGGGATTTTCTCCGTAGAGGTCGCGGTCTCTCCAAGGAGTAGAACCAAATGGATGAGCAAAGTTCTATCTCACAAATGAGCTATCACAGTGCTAACCCTAGCTAGAGGAGGGGGCACTAGTGCTAATGAAGCTTTAGTCCCGGTTTGTAAGGACCTTTAGTGCCGGTTCTGCAACCGGCACTAAATGGTGGGGACTAAAGCCCCCCCCCCTTTAGTGTCGGTTCGTCACGAACCAGGGCCAAAGGACCACCACGTGACATGAGCCCGCGCCGGGGGTCTGGGGGCCTTTAGTCCCGGTTGGTTAGGGGTTTATGGTTTATTTTTCTTTTTAATTTTTTGTTTTCCATTTAATTCTTTTTCACTTCAAACATATTTTATGCTACTACATATTGTACATGTTATGCATATATATAAATAGAATTTCTCATAGAACCGATCATATATATATATATATATATATATATATATATATATTATCGGATTTCTCGCACGACCGTTCACATACACATATACAATTTGATATATACAATTTCTCCTACAATTTGCAGACCATTAAATGGAGGCATTATAGATTGTAATGGTATTCTTCTTTGTGATCTATGACATGGTCAAGCAAAAATCTTGCTATTTCCTCTTGAATTGCTCGTACACGATCCGTTGGTAGGAGTTGATCCCACATCTCTTTCAACTTTATTAAACAAGAATATCAATATGAATATATTAGTTGTGTGTATATACAGAACATGGTAAAAAGAATTATGAATAGTGTTCTGGCAAATGTATCGAAAGTTGTCTATCAGTTCTGGACCTTTCGGACGCCATCATGTGAATGTTCTCACAAATGTAGTATGCACATAAATTATTCCCCTGCGCCTCCTTCAATGCCTTTATGAGAATATAATTTAATGAGATAATAATTAATCAAGCATGATAATGGTACTGATCAAAGTAGACTTAAAGAGATGCGCAGACATAGCTAGTAGTACTTAATTACCTTGGGTCACACCCATTTCAGCTATTGTTTCCATTCGTCTTCAACTTCCTTGAACTTCACGAAATCGTCCTAGTGATCTCTTGCCTTCTTCAGTGCTCCCTTGAATTCCGAAGTCTGCTTTTCTCCTTTGACGTACCCGGCCCATATTGTTTTCTTGTGGTTGTTGAATGCTATTGCCATCTTCTTAAGAGCACTCTTCCCGACGCTCTCCACATGTGCATCTTTGAAATGATCTGGTAGGGTGAAATGTGACATGTGTGAATCCCAAAGAAAATCTTTTTCTCTATCGGAGACAAAAGTAACTCCTTCATCTCCCTTTGTTGGCTTATTCCCTTCTTGAACGGAGATCGGGATTCGGTCCCTGACAATAACCCCGCATTGAAGAAGAAACTTGTCCTCATTCTTCTTTGGTTCAAGCGGTTCGTCACTTTGTTTGATGGCATCGATGTTGTACTTTACGCCATCCTGCAGCTTTTTGGCCTGGCCTCATACCTGCCTGCTTGTAGAATATTTGCTCGATCCGGAGGGCTAAAAAAGGAGAATGGTCGATTAGTTAATATATATATACAAATCAATTAACACATGTGATGATCACCAGATGCCTTATATAAATGTACCTCGCCGGTCTTTGTTATTTGAAGAACAACATTTCCTTCATCATCATTGTTCTGAACTTCATCTATTCGTTCGTCTTCATCAAATATCATACCCTCACCGGTATTGTTCAGATATTGGGAGCCGTCCTCATTCTCATCTGGGCTCGGGGAGCATATGATGTCGAACATAGCCTCTTCTCCATCTCTGCTTGTATTGTCCATAGCTTTTATTTAACTAATCCAGAAGAAAGATAAAAAAAATAGTATTCAAATTAGAATGCATGCATGCAATCAATAAGGAATAATATCACTAATATATACATCTCGAATAATCCAGATAATATGCATCATCGAAAATAATCTCGAATACATCGTCTCGAATATTATCGAATAATATTATCTTGAAAACATCGTCTCGAATATTATCTCGAACACATCACTAGCTAGTATAGATCGAATATTATCAAATAATCTATTTCACTCGCGGTTCCTGATGCGCGGGCGGTGGACACCCAAAGAGAAGGAACCATCACAGGATCATAGCTCGGGTGAGATCCCTGAAGAACATGCCAGGTATTGGAAAACCTGATGTCGAACACAACCATGTAGCGACAGACTGATGGGCCTCTAACCCCTCGTTGGTTACCCCAAGTGGAAGGTGTAAGATGCAGTGTTGTGGAAGTTTTTCCTTTAGCAAAGATGCCAAGGATCGAATCCCCAGAGACTCCTAGGTTCACCAAGTAGGTATCAACTGCTACGACGCCAGATATTAGCAGTCAATGTGGACCTGCACACAGATACAAATAACTTTGCTCCCAACGAGTACAGAGAGGTTGTCAATCCCTCCGGCCTTGTAGTTCACAAAGGATTAAACACAAATGATAGTAGTGATAGATAATGTTTGCAATAGTAAATAAAAGCGAAAAGTAAATAACGGATGTGATCAATGATGGTAATATGGACCGGAGTCTCATGATGCTCACTAGTGATGTCTCTCTCCCAAAAGACGATAAAACAACTATGTGAGGTAAATGAATTACAGCTGGGCAATTGACAGGACCACGAACGCAAACCAATGCTGACTACATTGCAAGAAAGGTTGAGGTTCAAAGCATGGGCGGTACGCCAAAGTAAGTAGACCGAAATCCATCAATATCTACTACTAATCATCCACCTTGAGATATCTATCCAGAACATCTCGCTGGTATTAAGTTGTGAGCCCCACCCATAGTGTAAACTCAATGCAACAGACAATTGCATTAAAAGAACTTTGCGTAAAGTAAACAATCCTTGCACCCGCGGGCACAAGCACCGTTGTTTTCCCCCTTGTGGCAACAGCACATCCCCTAGACTCATGTTTCTGTCACTCAAGCTAGTCATCGAGGTGCATGAACCCACAATCGCGCATAACGTTCCCTCTTGGAGTCACTACCTACTACTCGGCCAAAGCAATAAATAACAACGGAGAACATGCAAGAATTACTTATGAACATAAATATAAAAGAGGTAGATCAAATATATTATTCAAGATCAATCTGAACATAATCTCATAATCCATCGGATCCCAGCAAACTCATCATAGCAACAGCATAAGGATTACATATGTGCCTCGATCATGTAGGGCAGCTCACGAGGACTAACTAGTGAAGCACAAGAACGGGAGGAGAACATCACATAGCTACTGGTCATGGACTCATGGTCCAAGGGAGACTACTCACAACTCATCCGGGAGGCGTCCATGGTGGTGGAGAGTCTCCCGATGATGATCCTCCCCTCCGGCAGGGTGCCGGGAAGAGTTCTCCTGGTGCTCCCGATCTTGGAAGCGGCAGCGGCGGCGGAACAGAGATGAGATCGCGAAAAAGAGTTCCCGTCCCGAGGGTTTCGAAGGACCCTTTAAATATATGCCAAAGGAGGGCACCGGACGGGGCTCGGGGGGCCGAGGCGCCCCCCTGGCGCGGCCCAGGGGGGGCGCGCCACCAGGGCGCCTGGAGCCCTGGTGGCCCCCCCCGGCTGTACTTCGGGCGCAAGGAAGTTTCCGAAATGCTGATTTTTTATATAATTTTTCTAGATTTTTCCTGGCAGTTCTCGTAACGTGAAAACCTGAAATACAAAAACAGCCAAAAGCAGAAACTGGCACCGGGGTGCACTGGATTAGTAGGTTAGTCCAAATATGATCAAAAGTGTATGGAAGTGTATGAATATCATAGCAATATCGCCCAAAAGTGGCATGGAGCAAGCAGAAATTATAGATACGTTTTGGACGTATCAACATCCCCAAGCTTAATTCCTGCTCGTCCTCGAGTAGGTAAATGATAACAAGAATAATTTCTGTGGTGACATGCTATTAACCATATAGGACTTTTTATAGTCATATGACAAAAGCTTACTGAGACAATGGTTCTTTAGTAATTAAGTTGCCTCATGAGAAAATCACAAATGACTGGAAGTTTTACAATATGAAACTGAAACATCAAATAGATTTGCAATGAACATGATGTGAAAATATAATAAAGTGATATCTAGCTTGCCCCCTTTAGTGAAGCAAAACATAAATGCAGGGGCACCTTCAAGGTTTAAGTGATGACTAGATACAATGATTTCAAAATAAACGATATCACAATCATGCAAAAGACAATGCTACTTTGGGACAATGCACATTACACTCAGAATGACAATCATGCTCTAAGTAGTTGGTGCTTTAAAAAGAAGGTGGAGACTCAACATAAAAGTAAAAGAATGGTTATGTGCTAGAGCTTTTTATTTTGAAAACATAGAAGCAATTTTGTCAACGGTAGTAGTACTTCATATGTGTCATGCATAAGACATCCTATAAGTTGCAAGCCTCATGCATCGAATACCAATAGTGTTCGCACCTTGTCCTAATTAGCTCGGATTTCCATGGGTTATCATTGCATTACATATGTTTCAACCAAGTGTCACAAAGGGGTACCTTTATGCCACCTGTACAAAGGTCCAAGGAGATAAATCGCATTTGATTTCTCGTTTTTGATAGATCTCAACTTGAGGACATCCATACCGGGACAACATAGAAAATAGATGATGGACTCCTCTTCAATGCATAAGCATATTCTCATAAGAGATTGAGGATTAATGTCCAAGCTAAAACTTCCACCATGATGCATGGCTTTGGTTGGCGGCCCAATGTTCTTCTCAAACAATATGCATACTCATTCAACCCACGGCAAATCACCCTTACTTCAGACAAGACGAACATGCATAGCAACTCACATGATATTCAACAATAGTGTAATAGTTGATGGCATCCCCAGAAACATGGTTACCGCTCAGCAAGCAACTTATAAGAAATAAGATACATAGGCAACATATTCTTTACCACAATAGTTTTTAAGCTACTTTCCCATGAGCTATGTATTGCAAAGTTAGTTCGCTTAGTACAGGTGGAGGTTAGCAAAAAGACTGGGAGCGACCAACTAAGAGAGCAATGACGGTCATAATCATGCCGAGCGACAAAGCAATATTGAATCAGGCATGGAAGTTATATCGCTACTCAGAAATAAAAGATCATCAAGGCTTGACAGACTTTCTTTACAGTCTTAAATATGCGTGAGCATACGCCAAGTCAATCAAAATAAATTCTTGAGGGAAGATATTACTAGACCATACCACATCATAGGCAAACAAATCAAGTTCGTATCCCAATAACACATTGGGAATCCCCCAGCTATTTGAGATTAACCATAAGAAAACCTGAACTACTAAGCGCCATCATGCAAGTAGTATCTTTATCATAGACATATTAACCAATGCAACGGAAGCAAACTCTCTTAGTAAGGTGAGCATGATAATTAAAGAGAGTTCAAGAAACCAACTAAACAAAAGCTCTTTGAAAAGATAAGCATGAATACTAAGAGCAGAGCATGATAGTAGCTATTAAAAGACAAAGAACACACACAACATAGATAGACATGAAAATTCTATGTTATGTTCTAGGTAGAAGTGGAGCGTGTTTCTCTCCCACATAAAGAACGCTGAGTTCCGACTCGTTATGAAAAACTAAAAAGAAAACTAAAAGCAAGACGCTCCAAGCATAGAACATAACACATGAAGTGATAAAAATATAGCGGAACGAAAGACGAATTGATAATATTGATGGAGAAGGGGATGCACGGGGGCATCCCCAAGCTTGGACGCTTGATTCTCCTTGAATATTTCTTGGGGGTGCATGGGGGCATCCCCAAGCTTGAGCGCTTGACACTCCTGAATTTTTTTATCATCTTCCCTCGCACACTTGAAAACTCCCTTCATACATAACTCATTATAATCTGATTAGCGAGGTTAGTACCCTTAATAAAATAATTATACCCTGCTGGAAATAAAGATATTCTTGAAGTTCTACTGTTTCTCAAGATTTCCAAAAGGTTTTTGCAAAGAAAAGGCAAGTTCTTGATTTGCAAAATGAAGGAAAGGCAAAACAGGACAGAATCTATGAAAAACAGAACAGCAGGTAGTAATTGATTTGTTCGGGATACTTCTGCAACTCAAATAAAAAAACTCAGAACAGACGCACGAAAGACAATTATATAGAGAACACTGTCGAAAAAATTCAGACAAAAAAGATGATCTGGTGATTTTATACGAATTTTTCTATCCAAGGACAGAATCTGTTTCCTGGACAGCACCTCACAACTTTTGAACTTTCTAGCAATCAGAGGCTATACTTGGCACAAATATGAAAAGCAAAGATACAATGATGATGCTACAGCAGTAAACAACATCAAGACACAACAAAAGCAAAATAAATTTATTCATTGGGCTGCCTCCCAAGAGCGCTTTCTTTTATGCCTTTAAGCTAGGCATAAGACTTTAATGATGCTCTCGTAGGAATAAGAGTTGAAGAACAAAATAAGCAAATACCAAACACATTTAAGCCTAACATGCTTCCTATGCATAGGAATATTTCAATAGAATAATTCATTGAAGCACAAAGCAATAAGCATAGGAAGACAAAACAAGTGCAGCTTCGAAACCTTCAACATAAAGAAAGGGAACTTGATATTATTGAAATATCTATAAGCATATGTTCCCTTCTCATAATAATTTTCAGTGGGATCACGAATAAACTCAACAATATAAGCATCACATAAAGCATTGTTACCATGATCCACATGCAAAAAGGTACTCTTACTCTCCACATAAGTATCATGAAGAGGATAAAACTTGGTATAAAAGAGAGACATAAGCTCTTGCCAATCAAGCAAGTGCGAGTTATCGAGAAGCTTATACCAATCTGAAGCCTTATCTATAAGTGATAAGGCGAACAATTTCCTCATGACAAACTCCCTTGACACACCTGCAAGCTTAAATAATGAACATAGTTGTGACAGATATAGCAAGTGTTCACCGGGATGTCTGTCTCCTGCATAACGATTAGCCAAAACATAATCGATAATACCAGCTGGTATTTTATAGGGAACAATTTCAGTAGGGGGAGGAGCAACCACCACAGGTGTGGGGCGTCTTCCCGCAAGCAACGATCCAATAGCAAGGTTGTCCATAAGCATAACTAGTGAAATACATAAAGAAAACTGAAAGGTAAACTAACAAGACTAAAAAGCAAAGGTAAAAGATAGCATGCAACTCATCCTGAAGAGTGGAGTCCCCGGCAACGGCGCCAGAAAAACTCCTTGATGGGCCTCTAACCCCTCGTTGGTTACCCCAAGTGGAAGGTGTAAGATGCAGTGTTGTGGAAGTTTTTCCCTTAGCAAAGATGCCAAGGATCGAATCCCCAGAGACTCCTAGGTTCAACAAGTAGGTGTCAACTGCTACGGTGCCAGATATTAGCAGTCAACGTGGACCTGCACACAGATACAAATAACTTTGCTCCCAACGAGTACAGAGAGGTTGTCAATCCCTCCGGCCTTGTAGTTCACAAAGGATTAAACGCAAATGATAGTAGTGATAGATAATGTTTGCAATAGTAAATAAAAGCGAAAAGTAAATAGCGGATGTGATCAATGATGGTAATATGGTCCGGAGTCTCATGATGCTCACTAGTGATGTCTCTCTCCCAAAAGACGATAAAACAGCTATGTGAGGTAAACGAATTACAGCTGGGCAATTGACAGGACCACGAACGCAAACCAATGCTGACTACATTGCAAGAAAGGTTGAGGTTCAAAGCATGGGCGGTACGCCAAAGTAAGTAGACCGAAATCCATCAATATCTACTACTAATCATCCACCTTGAGATATCTATCCAGAACATCTCGCTGGTATTAAGTTGCGAGCCCCACCCATAGTGTAAACTCAATGCAACAGACAACTGCATTAAAAGAACTTTGCGTAAAGTAAACAATCCTTGCACCCGCGGGCACAAGCACCGTTGTTTTCCCCCTTGTGGCAACAGCACATCCCCTAGACTCATGTTTCTGTCACTCAAGCTAGTCATCGAGGGGCATGAACCCACAATCGAGCATAACGTTCCCTCTTGGAGTCACTACCTACTACTCGGCCAAAGCAATAAATAACAACGGAGAACATGCAAGAATTACTTATCAACATAAATATAGAAGAGGTAGGTCAAATATATTACTCAAGATCAATCTGAACATAATCTCATAATCCATCGGATCCCAGCAAACTCATCATAGCAACGGCATAAGGATTACATATGTGCCTCGCTCATGTAGGGCAGCTCACGAGGACTAATTGGTGAAGCACAAGAACGGGAGGAGAACATCACATAGCTACTGGTCATGGACTCATGGTCCAAGGGAGACTACTCACAACTCATCCGGGAGGCGTCCATGGTGGTGGAGAGTCTCCCGATGATGATCCTCCCCTCCGGCAGGGTGCCGGGAAGAGTTCTCCTGGTGCTCCCGATCTTGGAAGCGGCGGCGGCGGCGGAACAGAGATGAGATCGCGAAAAAGAGTTCCCGTCCCGAGGGTTTCGAAGGACCCTTTAAATATATGCCAAAGGGGGGCACCAGACGGGGCTCGGGGGGCCCAGGCGCCCCCCCCGGCGCGGCCCAGGGGGAAGGGGGCGCGCCGCCAGGGCGCCTGGAGCCCCGGTGCCCCCCCCCCCGGCCGTACTTCGGGCGCAAGGAAGTTTCCGGAACGCTGATTTTTTATATAATTTTTCTGGATTTTTCCTGGCAGTTCTCGTAACGTGAAAACCTGAAATACAAAAACAGTCGAAAACAGAAACTGGCACCGGGGTGCACTGGATTAGTAGGTTAGTCCAAATACGATCAAAAGTGTATGGAAGTGTATGAATATCATAGCAATATCGCCCAAAAGTGGCATGGAGCAAGCAGAAATTATAGATACATTTTGGACGTATCACAGACGTGCTCGTCCTCCTCCCTGACACACCGACGTACCACCTCCGCGGGGGCCGGCTGCCTCCGCACCAAAAGTGGTCCACGCGACCGCCACCAAAGAAGCTCCGAGTCAATGACGGGAGTTCGGTTCCTCACCAAGCTGCGTGCCCCAGAAGGTAGCACCTCCCAGTGCCAGCCCGGCGGAGCCTAGTCCCGGACATGGCACCTCTGAAGCAGGTCCTTGCCAGCGATCCGACGACGAGGATGTGGGCCGGGCATCGTAGACGTCAAGAAAAAAGTCTATGCAAATTTAACATTTTTAAATGCTTGATTGTGATTTCTTATATACAAGGAACCTTTACTCCCTGACTAGGGAACACGATTCAGAATCATAACGGATTCTCTTAACTTTTAAGGGATTTAACAAAATAGCGCTATTCTGGATGTGCAGAAAATGGTTCATATTTTTCCTGATCTCATCTAACCTTTAATATGTCACGTTGTCTAGTGTCGAAGGATTCAAAAAAAATCATGGCTTCTTCATTAGCCGGAAGTAACAAGTGCATTATGGTATGAAGCTCTCCAACGTTGTTTTGGAACGGAGTCTCGGAAAGGATAATTAGCTTTTTGGTATGAAGTTCAGCAAGAGCCTTCCGAATATCGCTATTTGGAAGGCCTTTGCTGAACTTCGTACCAGACAATATCCAGACAATGCTCATTATATAGGCGTCATGTACAAGAATAGTTGACCGACTCCTGCCTGTATCTACTACTATTACTCCACACATTGAACGCTATCCAGTATGCATTTAGTGTATTAAGTGCATGGAAAAACGAAGTAATTAATGCAATAAGAACGATGACATAATGTAGACAAGATCTCTTTATGTAGAACTAGACCCCGTCTTGTTATCCTTAATAGCAACAATACATACGTGTCGGTTCCCCTTCTGTCACTGGGATCGAGCACCGTAAGATCAAACCCATTACAAAGCACCTCTTCCCATTGCAAGATAAATAGATCGAGTTGGCCAAATAAAACCCAAATATCAAAGAAGAAATATGAGGCTATAAGCAATCATGCATATAAGAGATCAAAGAAGACTCAAATAACTCATGAATATAAAGAGATAGAACTGATCATAATCTCAAAGTTCATCGGATCCCAACAAACACACCGCAAAAAGAATTACATCATATGGATTTTCGAGAGACCATTGTATTGATAATCAAATTAGAGAGAGGAAGCCATCTATCTATACCTATACTAATTCTTGACTTTCTATAAATTCTCACGTTAATCAGTAATTAGGAACCGTTAATCTGATGGGACCAAGTTACAATGGTGTAGATCTAACCTATCTATTTATCAATTGCCTACGAGGAAAAAAAGACATAGCGATGACTACCTTGCACGACCGTTCAGAAAGAACCTTTTCTTATGGAAAAGAAACATCAAAAGAAAAGACATACGTATGAGGCCCAACCTCTATCCTCTATACCTGTACGTTCAGAAAGTACATTTTTTTACAATTTATTTTTTACGTCAGCATCTTCAACGTTTTGATTCAAGTTGTTATGGGTAACCAGTTGATTGCGTTCAAAATAAAGATAACAGATTGATTCAGGTGGACCAACCTACTCCCGTAGATATACATAACCGATTGTGTTGCATACGAGATATATTTTCGTTAAATCGTCTTTTTCTCCATCCTTTTCACGTGAAAGATGATTGACTCTAGGAGGCTAGGGTTGCCCTTGCTCCTCTCAGCCTTGCCTCTTCTCCTATTTCTATGTGCATGAGCTGACGAGTTCCTGGAGAGATACGACGTCAAGGAAACAGAGGGATCGGTGGCACTTCGACGTGATCCTCAATAGCTTTGGCGACCTACTCGAAGGCAAGGATGCGATGGAGGCCGGGGCAGCGCTCCTCGCTTGACGAGGACCTTAAGGAGCAGGAGGTCGAGGAGTGCTTGCAGTTGCGCCATGGCAAGGAGGCCGCCTTCCTCCTGTACGTAAACTTTGGAAGAATCGTATTCATACTCAGCGAACTGGTCGTGACTAATTCCGGCAGGCTGTCAAAGTGGTGGACTGGCTAAGAGCGGAACCCAGTTCATGGATAATAATCTGACTAATTGTGTCTCAATCTCATCCTCGGTGCATGGATTCATCTCACGTCTCCAAGCATAATGTACACAACTCCATGTAGGTACGTATGGAGGTATGATGCTTTTAGATTTGTTAACGAATTTTCCTTTCCAGTATGCATGGTTTTTCCGACAACAAGACAGCAGGTCACTAAGTTTGGACATCAAATATAGTCATCAGCATGGATCAATCCATACTTGCAGATTTGCCACGTACATGGATGAGGACTCGAGTCTGATGTGTCTAACAGTAGGTACTTAAAGACACATATATAGCAGCTTTACATAGATGATACTAAGCATATGGGATGCATTGGCCTACACTGTGGCTTTGTTTTGGTAATTCATTCAATCCTTAGGTCTCGAGTCACAACCCACCGGCCCGTGCGAATGCACGGGTTGACGACTAGTCTAGCTACTAACTATGGACCCGTAGGTCTACGAAGAACTACTCACGCATCATCAGAGAGGCACTAATGGTCTTGATGAACCCCTCTGTGATGGTGTCTAGATTGGATCTGGTGGTTCTGGAACTTGCAGTTGCTAGAATTAATTTTCGTCAACTCCCCTAGGGTTTCTGGAATATTGGGGTATTTATAGAGCGAAGAGGCGGCGCGGGAGGCCACCGAGGTGGGCACAACCCACCTGGGTGCGCCCGGGGGCCCAGGCATGCCCTGGTGGGTTGTGCCCCCCTAGGGGCACCCCCAGGTGCTTCTCTGGCCCAAGAGGTGACTTCTGGTCCAAAAAAATTCCACAAAAAGTTTCGTTGCATTTGGACTCCGTTTGGTATTGATTTCCTGCGATGTAAAAATCAAGGAGAAAACATCAACTGGCACTTGGCACTAGGTCGGTAGGTTAGTACCAAAAATGATATAAAATGATTGTAAAACATCCAAGAATGATAATATAACAGCATGGAACAATCGAAAATTATAGATACGTTGGAGACGTATCAGCATCCCCAAGCTTAATTCATGCTCGTCCTCGAGTAGGTAAATGATAAAAGAATTTTTTGATGTGGAATGCCGCCTATCATGTTCATCTCATATTCTTTCCTTTATAGCATGGACACTTGGACTTTTATGTGGTTCAAAGAAATATTCTAGTTTAGACATGAGGACTTCAATATTCAAGCATATCAACAAATAACCATGTCCTTCAAAATATCAATACTAAAACAAGTTATCCCTAGCCCATCATGCTTAATCATTGATCCATTCATGCCACAGATCCAAATGTTAATTTCACCCAATGCTCAAGTATGATAATAGTGTTCCATCGTTGGTGCTTTGTAAGAGAGGATGGAGACTCAAATAAAAATAAAAATTGCATAAAGTAAAAGATAGGCCCTTCGCAGAGGGAAGTAGGGATTTGTAGAGGTCACTACTAGGAAAAGGCCTACTAATGGCGCACCTAATTTGGCCATTAATGGCGCATTAGTGGTGTGCCATTACTAGCACGCCATTAGTATATTTTACTAATGGCGCACCTCTGGTGCGGCATTAGTATCTGGTATACTAATGGCGCACCGCAGATGCGCCATTAGTATGCACAGTAGTGCGCCATTAGTATGCCTCCCAGGGGCCATGTGTAGCCAGGTGCTTTGGCGTACTAATGGCGCACTCCAGCAGGATGCGCCATTAGTAATGTCCGCATAGTAATGGCGCACTGGCTGTTAATGCGCCATTAGTATCCTTTGGCATACTAATGGCGCACTCTGCTGTGATGCGCCATTAGTATGAATATTAGGTTTTTTTAAATATTATTTTTCTGTTTTTTTGCACAGATTACAAAATGTATAATTGCACAGAATATAGACAGCACATATCAACAACAAATTCATCGAATACAATAGAAGATTAGTCTCTGAATACAATTCATCATATTAGTCTCCGAATACAATTCATCATATTAGTCTCCGAATTGAAAAGACCGAACAAAGATAGAACAATACATTACAAGTCTCGAGAGCGCGAGTAGCGAGTTTGTCTTCACATTACAAGTCGATATCGATCATCTAAACTACCATCACATAGAAGAGAGATGCGGTCATCACGATGAGCATCATCACGATGAAACTCGTCTTCATCCGGTTCCTCCAACGCTCCCTCCCCTGTCCCGCTAGATAGCGGGCGTATCTAGATTCGGCCTCGGCCCTAGTGGTGTACCCTTTGTAACTGTTACCACTGAATCAGTGAACCTGTCTCCGACACTCCTCCCAGTCGTCGTAGACTTCGGGAACCTTACCCTTGTACACGACATACGACGGCATCGCTACTAGCCAAATGAAACGTTAGTACCAATTCACAGACAATTCATAAGCAATATATAAGTATGCAACAGAACGATCGAAAGAGAAAAGCAAGACATTAATAGCATCGATTACATCTAAGTTGAACGACTCTCGAAACCAAAGAGACATACTAAAAGTTCATTAAAGTTTAATTACAACATGAGCCAATCGATGTTTCAGAACTAGACACAGCATCACTGCTTTCGACTCGACTCAATGCACCGGAGCGTGGATGAAGCCGCCGTCTATCGTGGGAGTCATGAAATCACGGGCGTTGTCAGCCTGCATTTGTAGCATTGTGTCGATGTCACTGTTCGACGGTTGATTTCTGAGGTGGAACTGCCTCGAGGTACGAAGGAGATCTTGATGGATGATTTCCGCAAACTCTGACTGGATGCGAAAGAAATCTTGTCTGATGTCCGCGTCCTGGATTGCCGACACGCTCGCGGCCCAATCTTTGAGCTTACTCGGTAGCAGAAGTTGATGATGGTCCCGTACGATCGCCCGCATGTGATGGATGGCGTAGTAGGCACTCTTCTGACCGCCAGGCGGCTGCTTAACGCAGCAGAACGTCGTGTTGTGGGAGAACACGTGCTTGCCGTACTTACGAGCTGTCCTGGTGAAGGTGCCTCCAGATTTGGCGTAGCCGGGGAGAACATCATCAAGAACCTTCTTGACATTTGTGTAGTCTACAGCCGACTGACGGTCCGGGTCGAAATACGTGGCCATGGAATATTTGGGGCTTAGTAGGATGAGCGTGCAATGTGTGTCACTGCAGAAAACACGGAATGTTAAAAGAAGAACGATCGAAATCTAAGAATTCATATGTTACGGGGCGGTTGAGGCGGAGGACTTACTCGGGAAAGTAAGGCACGAGGAAGTTATCCTTATCTCGGTTTGCCAGAATGACGCCTTCGAGGTAAGAACTTGCGACTTGCTGGTCCCCAGCGCTGCCCAAGAACTTGGCACGCATGTAGAAGGGGTCGACTATCACAATGTCCGGGGTCTTGTCGCGAATGATCCGCATCTCCATACTCAGCAAAAATAGCCGAACGAAGGTGTAGTGCAGCGGAAGAAGGTTCAACATAGCGTGGATGTCATCAAACCGCAGGACGATCGTACCCTCGATGGAGTTATCCACAAAGCCCTTGCCCTCCGGCACCTTGGCCGCGAAAACCGGGTATGCCACATCCTTCTCTCTGAGACGCCGCTTCTCCAAAGAAAGAACACTGTCATGCAGACTCCGCATAGCACCGGTTGCAGCATCGAGCATATTTGTCGGTAGCATCGGCCTACCCGCCACATGCACCCTCCTCATTACATCCTCAGGTGAAGGTGGCCCGTCCTGAGCACGGATCGTACTCGGTGCCGGCTGGCTCGCACCCTTGTTAGTTTTTCTTTTGCGTGCCTTCTTCTTGATCTCCTGAATTGGGACCGAGTTCTGCTCAGAGACCGCCTTCTTTAGTATGTTGGGGCTGATAATATTTCGCACCTCGCCTATCTGAGGCTCGGTGAAGTCGACAGCTGGAGGCGTTTCCTGAGAGCTGAACGGCAGACGACGCATGTTGCAACTTGGCTTCTCCGCGGTACCGGCTTGATCGCGCACGTCTTTTGTTGGGTTGGGTTCTTGAGAAGGAGGCCCCATGAAGTCGTCACCGTACCCATGATCGGCAAAGTACTGATCGACGTTGGCAAATGTATCGTCGTCGTCGCCGTTCTGATCCTGTGCCATATGCATGTTTGGATCCAGTGGCATAGGGATGTCCGGCACCGTTGCGGCGGACTTGCCATGGGGACGACTTGGCGCCGGCATGACTGGCGGTGTTGTCTTTAGGGTGGTTTCTCCCGCCCCCAAACGAATCTGGCTCTTCGGCCAAAGCAAGGGCCAGCTCAGGCAGGCGCTGAGGGTCATGACTTCATCATCGTTGGCCCCGACGGGTCGAATTGGAGGTAACACCTCGTCGCAGCCTGGCAGCACCCGAACCAGTTGAACCCTAAACAAGTAGGGTGGTATCTGGGTACCGTGGAACAAGGGGTTGCCCGGTTGAACGATTTTGCCCTTGGCGACATCGACCAACTCGTTGTTCACGAAGTGCAGGAGAGTGCACGGAACGTCGGCGGCGCCCTGTGAAAACATGTAGGGCGTCAGGGATGCCCAGTCAAAGGCAAGGAGATGAAGTCCTCGGCCGAGAGAGGCTTAATTAGTTATCGTGATGATGGCGTCGAGCTCGGCTAATGTCGAGGCACCGCCAACGGCGGGCGTGCAGTTGACGGAGGGGCCGCTTGCTGCAGAGGTGCCGGCCGGCGTACACCCGGGTGCATTAAGCTCCCGTGCCGGCGTCGGAGACACCAATGCCGCCTCAGCCGGAGACACCAATGGCCCCGCCATCGCGTTCTGCGAGTTGCTGACCGTGAAGCTGGAAATCGAGGGCGGCCCCTGTTGGCCGCCCGCAATCCACGCCTGCAACCCCTCGATCAAGCTAGGCACAATGGCGATGATCGTCGCTCCGAGCTGTTGTTGCACTTGCTCTTGGACAATCTCCGGAATCCGCGCCACCTGTGCCTTGAGTTCTTGAACCTCGCGCGCCTGGCTTTCTGAGCTGGTCTTTTTCTCCTTTCGCCCACCAGCGTTATAGTATGACGACCATTTTGTCGACAAGCCTTTGGCGGCCACACGACCAGCTGACGTCGGCTTCTCGAGCTTATCCTTGTTCTTCATTACATTCAACTCCCTATTTAGAGTCGTGTCCCAAGGGCCGCTCTTAGTCGACCCCGCGCTACTGCTTTCAGTCGCCTGTGGAAGGAATGTGAATCATTTAGAAATTTGGCTTCATTAATTAGAATGCAACCATATGGAGCTAATTACGCGGGGGTGTATTCCTTACTAGAACAGCCTCAAGCGCCCTGGTCTTCGGATCCGTGGTCAGCTCCTTTGTTTTCGGGTCCTTCTTGTACCGGGCCCTGAGAAAGTTCCTGGTCTGCTTGTCACCGTATTTATCGAAGAGGGGCGGTAGGCCTTGCTCGGCACGGTCCGCCTCCTCCTTGTCCCATATAGGCTCCGCCACTCTGTAACCGCCGGGACCGAGTGTGTGTTCCCCTAAGTTGAGCTCCCGCATTTCTTTCCCCCACTGACTTGATTCGGAGTGTGCGGTGCTCGAGCAATTGATCTTGAAGTCGTTGTAGTCATCTTCGGTGATCGAAGGATGTTTCTCCTTGATCTTCTCATAACTCTCACCTTTCTCGATCATTCTCTTCACATTGGTTTTCCAAGTAGACAGGGCCTTGCTCATCTTCGTGAGGGCAGCACTGTTCACTTTATTCCCTTTGAGGCTTGTGTTATCAAATTGAGCAGGGAACTTGTATCGTTCGTGCAGCTTCGTGAAGAGGAGGTTGCGCAAATTCCCGTGGTCAGGATGCCTCAGGTTCTCGGTGTTGATCGAGACGGTGCTCCGGAGAATGCACCCGAGCTGAAGCAAGTACCCCTTGACTATTCATTCGGGCGCCGTTGGATTCCCGTCGGAGTTCACTTCAGTAACTTCCTCCTTGAGGGTGCGGAGCACGGTCGGGCGCCGGTCCTTCCGTTGCCTCTTCGGTTGGCTGCCATCTGTGCGTGCGCCGCCATCATCAGTGGTGGCATTCTCGGCGGCACCATCAGTGGTGGCATCAGTGGGGTCATCCTCCGCGGTACCATCAGTGGTCTCAGAATCGGTGGGGAAGGCGGCGTCCTCATACAAGTGAGGTTGTTCCTCCATCTCCTGGGACAGCTCCCAGAATGCCTTCCCGCCCGAACCGCCGGCCTCATCGTTGTTGGCCATGTTTCTCTCTAAATAGGAACAAAGTTTGGTCAAAAAGTTGGTTATTGTCAAGGAACAAGATCATGGTCTCATCATTTAGGGTTTGTCGACACCGAGGCATCCTAAAAGCTAAGCTTTTATAATTGAGGGTTTTTCGACGCCGAGGCACCCTAAAAGCCTAAGCTTTCATCATTTCGGTTTTTATCGACACCGAGGCACCCTAAAAGCCAAGGTTTCATAATTTATGGTTTGTCGACACCGAGGCATCCTAAAAGCTAAGCTAGGAAGGAGAATTCTAAGTTGGGCCTAATCACTTGGCTCTATTATTGCCGCCTATGGTTTAATGCAGCTAGAATAAAGGGGCACTTGATCCTACTTAATTAACTACTAAGATACCCCGGCCCATGCATTAGTCACAAGTACCCCATATGTCCTATTTTTTAGCAAAGTCATGCTAAAATTCACGGAAAATTTCAGCATGACCTTTGCTGAAAATAGGACATATGGAGTACCCGAATTTGCCGGAACGGAAGTTAATCGACATTCCAGGAAACTCAAGGGCCTCTCGGGGTACCTGCAAAACTATCACAATGTGATCACAAGTCTTTCTCAATGTGATCATCATCTTTACAAGTCTTTCTCAATGCGATCACAAGCATCACAAGGCAGTAGTAGTTCAGTACATGAACATGTTTTACAACAAAAGCTGTAAGCCAGAGTTGGCAAACTTAAAACACATGCTGTAGTACAAAAGCTCCCTCGAAAGAGAAACAAAAGTGTGGCCACACAAATACAACAAATGCTGTAAGCCAGAGTTGGCAAACTTAAAACACATATATATGAGCTACAGAAGTTTCAGAGTGAAGCCTTCTATTGTTCAACCCATGTTAGATATCTACAGTTTTATTAATAGAGCCACCATACAAACCTCATATTCTTTTATTACTGGAGCCAATTTTCCTCATATTCTTTTTTTACTGTAGGCACCATACAAACCTCAGAGCTTGGTGGCCTGGACCTGCATTTGTTCTTGGTTGCTTTTCATACTAGAGTTTTACTATCACAACAGTGTTTTTTTAAATATAATATCACAACAGTGCTTTTTTATTAACAGCAAGTTCATCATGTCAATTACTCGAAGCAACAACAGTTTGCCTAGTAGAAAAATTTAAACTATGGCTTAGCAGAAAAATTAACAGCAACAAGTTTCAAACCATTCATCAAAGTATGGCTTGAAGTAACAGTTTCAGAGTTGAGATTCATGTGTTTTTCAGAGTACAAGTTGCTTCAGATTTGAGATTCATGTGTTTTTCAGAGTAAAAGTTGCTGAAAAAACTGAAAATGGGCACTAGAGTGATTCCTTGCTATTTTGATTTGATGCAATTGCTGTCATTTGCCTTCAAGTGTTACTAGTCTAACTAGTCTTACTACTGAAACTACTCCAAGTCCAACCAGAACAAAACGATATCAATGTCAAAGTACTAACTACTAACTACTAACTAGTCTAACTACTAACTAGTCTAACTACTAACTAGTCTAACTACTAACTAGTCTAACTACTGACACTAAACCTGAAAACACTAAAACTACTGTAACTAGTCTAAAACTACTGTAACTAGTCTGTAGGCTACCTTAGTTTCTTGCCTCAGACATACTTTTAAAATCGTCTGCATGCCTGTCTGACTATATCTTTTCAGTTCGACCAAGAAACTTCATCACCAGTGGTGACCACCATTCTTTCACGGCTGCTTCCTATTCTAAGGTCTTCAGAGGTAATTTCTTTTATCACCAGTTTTCCTAGTTGAGCGATAATTCCAGCTAAGTGCATTTATGTTGTGCCATTATCAGGGACTAGACAATATATTTGTTGGAAACACAGCGGTAACTCTTGGAAGGCTTTCCTTGGTCTGGCCAATGACCGTGTCAACTCATCTTAAACGGTCTATGCAAGCATGGTGCAATGCCTTGTGCATGTGAGTATTCTAGGCAAAGGGGGTTAAGAAAGGGTCCCATTCTTTTCTAGCTTATTAATTTCTACTCCCTTGCAGGGCAAGAGGTGATTTAGAAAAAGAAGACGGTTTTTTTGGTCTGTGTGAACTATTTACCAACAAAATGAGCGCGCTCTTTGTAGGTGGAAGCAAACCTATCAAGGGCTGTGGGTTCACTGGCTCATGTGTGCAGAGCCTTTGCAAGCCTAAAGGTGAGATGTATGCATGTGTAATCTTGGCCAGCGCATATTAACTAGTCTAACTAGTCTAACTACTGAAACTACTCCAAGTCCAACCAGAACAAAACGATATCAATGTCAAATTAATAACTACTAACTACTAACTAGTCTAACTACTAACTAGTCTAACTACTAACTAGTCTAACTACTGACACTAAACCTGAAAAACACTAAAACTACTATAACTAGTCTAAAACTACTGTAACTAGTCTAACTACTGAAACTACTGTCTAACTACTAACTAGTCTAACTACTGACACTAAACCTGAAAACACTAAAACTACTGTAACTAGTCTAAAACTACTGTAACTAGTCTAAAACTACTGTAACTAGTCTAACTACTGAAACTACTGTCTAACTACTAACTAGTCTAACTACTAACTAGTCTAACTACTGACACTAAACCTGAAAATTACAGAGCGAGTGGGGAGGGGGGTGGTGGGTGTGGTAAGCGGCGCACCTAGACTGCGAAACCCTCGAGGAGGTCCTTCTCGATGATGCCGCGAGCAATCACGGCGGAGGCCGGCGGTGGCGCTCCCTTCACGTGCCCCGAGTGGCCCTCGTCGGCTCCGAACCAACCGCCGCCGTGCGCCGAGTCGTCGCCGAACTAGGGTTAGGAAGCTCTTGTGCGCGGCCTGGGTGATGCCCGGGCGTCGAGGAGAGGGGGGCGAGGGAGTCGGCGGTGAGGGAGAGAGAGGCGTCGGGGAGAGGGGGGCGAGGGAGTCGGCGGTGAGGGAGAGAGAGGCGTCGGGGAGAGGGGGCGAGGGCGTGATAACCCTCAACCGTAAGGGATCGAGATAGTCTTCGTGGGTAAGAATAACCCAATTTATTGATTCGACACATGGGGAGCCAAAGAGTATTTATAAGCTTTAACAGTTGAGTTGTCAATTCAACCGCACCTGAAATATACTTACTTGCAACAAAAGATAAGTGGTAACAGTGATATGATAGTGATGATAGTAATAGTAAAAGTAAACAGCAAAAGTAAATAGCAGTAGTAAATGGCAAAAGTAGCAACCAGTGACAAGCAAGGTTTTAAAATACTGTAGGCTAGGGATATGGATGGTTGGGCGCTGCATGGATGAGATAGATTCTAACTTGGGGCACGACACACGGAAAAGTAATGATCATCTAGGCAAATATCAAACATTAGGCATGTATCCGTTAGGTAGTTGTACGTGCTTGCAATAAGAACTTGCACAACATCTTTTGTCCTACCATCCCGCTACAAACGGGGCCAAAAGGAACTAATGGATATTAAGGTGCTCCTGTCAAAGAGCACCGGAACAAAGCAATGAACTCAATGGATACATGTAATCCTCAAACTACGGACCATCCCCTTTGGTGTCCCAAGCTGTCACTTTTGGGATCGCCGGTTCCGAACCGTAACAGGTGTATACAACTCATAGATAGGATCACGAACACAAATATATTCATACAAACACATATGGTTCAGATCTGAAATCATGGCACTCGGGACCTAAGTGTCGAGCATTAAGAATAACAAGTTGTAGCAAAGATGATAAACACCATAGTAGATGATAGGCAACATGCCCCCAACAATCTGATAAACTATTACATGATCTAACTCATCCAATCCCTACCATCCCCTTCGCCTACAGCAGGGGAATTACTCACACATGGAGGGAGAAGTCATGGAGGGATGATGGAGTGGTGATGATGATGACGATGGCGACGATCTCCCCTCTCCGGAGGCCAAATCAGCCTCCAGATTAGCCCTCCCGAGGAAGAACAGAGGGTGGCGGCGGCTCCGCGACGAAAAACTGCGAAAGAACTTCCGATCTGGGGTTTCTGCGTCGGGAGGAAAAATACGGGCTAAAGTAGGGCACCAGGGGGTGTGGGCCCCACCCAGGCGCCCCCCCGGCGCGGCCCAGGGGGGGCGCCCACAGGGCGCCTGGGCACCCCCTGGCCCCCCTCTGGCCCCACTTCTGGTATTTGGTTCCTTCGGGTGCGTGGATTTTCTCTGATTTTTCGTGGATTTTTCTGAGATACTTAAAAATCCGTTTTCCTGCACACAAATAAACCATACAGGCAGCTCTGCTGAAAACAGTGTCAGTTCGTGTTAGTTTAGTCCAAATTATGCAAGAATGAGGTCAAAACAATATCAAAAGTGTTTGGAAAAGTAGAAACGTTTGAGACGTATCAACTCCCCCAAGCTTAGCATATTGCTTGTCCTCAAGCAATTCAGTTTAACGAACTGAACGCGACAAAGAAAACTTGACAAACTCTTTTGCTTCATTAGATGTATATAAGCATGTACTACGAAAAGAGTTTAGCAAGTATTGAAACAGTACTTATCAGGACAATGCAAGGAGCAATCCTTCTTTCAAGTGACCAGTCACAAATACTTAAAAGTAAATAATATATTACTGAAAATCAAGACAAGATCATATTGCACATAGCTTGAGCATATTAGGGTGGTATCTCGCTAGCCTCCATGAGTGAAGCAAAACATAAATGCAGAGACTCCTCCAGAGTTTTAAAGGAGACTAGAACTAAGAATTTTCAGAATAAATCATATCACAATCATGCAGAAGACAATGTAATACTTTGGGACAATGCACATTATACTCAGAATGACAATTATGCTCTCCTAGTCGATGCTTTGAAGAAAGAAGGTGAGACTCTCGAACCGTGGCTTTTATTGGCAAAGTTGAAGACCCGTGATCGGAAACAAAAACTAAACATGTACCAGAGCTATTGGTTTTAAAAACAGAAGTAAATATGTTTTTGAGAGGTGCATATTTCGTCAACGAATGCTAGTAGATAACTCAATCACTTTTTAAGCTAGACAAGTCTCAAGGAACGGCTCCCGCACGAGGACGATCACATCCTCTTAATCTCCTTTGTTTATCACTGCCAAAGTTTTCTGATTTCTCATGAACAAAGCGTGAAGGAGGGTTTGTTTGTTATATTATCTTTTCGAGCCGGGCGCACTCAATGCCAGTTCCTTTTCATATTAGGGGTTTGCACATTATACATGCAATCCAGGGGTGAAACTTGTCCAACTTAAAGAGATCATGAATTAACTACTACTTCCTCATGAGCTAAAACATAGGCACAAAAAGGGAAGTCCTTTTGAATCATCTCGAGATAGTACATGAAAGTCTTCGTTAGGAATGGCAGTTAAATACCATGTATAGGAAGGTATGGTGGAATCATATGGCATAACAGGTTTTAAGGATTTTGGAAGCACAAGCAGTCAGTCCGCTTAGTACAGGTGGGGGTTTAGCAAAAGACTGGGAAGCGACCAACTAGAGAGCAATAACGGTCATAATCATGCAGAGCGACAAAGCAACATTGAATCGGGCGTGAAAGCGATATAACTATTCTAAAACTCAAAGATCATCAAGGCAAGATAGACTTTTTAGTCTTAAGCATGTGTAAGTATGTGCCAAGTCTATCCAAAAATTCTCTAAAGGGAAATACCACCTTAGTATACCAGACTATGAACAGTGCAATGCATGTAGATCATTTCAATAACACATTATATACTCTAGTTATTCGGGACTAGCCACAAGGAAAGCATGAACCACTGGAAGAGCATTGTAAACATAGCACTATGTCGCTACAAGCTGGTCTCTAGATCATAAGTACAGGCATATGTACAAAAGTAGAAACAATAAGAGTTCATACCGGTCTTCCTTGTTGCTTCCTTTCAGTCGATCTTCGTCATTACTGCTTGTCACTTGCACGATCGAACGTAGGAAATGTAGTCAAATGCCATCACGGACTCGAGCTGATCTCTCAAAACAAAGCAAACTAAAGAGAAAAAGGAAATCTTTTTGGATTTTTCAAAGGTTGAATAAAAAGAAAAGGAAAGAGAAAATCTTTTTGTTGTTTTTGCAAAGAGGGAAATAAAGAAGAACGGGCAGAAACTTCGAAAATATCAAAGCGAATAAAACGGATAATACAATGGAAAAGTGAGAAGGGCACGTACTCCCCCAAGCTTAGGCTTTTGGCCTAAGTTGGTAGCAGCTACTGCCTCCAGGAGCCTCCTGCTCCAGGGGTATGGTGGTGAGACCAAGGGTCGTAGAAGGATGCTGGCGTGTACACCGAACTCCTTGGAGTCTCCCACGAGGAAGGTTCCGAACGCCAAACAGAGGAAGACCCTTCACCAAACTCGGTGGCGGTCTCTTCCTGAAAATGTGGTGTCTCACCGTGCCTCTCCTCATCGTGCACAACCCCCTCCATGGGGTTATGAAACAGATGCTGGACCATGAACTCATCGAACTGGACAACATCAAAGGACCATCCGTTCCTGCGAGAAAAATCAAACAAAAGAGGTGCAGGTAGACGGATCTCGCGTTCCGCGGTAGTTCCAAAACGCAAGATATAAACAAGGTTATCAAGCTCAGAACCCATGGTAACAAACTTATGCCTTTTCATAGCAGCAAGATCAAAGCTTAAATAAGTAAAAGGAGTATCATCAGGGTGTGGGGTGCCTCCAAGATGCTCTAAGATAAGTGTGGCATAAATGCCACCATATAAGTCCCCCTTATTACCGTTCATAGTAAGGCGTCGAGCAATAAAGGTACCCAGATTATAATCAGACCTCCCTGAGAGGGCTGCTGCCAGGATAGCAATATCCGGAGCAGAAATGCTTCTCGTGTTGTCATGAGCTAACACCCCTCTAGCAATATAATATGCAAAATACCTGAGGTGAGGAAACAAGATGCTGGAGATCTTCGACCGATGAATATCCCTCGTACCCATGCTGCAGAGAGAGTTGATGACGGTTTTCAGCTCGGAGGGCTGAGTGGCCATCCTTGCCGTCCTCCCAACGTTCGGCACACCTATTACTTCACAAAAATTTCCCAGAGTCATGGTGATAAGATCATTATAAATTTTAAACTCAATAGCACCTGAATCAGGATTATATCTAAAACTGTTAATGAAACTGGAGGTGAGTTTTTGATACTGGGTAACATGGCTCGTGACGAGTCGTGTCAAACCTGCATTAGCACAAAGATTAAAAACTCATCCTTGATTCCCGCAGCTTCCATGAATTCATCACATGGAAATGTCATCGCACGTGCTGGACTTGTGTCTTCCAACAACTCTAGGGGCACATGATCCTCATTATAGCTCACCCTGGCAGTCGATGGTGAAGCTGCGGCTCTAGTGACTCGATCGGAGTGTGCGGGCCTCCTCTTCTCAAGCCATCCTTTTGCCCTTCCTAACAAACTCATTTCTGAAATTTTTACAATTTACAAAAACGAGGATTAAAACAAAGTGAGCCAAGGCAAACTACTCAACTCACTTGCCCAAGGCATAAACTTGCATCAAAACTTGGAAACTAATTTTCTACATATGCATGCAAGCTCATCTCTACAGCACCAAGAACTACTAAATACTCACAAATGAGGCCACCAATCAAAAATCTAATTGGAGGGGTGGAGGAGTCACATACCAGGGAGTATTTGCTCAAAATTTCAGTTCAAATGATGGGCTGTAGAAAGAGATCGAAGAATCGCCTCCAAGAATAGCAAGAACAGCAAGAACAAGACCAGAACTCGGGTTTCTGGAAAAAGAGAGAGAGGGGGGGAAGAAGAAGTACCTGGAGGGGGGTCCCGTGGGCCCCAGGCGCCCTGTGGGCGCGGCCAGGGGCTGGGCCGCGCCAGCTGGCCGCCTGGGCCACTGGTGGCCCCCCCTGGCTGGCCCCAGGACTTTCCGGGTCTCTCCCGTTGTGGAAATTTTTAATATAATTTTTCTGGAATTTTTCTGAAAACTTCACTGTTGAAATTTTTTCGAAGTTCAAAAAGCTGCGAAACTCTCTGAAAACTTGAAGCAGTTAGTAGTATTGTGAAGCTTCAAAAACATAGATACTTGGTACAGCAAGTAGGACAAAACTAAAAACAAATGAAAACATAGCAAGCTCAACTCTTTATCCATATAAAACGCGTTCACTAGTAAGGTTGATCAAGTCTTACCAACAAACAAGCGATATATAGAGCAAAAAGTCTCACCTCCTACGAAGTAATCACGGAACTTTTACCTTGATGGACATTGTCCCTACTATGATAGTTTTGTATTTATGAGGCACATGTAGTAGACAGTCCCATTCTCCAATTTTCACGGTCTCGATATTCTCTATAGAGTTGAGGGCATGCCTCCTGTCAGTCTTATTCGGAAAATATACCGTGTGTTCTTTATCATTCACGTGGAAGGTAACCTTCCCTTTATTGCAATCAATAATAGCACCTGCGGTGTTAAGGAAAGGTCTACCAAGAATAATGGACATGCTCCCATCCTCGGGCATGTCAAGCACAACAAAATCAGTAAGAATTAAACAATTAGCGACTTCTATGGGAACATCCTCACAAATACCTATCGGAACAGCGGTTGACTTGTCAGCCATCTGAAGGGAGATATCTGTAGGAATTAGTTTCTCTAAATAAAGCCTCTCGTAAAGAGAGAGAGGCATAACACTCACTCCTGCTCCAAGATCACATAAAGCAGTTTTGACATAATTATTCTTTATGGAGCAAGGAATGGTGGGTATACCTGGATCACCGAGCTTCTCAGGAATCTTTCCACTGAAAGAATAGTTAGCAAGCATAGTAGATATTGCATCATTAGGAACTTTTCTTTTGTTAGTGACAATATCTTTCATATATTTTGAATAAGGAAGTAACTTAATAGCACCAGTCAAGGGTATCTGAAGAAAAAGAGGTTTAATCCATTCACAAAACTTATTATAATGCTCTTCTTCTTTAGATTTGATGGACTTACCTGGAAAGGCCATGGGTTTCCGTACCCATGGTTCTTTCTCCTTCCCATGTTTTCTTGCGATGAAGTCTTCTTTAGTGTACCTCTTACGTTTGTCAGGTGCTTCTTCTTCTCGAACTTTAGGCGGATCATTCTTCTCATTATTATTACCTTCAGGTTCAGCACCGTCTTCAGTCTCAGCATCGGAAATAGATACACTGTTGGGATCAATATCTGGCTCTTCATCTGCAATAGGATCATTAGAATTGTCAGTCTCCTTATGTTTCTTCTTCTTCTTTGGAGAGACAACAATTTCTTCTTCCTGCATTTGAGAATCTTGCTCGATTCTCTTCGGATATCCCTCTGGATAAAGAGGATCTTGAGTACTAGTTCCTCCTCGGGTCTTAATCCCAAAAGCCTGCAATTTATCTTGTTTGGCATTGTTAGCAAGCAAATCTCTTTGCACATTAGAAATTTGATCAAGCTGAGTTTGAACCATATGAAAATGCTTCACAAGACATTGAACATCATTAACTGTTCTATCTAAAACATCAAGCAACTTTTTGATAGCAAGGGAATTATCGTGCAACTGACTTTCTATCCTCTCATTAAAATGATTCTGTTTCATAATAAAATTATCAAACTCATCTAAACATTGATCAGGAGGCTTACCATGAGGGATGTCACTTGCGTTGAAATCTAAAAGAGAGTGTACCTCTACCATAGGAGGGTGAGTGGTAGGCTCACACAGCTTCTCAATAGGGGGTAGATTCTTCACGTCTTCAGCTTTAATACCTTTCTCTTTACTAGACTTCTTTGCTTCTCGCATATCCTCGGGGCTTAGAACAAACATGCCCCTCTTCTTTGTTGGTGGAGGTGGTTCAGGGACGGACCAATCTTCATGGTTTTTGGCAATCCTGCCCATTAAATCTTCCGCATCGTCCGGTGTTCTTTTCCTGAAAACACAACCAGCACAACTATCCAAATAGGACTTGGATTCATCAGTTAGACCAGCATAGAATATATCGATTAATTCATTCTTAGGAATTTCATGTCCTGGTCTAGCCCGAATCAGACCACAGTACCTCCCCCAAGCTTTAGGGAGGGACTCATCCTGCAACTGTTTAAAGTTATAAATTCTTTGTAAAGCAGCATGTTGCATGTGAGCAGGAAAGTACTTATCAACAAAAGAGTGAGCTAAGTCCTGAGGACTCTTAATGGAACCGCATGGAAGTGAATCATACCATGCTTTAGCACCCTCCTTCAAGGAGAAAGGAAAAAGCTTGGTCACATAAAAGTATCGTATCTTCTCATCTGTGGTAAACAGGCTACCTAACTCACCGAGTTTAGTCAGGTGTGCAATAGCATCATCATTTTCTCTGCCATAAAAGGGGTCAGCTTCAACCATAGGTATAAGTGAAAGATCAACAGAGAAATCAAAATCAGGATCATCAATGCATATAGGAGATGTAGCAAACTCAGGATTAGGAACGGTTTTGTTTTTCAAAGAGTGTTTTTCAAATATTTTCTTAATAACTTCAGGGTCAGAGCCAGCAAACTCTGTCAGTTCCCTGCATTGATCTTCATCAAGCATATACTAATCATCATCAAGGAGCCTCTCTTTGAGTTTACTCAAATCAGGATAATCATAAGTTTCACCAATAGGGTAGCGAGCAACAGGAAGTTCAATTCCATATTTTTCAGCAGCAGCAGCAATTTGTTTCTCAAGAGCATAACCAAGCGAACTAATATCATCATCAAAAGTAGTAGAAGCATCATCAAGAGTATCAGACATAGTAACAGATTCAGTAGGAGCATCATGTGGTGGTGGTGAGGCAAACTTACTCATAACAGAAGGTGAATCAAGTGTAGCACTAGTGCTCAGAGCAGTACCTCTTCTTGTAGTGGATAGTAAGATCGGAACCTTGGGGTCTCCTTTCTTACCCATAATGAATAAAGTGCAGCAGGTAGGATACCTCAAGTAGACTTGTAAATATTGCTATGCTCCCCGGCAACGGCGCCAGAAAACGGTACTTGATAACCCTCAACCGTAAGGGATAGAGATAGTCTTCGCGGGTAAGAATAACCCAATTTATTGATTCGACACACGGGGAGCCAAAGAGTATTTATAAGCTTTAACAGTTGAGTTGTCAATTCAACCGCACCTGAAATATACTTACTTGCAACAAAAGATAAGTGGTAACAGTGATATGATAGTGATGATAGTAATAGTAAAAGTAAACAACAAAAGTAAATAGCAGTAGTAAATGGCAAAAGTAGCAACTAGTGCAAGCAAGGTTTTAAAATACTGTAGGCTAGGGAGATGGATGGTTGGGCGCTGCATGGATGAGATAGATTCTAACATGGGGCACGGCACACGGAAAAGTAATGATCATCTAGGCAAATATCAAACATTAGGCATGTATCCCGTAGGTAGTTGTACGTGCTTGCAATAAGGACTTGCACAACATCTTTTGTCCTACCATCCCGCTACGAACGGGGCCAAAAGGAACTAATGGATATTAAGGTGCTCCTGTCAAAGAGCACCGGAACAAAGCAATGAACTCAATGGATACATGTAATCCTCAAACTACGGACCATCCCCTTTGGTGTCCCAAGCTGCCACTTTTGGGATCGCCGGTTCCGAACCGTAACAGGTGCATACAACTCATAGATAGGATCACGAACACAAATATATTCATACAAACACATATGGTTCAGATCTGAAATCATGGCACTCGGGCCCTAAGTGTCAAGCATTAAGAATAACAAGTTGTAGCAAAGATGATAAACACCATAGTAGATGATAGGCAACATGCCCCCAACAATCTGATAAACTATTACATGATCTAACTCATCCAATCCCTACCATCCCCTTCGCCTACAGCAGGGGAATTACTCACACATGGAGGGAGAAGTCATGGAGGGATGATGGAGTGGTGATGATGATGACGATGGCGACGATCTTCCCTCTCCGGAGGCCAAATCAGCCTCCAGATTAGCCCTCCCGAGGAAGAACAGAGGGTGGCGGCGGCTCCGCGACGAAAAACTGCGAAAGAACTTCCGATCTGGGGTTTCTGCGTCGGGAGGAAAAATACGGGCTAAAGTAGGGCACCAGGGGGTGTGGGCCCCACCCAGGCGCCCCCCCGGCGCGGCCCAGGGGGGGCGCCCACAGGGCGCCTGGGCACCCCCTGGCCCCCCTCTGGCCCCACTTCTGGTATTTGGTTCCTTCGGGTGCGTGTATTTTCTCTGATTTTTCGTGGATTTTTCTGAGATACTTAAAAATCCGTTTTCCTGCACACAAATAAACCATACATGCAGCTCTGCTGAAAACAGCGTCAGTCCGGGTTAGTTTAGTCCAAATCATGCAAGAATGAGGTCAAAACAATATCAAAAGTGTTTGGAAAAGTAGATACGTTTGAGACGTATCAAGGCGTCGGCGGTGAGGGAGAGAGAGGCGTCGGGGAGACAGGGGGGAGAGATATGGCGAGAGGGAGAGAGAGGAGGGTGCGGCCGGCCCCAAGTATGGGGGATTACTAATGGCGCACTTCTGCTATGTGCGCCATAAGTATGTGGACTCTAATGGCGCACCGCCCCCAGGTGCGCCATTAGTATTGTGAGAAAGCTATATGTTTCACCTAACCCACTACCTAACAGAACCCCCACACTAGCCCGATTGGTCAGCACTCTGCATACCCACCAGGAGGTCCTGGGTTCGATTCCCAGCCTCCCCAATTTTTTTTTTTTGCTTTTAAAAAATGTTGTTTGACACTTATTTGTGTTTAAATATGTTCAAACTTGTTTAAATCATAACAGTAATATTTTTTTTATAAAAAAGTAATAATTTTTTAAAATATATCATCAAATTTGTTATTTGAAAATATTTATGAATATGAAAAAATATCTTCAAATTTATTATTTTGAATATATCATGGGTCGGCGCGGCGGTTGAGTAGGGGAATCGAGGGTGCAGGGGGTCGGCGGCGGCGGTCGGTGGACCGAGGGGTGCTCGGCAACAACTCGTCTATTTCCTCGCCGCTCCTCGTACGCGGGCGTCCTTGGGGTTCGGTTTCACCATCGAACAGATCCTTGCGTTTTCTCCACAGGTCATCGTCGCGAAGCCACCTTCGATGTCCCATGAACACGGTTTTCGAAGACCCGGGATCTCTATCTAGCTGGCGATACGTTGTGTCATCCATGCACCTGACGCATCCAGAAAATCCGTGGACCACCTGCCTCGCGACATATCCGTAACTGAGATAGTCATGCACCGTCGTGAGCAGCGCGGCTCTCATAGGGAAATATTCTTTCTTTGCGGCGTCCCACGTATTGGCTGGCATTTTCCACAGCGTGTCTAGCTCCTCTTTCAGCAGCCCCAGATACAGATTGATGTCCTTCCCTGGTTGTTTCGGTCCTCCAATTAGCATACTCATGTGAATGTACTTCCTCTTCATGCACAACCAGGGGGGAAGGTTGTACATCCACACAAACACAGGCCAGGTGCTATGTGTGCTTCTCTGGCTGCCAAACGGATTGACTCCATCGATGCTCGCGCCCAGCACGATGTTCCTTGGATCGTTTCCAAATTCTAGGTCTTCGAAGTTCAACGCTTGCCACTAGCTCGCATCCTTAGGGTGACTCAGCATCTTGTCTTTTTTATCTATCTCCGGATCATTTGCGTCATCTTCTCGCTTCTTCTCCTCCCTATCCGTGTGCCAACGCAGGAGCTTTGCTACCTTAGGGTCCGCGAAATACCGCTGCAGACGAGGAGTGATCGGAAAGTACCACACCACTTTTCGAGGAGCTTTCTTCCTCTTCTTGTATCGAGTGACGCCGCACACCGGACATATGGTAGACTCCGCGTGCTCGTCCCGATAAATGATGCAATTGTTCATGCACACATGGTATTTCACGTGCGGTAAATCCAAAGGACACACGATTTTCTTCGCCTCCTCCAAACTGGTGGGGCAGTTGTTCCCCTTGGGAAGACGTTCATGCCAGAATGACATGTTCTCGTCGAAGCATGCGTCGTTCATTTTGTGTTTTACCTTCATCTCCAGAGCCATGAGCGTTACTTTCATGCCGGTATCCTCGGGCCTGCATCCTTCATACAATGGAGTAACCGCGTCTAACTCAAGTTGATCCATCTTGGCTTTCTCTCGGGCGGCAGCTCTTGCGTTATCGGTCTGCTTGAGAAGCAGCTCTTGAATATGAGGGTCCTGCACCAAGCCCATCGATGGTTCAGCGTCGTCTGCTCCGCCGGCATCATCATCTTCATGATCATGCCCGTCGTCTGCTCCGGCATCTTCCTCATCATCATGTCCTGCATCTTCTACATGATGAGTGTGTACAGCATCACCGTCGTGATCATCTCCTGGGGATTCTTCGTCTTCTCGCCCGCCCGAGCCGCGGTGGTTGTCTTGCTGCCCTTCCTCATTTCTTGCCCGGCCCCCATGGACGACTTCGTAGTCATCTTCATCACCTTGCCACCGATAGCCATCCATGAAACCACGCAAGAGCAGGTGGTCCCGCACCTGCCCGGAATCTGGTTCCGCAATAAGGCTCTTCAGCTTGCATCTTCGACACGGACATCTTATCTCCGTCTCGTTCTTTTGAAGCATCTCGGCCTTCGCGGACCTCAAAAACCTATTCACGATGCCTTCGGTCATCGTGCGCACCATGGTCGCCTGCGGGGTAGAGCAAAACGATATTTTAGAACCAAGAAAAAAATTGCCATGACTTTCCCTAAAAATAGGACAAAAATGAATGCTTAATGCCAAAATTCTCACCGAAACGGAAATGAATCAACATTCCGGGAAAATATTGGCAACTATCGCATTTCAAATACCGGTACACCTCCAAACACAAACACATATGCAACACAACAAACATATGCAACACCACAAACATACATAGATCTAGCTAGGCCATAAAAAGTGCATGTGCACATTGTTGTATGGAGAACAACATAAATATAACTTCCCCCCTTACTTACCTATCAAAAAAAGGTAATTTAACCACTTAATTTGAATGAATATATGGTGGAAATGAGGTGAAAAAGAGGAGGGACCCGAGAGGAGAGGAGGTGGAGGGAATGAAGAAGTGGGGGGGGGAAGTGAGTGTGGTAGGAGAGGCTGTCCAAAATATCTTGTTGCTGCCCGCTTACTAATGGCGCACCAACTATAAATGCGCCATTAGTAATCAAGGTTTCTAATGGCGCATTTATAGTAGCTGCGCCATTACTAGTTTTGCAAAAAAAATATAACATACTAATGGCGCACTGTCGCACAGTGCGCCATTACTAGTTTAAACTAGTAATGGCGCACTCTGGGACAGTGCGCCATTAGTAGTTTTGTAAAAAAAAGAATAAAAAATATCATAAAAAAAGAGCATTAATGGCGCACTTTACTGCTGGTGCGCCATTACTAGTTACAACTAGTAATGGCGCACTTTGTCTGGATGCGCCATTAGTATGTTTGGACAGGCGCGCTAGTTCAAAAAAAAAACTTCTTGATACTAATGGCGCACTCTGGGCCTGGTGCGCCATTAGTAGTTCGAACTCTAATGGCGTATCTGTTGCTGGTGCACCATTACTATATACTAATGGCGCACTGCTTGTCTGGTGCGCCATTAGTATCAATTCCATCTATAGCCCTTTTCCTAGTAGTGGGTGCCAGAGCTCAAGGCTTAAATTGAGAGAAAAATTATTTTGGTTGGCATGATTTTCTCACCAACGAGAATGACTTAGAGTTCCCAACACTTTCCATGCTAGATATATCATAGGCAGTTCCCAAACATAAAATAAAGTGTATTCCTTTGTCCACCAAACTTTCACAAGCCATGGCTAGCCCTATCCACGGTTGCCCTCCATACCATCACTTTCCAAGGATTTTATTATTTGACAACATAAAGTAAATTACCTTTTTCTTTTCGGGACTGGGAATCCCTATTACCGCCATACTCTCGTGCAATGACAAGTGAATAAACAATCATCTTGAGAATAACACATCTAGCATAAAAAATATTAGCCACCCCTCACCGCTTCGTGAGTGGTACGGCCACACAAAAGAGAAATTTATTTTGTAAATTAGAGTCGGCACATACAAATTTTCTTAGAATGACTTGGAAATACCGCATATAGGTAGGTATGGTGGACCCATTTGGCATAACTTGGGTTTTAGGATTTGGATGCAGAAGTAGTATTTCAACTTAGTACAAAGTGGAGGCTAGCAAGAGATTGAGAAGTGACCAACCAAGGAACGAATACCATCATAAGGGAACATTAATTACAACCAACATCTAATAATGCAACACAAGTAGGATATAATTTCATTGCATGACTATTGACTTTCGTTCTTGCATAGGGAATCATGAACCTTAACACCAATATTCTTACGAAGACATAATTACTCATTAACATGGCTCACATATCACTATCATCATATCTCAAAACTATTACAAGGAAACAAGTCTATTTTGTCCAATGATCATCATGAAAGATTTTATTATATGCTCCTTGGATATCTATCACTTTGGAACTAATTTCATGTGTTGCTTTTGATAAGCTCAAGCAAATACAAGTGAAGATCATGAGCATCATAATTCTTTCTCTCAAATTAATTTAAGTGAAGCAAGAGATAATTTCTTAATTTTTTACTAACTATCAAATAAATCTAAGTGAAGAAAGAGAGCATTTCTTCAAAAATACTAAATCACATCATGCTCGAACAGATATAAGTGAAGCACCAAAGCAATTTCATAGCTCATAAAGATTTAAGTGAAGCATAGAGAGCAATTCTAACAAGTCATGGAATAATTTTGGCTCTCAAAAATAGGTGTGTCCGGCAAGGATACTTATTAAAAAGAAACAAGAAAAGACTCATATCATACAAGACGCTCCAAGCAAAACTCATAATATGTGACAAATAAAAATATAGCCTCGAGTAAAATACCGATGGTCGTTAGAAGAAAGAGTAGATGCCACTCGGGCATCCCCAAGCTTAATTGCTTGCTTCTCTTTGGATAATAGCTTGGGATGTCATGTGCATCCCCAAGCTTAGGCTATTCTTACTCATTGTTCCTTCATCCATTGTAACGTCACCCAAAACTTGAAAACTTCAATGACACAAAACTCAACAAAACCTTCGTGAGATCCGTTAGTATAGAAAAACAATCTTTACTGTAAGTACCTGTTGGTGTACTAAGGTAGGGGTACCTCAGTACCCCAACTTGTGCACGGGCAGTTGCAGCTTTCCGCGGCAAGGTTTACTGCGGGCTCGCCGGAGACCTTCCTGCTCCCTATTAAACCATTCAAAAACGAAGTATACAAGACATAAGACCGAGACCCCGGCAAGAAGAGCTTGCCGGGAAGGCCGTACCAGGCTCAAGACTGCCCCGCTAACACAAGACCCTGGCAAGAGGAGCTTGCCAGGAAGACTAGAAGACAACGCCTCGGTGCTATATGCGCCCCGGCAAGGGCCCGGGGAGCGGCAAGCTCCCGGGCCCGGCAAGATCAAGGCCCCGGCAAGGTGCTTGCCGGGAAGACTGCGCTGTGTGCCCACACTCCAGCTCATCGGCCCACGCGTCGCCCTGGGGCCTATCCAGGGACGCGTGGCGGATGGCTGTGAAGCCTGGGGTACACGGTGGCACTCCACGGTGATGAATCCATCGCCGTGGCAGACGGAGACGCTAAGGCGGGAGCTTTTGGGGTCGACGGCGACGGGCATTAAATGCCCTTGTCCCCCACTGTTAAAGTAGGTATAGACCACTGTTCTGTACTGTAGCTCCACTGTTCCCGCACTGTTACAACTACCACCTCTTTTACATTTTTACCCCTTTCTCCTACGTTGACACCTGTCGGTGACCCCTTGCACTATAAAAGGAGGCCCATGCACAACGTGGAGGGGGTTCGGAACCTAGATCACTCTCACGCTCGGTGTAGCTGCTTCTTCAAGCTCCCGAGCGCTCAAAACTCAATACACAACCAAGAAGGAGTAGGGTTTTACGCGTCTACCGCGGCCCGAACCTGGGTAAAACTGCCCGCGTGCTCGCTACGATCTGCTCTTTGTGCTCCCTCCGCCCTCGTACCGCACAGACAAGGGGCTCCGGTCCCATAGGTGTTCGTGGCGGATAGTTTCCCCCGACATCTTTGCTGCGCCAGGTAGGGGGCGTCGAGGTTGTGCGAACCTGATCCGGCGTTCGCGCGGGCGCATTCTTCATCAACCTCTCCAGCTTCATCAGCAACTTCATCAGCGACAACTCCATGGCCCCGAAGAAGAAGGCTTCGGAGGTCGGAGGCCCGTCTGCGTCTCACCCGCCGCCACCAGAGCCAACGGTGGGCGGGGGAGATGCCGTCGGAAGGGTGGCCGCCGGCGAGGACACTCACGGCGCCACCAGATCCAAGAACAGGACGGACGACCGAACCTCGGTCTCCGTGGACGCGCCGCGTCCATCCCAGCACACGACGACCCAGCAGCGCCATACCACGGGAGGTGGTATCCGCTTGCTGGGGCAAGGCCAAACTGGAGGCTCGCGGGACGCCCCGGACCCCCGTCCGGGCACAAGCAAAGCGAAGGCGCCGGCGCGGGACCCCGCTCCTTCTAACGTTGTTAGAAGTCCGAGCGTATCCCGCTCCTCGCACCGCTCGCCCGCGTTCCCCTCCACTCCAGCAGAAGCGCTCGCAAGGGCGCAACTGCTTCTCGACTTTCCTCCAGCGGCCGACAAAGCCGAAGAATGGAGGGCCACTATACGGAGCCTGATAGACTTCGCCAACAACGATTCTCCACAGCAGCCGTCGACCTCACGGCCGCGGCAAGCTGAGAAGACGAAGGCTGTCGGCGACAAGACTGCCGGGGGTGCGACAAGCGTGCATTCCCCGCCGCAGAAGCAGAAGACGCCGCCCCGCCGGAACAACCCCGACGACGGCTCCACAGCCTCGTCAGACCCGCGGGCTCGTCGGGACCAGCGCCAAGTCCTCGACGACCGGCGAGAAGAGGACGCTCGGACCACAATCGAGCGCCGCCAAGAAGCTCGGCGACAATCCGACAAGAGAGCTGGAAACACTGTCGACGCGCACGCGCCCGGTGAGCCAGGCGACTTGCCGTACGCGGCAGGCTGCCCTGCGTTCACCCGCGAGCTGCGGCGCGTCCAGTGGCCCAGCATGAAGAATTTCAAGCCCGACGTACCGGAAAAGTACGACGGCAGGACGCACCCCTCGGAGTTTCTCAGCGTCTACACCATCGCAGTGCAAGCTGCCGGGGGCGCGACGAGAAGATCTTGGCGAATTACTTCCCGCTCGTGCTAAAGCCTAACGTCCGTTCATGGCTCATGCACTTGCTGGAAGGTTCCATCTCTTCTTGGGCCGACCTCTGCCACCAGTTTGTTGGCGCCTTCACCGGCGGCCACAAACCCCACGGCCAGGAGAGCGATCTCCACATACTGGCCCAGAAGGAAGGCGAAACCCTGCGCAAGTATATCCAACGCTTCAGCCGGGTGCAGCACAACATCCCTGACGTTCACCCTGCCGCGGTTATCAGCGCGTTCCATCAGAACGTGCGTAACCGCCGCATGCGTGAGGAGATAGCGATGACGAAGATTCGGGATGTCAGCGAGCTCTATGCTCTTGCTGACAAGTGCGCACGCGCAGAAGAGGGGAGGAGGCTCCCCGGGGAGGATACTGGCGCGGGGGGAAGCGACAGCGATGACGCCGCCCCGGCAAAGAAGAGCCGGCGGCGGAACAACAGAAAGAAGGGCAAGAAGGAGGTGCTTGCCGTCGAGAAGTCCGGCAAGGAGGCCCCCGCCAAACAAGCGCAGGCTGGCGGCTCCGGCAAGGAGCCTGCCCCTGCGGCGGCGGCCGACAAGCCGGGTAGCTCCGACAAGCAATACTGTAAGATCCACCGCACCAAGGGTCACGATCTCTCCAACTGCAAGCGCGTCGAGTACCTCGTCGAGCAGCAGAAAGCTGAGTACGAGAGGCGCGACAAGGAGAAGGCCCAAGGTGGCGGGGAAGAGCCCAGCAAGAAGCGGCCGTTCAACGGCCGGGGAGGACGCCGCGGCAAGGCTAAGCAGCGGCAAGGAGATCGACCTCCCCGGGGCCGCGACAATGACGAAGAAGATGACGACGAAGACATGGAGGATGAGGAGAACAGCGAGCAGGAGTTCCAGAAGGCCACGGAGGTCCTGTGCGTCGACGGTGGCGCCTCCCTGCATACCTCCCACCGCCAACTCAAGCAGTGGGTGCGTGAGGTAAACGCAGCGGAGCCGCCCGTGGAGTCGCGCAGGCTCCTCAAATGGTCCAGCACGCCCATCGTTTTTGATCTTGAGGATCACCCTGACCGCACCACTGCGGTCGGGTGCTTGCCGATGCTGGTTTCGCCCACCATCCGCAACCTCAAGGTCACCAAAATGTTGGTTGACGGCGGGGCCGGGCTGAACTTGATCTCCTCCGCTGTAATCAAGAAACTCCAGATACAAGATGGCGAGCTCGAAGAGACCGGTTCATTCCAAGGAATCAACCCGGGAAGGAGCAAGCCCAAGGGAAAGATCACTCTACCGGTGACCTTTGGCGGGGAGCTCAACTTCAGGACTGAGCGCATCACCTTCGACGTCGCCGATATTCCATTGCCCTACAATGGAATACTTGGCCGTCCTGCCCTCGCCAAGTTCATGGCAGCTTCCCACTATGCCTACAATGTGCTGAAGATGCCGGGGCCGATAAGCGTCATCACTGTCCATAGCGACAAGAAGGATGCGCTTATTTGTGCCGACAAGATTTACCGGGATGCGGCAGCTGCGGCCGAGAAGGATACTCTTGCCGCTGAAGCTCCCCGGGGGAAGAAGACGAAGACTAAGTCCGGCAAGTGCTCTGGGACCCACTCCAGCAACCGCACCTCCTCGGAGTGCTGCGCTGCCGTCGAGGACGTTCCATCGAGCTCCACCGGCAAGAGCAAGAAAGGAATGGCCGCTCCTCCGGCAACCAAGAAAGTGTCCGCAAGGGAGGACGGCACTGGTGGTACTTTCACCATCAGTGCCACCCTTGACAGCAAATAGGAAAGCGCGCTCGTTGCCTTCCTGCGGGCGAATGTCGATGTGTTTGCCTGGCAACCATCTGACATCCCCGGTGTTCCCAGGAAGGTGATTGAGCACAAGCTTGCTGTCTGTCCTCATGCGCGACCCATCAAGCAGAAAGTGAGGAAGCAAGCCGTGGAGCGCCAAGAGTTCATCAACGAGGAAATCAAGAAGCTAGAAGCAGCAGGCCTAGTTAGAGGTGTGATCCATCCGACGTGGTTGGCAAACCCAGTCGTCGTGCGCAAGGCCAACGGGAAGTGGAGACTGTGTATAGACTTCACCGATGTCAATAAAGCATGTCCCAAGGATCCATTCCCTTTGCCGCGCATTGACCAGATCGTTGACTCCACTGCCGGATGTGAGCTACTCTGCTTTCTTGATGCATACTCAGGCTATCATCAGATTTTCATGGCCAAGGAAGATGAAGAGAAGACTGCATTTATCACTCCATGTGGCACTTATTGCTTTATCCGCATGCCATTTGGATTGAAGAATGCAGGCTCAACCTTTGCAAGGGTAGTGTACACTGCTTTTGAGCCACAGATCCACAGGAATGTAGAAGCTTACATGGATGACATCGTGGTGAAGAGCAAGAGCAAAGAAACCCTGATTCAAGACTTGGAAGAAACTTTTCAGAATCTGCGCAGAATACAGCTCAAGTTGAACCCCGAGAAGTGCGTCTTTGGAGTCCCCTCCGGCAAGCTTCTCGGGTTCTTTGTATCACAGAGGGGGATTGAAGCCAACCCCGACAAGATTAAGGCCATTGAGCAGATAGAGGCCCCGAAGCGCGTCAAGGATGTCAGGAGGCTTGCAGGTTGTGTTGCTGCCCTCAGTAGGTTCATTTCAAAGTCTGCGGAACGCGCCCTACCTTTCTTCAAAATCTTGAAGAAGGCAGGTCCGATGAAGTGGACTCCGGAAGCGGAGGCGGCGTTGCAGGATTTGAAACGATACCTGTCCTCCACTCCTATACTTGTCGCACCTAGACCACAGGAAAAGTTGTTGCTATACTTAGCGGCAACCAACCAGGTGGTTAGTGCTGCGTTAGTAGCGGAGAGGGAGTCCGACGAGGAGTCAGCACCACCGGCAAGTGAATCCAGCGACAAGCAGGGGGCTGCTCCGACAAGCTCTGGCCCCGACAAGGATGACTCTGCGCAGGAGCAAGGAGAGGTGCGGAAGAAGATGGTGCAGCGCCCAGTGTATTTTGTAAGTTCCCTTCTCCAGGGGGCTAGATCAAGGTACTCTGGTGTGCAAAAGTTGCTTTTTGGCCTCCTCATGGCCTCAAGAAAGCTGCGCCATTACATCCAAGCCCATGAGATAACAGTGGTCACTCGCTTTCCGTTGAAGAGGATATTGCACAATCCAGAAGCAACAGGCAGGATCGTTGAGTGGGCACTGGAGCTGTCAAGCTTTGGACTCAAGTTTGAAAGTACTTCAACCATACAGAGCCGAGCTTTGGCAGAATTCATAGCCGAGTGGACCCCAACACCAGATGAAGAAGTTCAAGAAACAAGCGCACCCGTGCAAGAAGCAACAAGTGAATGGGTAATGTATTTTGACGGTGCCTTCTCGCTGCAAGGCGCCGGTGCTGGCGTGGTGCTCATCGCGCCCACCGGAGAGCACCTCAAGTATGTTATCCAGATGCACTTTCCCAGGGAGCAGGCGACAAACAACACTGCAGAATATGAAGGCTTGCTTGCCGGCCTCAGGATTGCGGCCGAACTTGGGATCAGAAAGCTGATTGTACGGGGCGATTCTCAGTTGGTGGTCCGACAAGTTAACAAGAGCTATCAGAGCCCTTTGATGGAAGCATATGTCGATGAAGTGAGAAAACTTGAAGAGCACTTTGAAGGTCTGCAGATGGAGCACGTCCCGAGAGCTCAGAATGAAATTGCAGATGGCCTTTCAAAGTGCGCCGCGATGAAGTTACCTGTGGAACCAGGGACCTTCTTACTCAAGCTGACTCAGCCATCCGTTACACCATCAATTGGGCAGTCCAAGAAGAGAAAGTTGGTCTCCGGCGACTACTTGCCGGCGGACCTCCCTGAAACCGCCGCCAAGGTCCCCAAGGTCAACAACCAGAACGCTGAGGAACAATTTGCTCCTGCAAGTCCTCGGGCTTGTACAGTTGAAGCAAGCGTTCCCGGCAAGCCTCGCCCCGGCGAGCTTGCCGGGGGACCATCAGCTCCGGCAGGACCAGAGGTCTTTGCCGTAGAAGCTGAGGTTCCCGCAGCGGCCCTCGAGCCTTTAGTCCTTGCCGTCGAGCCTCGGGCTCCGGCATGGGCGCAGCAGATCGTCCGCTTTCTTCAAACTAGAGAACTTCCCGACAACCCTCAAGAGATAGAGAAGATAACCAGGCAGTCAAGTATGTATCAGTTCGTGGATAACGAGCTGTACAGAAGAAGACTCAATGGTGTCAGGTTGAAGTGCATCTCCAGAGAAGATGGACAGAAGCTGTTGGCGGAAATACACGGAGGCATATGCGGCCACCACATTGGCGCTAGGGCGCTTGCCGGGAAAGCTTTCCGGCAAGGGTTCTTTTGGCAAGAAGCCCTCCAAGATGCAACTGCACTAGTAACCAAGTGTGAAGCGTGCCAGTTTCATGCAAAGCAAATCCATCAGCCAGCTCAAGCTCTCCAAACAATCCCTTTGTCATGGCCCTTCTCGGTCTGGGGGCTCGATATCCTCAGCCCTTTCCCTCGTGCTGTCGGGGGCTTTGAGTACTTGTACGTTGCAATCGACAAGTTCACAAAGTGGCCAGAAGTGGAGCCAGTGAGGAAGGTGACAGCACAGTCAGCGGTCAGGTTCTTCAGGTCGATTGTTTGCCGTTTCGGGATCCCTAACAGGATCATCACCGACAACGGTACGCAATTCACTAGTCGCACCTTCATGCAGTACGTCCAAGACCTTGGCGCCAAGGTCTGTTTCGCTTCTGTTGCTCACCCGAGAAGCAACGGTCAAGCGGAGAGGGCAAATGCTGAAGTGCTGCGTGGACTCAAGACGAGGACCTTTGACAGGCTGCGCAAGTGCGGAAGAAATTGGATAGAGGAGCTACCGGCGGCTCTTTGGTCAATCAGAACGACACCAAGTCGAGCCACCGGACAGACACCTTTTGCTCTAGTCTATGGAGCAGAGGCAGTTCTCCCCACGGAACTCGTATACGGATCTCCTCGAGTGCTCGCTTATGATGAGCTCGAGCAAGAGCAACTGCGGCAAGACGACGCATTGCTCCTCGAGGAGGGACGTCTCCAGGCTGCTGTACGAGCTGCTCGATACCAGCAAGCTTTGCGCCGCTATCATAGCCGCAAAGTCAAGGCCAGGAGTCTCGAGGAAGGCGACCTTGTTCTTTGGCGTGTTCAGTCCGCCAAGAATTCCAACAAGTTGACGCCGAAGTGGGAAGGCCCTTATCGGGTGAGACAAGTTACGAGGCCCGGCGCTGTCCGCCTCGAGACCGAAGAAGGCTTACCGGTGAGCAACTCCTGGAACATAGAGCATCTTCGCAAGTTTCACCCCTAAGGCGCGGTTGCCGTGATCCGCTCCGGCAACCACCTTTTGTACAAGCCTTGCCGCTGTTGCATGTAACCCTTTGTACAAAGCCGGGCGCAGACCCCGTGCATCAGTAAAGCTTTTTGTGTTTTTCGCATCGATTGCCTTTTGCATGCTTCTCTTCGCTATTTGCATGTTCTGTTTGGCATTTGGTGCAACACTCAAGTATACGGTAAGCATGAGCACGCCGAAAGGCCATATGCTTGTTTTCCTCTCCCTTTTATTTCCTCTTAAGCAGAAGGAACGTTCCTCGCGCACAAGTTTGCCGGGGGGGAAGGAGGTGGAGGAGGAACCAAGTGCTGTTCAAGAAAGAGAAGTCTTACCGGAAAGCAAGCAACATAAGCAAGCAACATATGAGAGATAAGTTGTCAGGATTTGACCAGTTCAAATTTTAAATTTTAGTTGTCTTCCTTGAACGATCACATTTTGTATGGAAAACCTGTGCGCGGAGGAACCTACCCGTAGCTTGCCGCACCCTTATCTTGTTAGTTCACTCAACGATTTAAGTGAGCTGCGACAAGTGTCGCGCCCTTGCTTCGTTTCCGAGTATGCTCAGCAAGCTAAGTGCGTTGCGACTAGCTGCGGCAAGGTTGCTTGCCGGCGAGGACCTTGGCCAGCAGGCTGCTCAGAGTCCAGCACTCAGCGCTCGCGGCAAAGGCCCCTTACCGGCAAGCTCCCCGGGAGCGTAGGGTGAAAAACATACAAAGTCAAAGATTGAGACAAGGAAGATAACATTGCACTGATTGATCAAAATGAAGTAAATATCTTACAAAAGATAACTTGTCGCAATGGACTAATAAGTTCGTGACATAATGTGCAGCAACGATAAGATAAAGATAATGGAGCCCTAGTCTACGCGGTCGCCCTCCTTCCTGCCAAGCTTTGCCACCTTGGCGATGATGTGGCCGACCTGCTCCTTCAGGGCCTCCGTGTCTGCATCAGCCGGCAAGCTGCGAAGAACGTTGGTGAGATTGATCCCCGGGTTGCGGTACACGATCTTCGTCAGCACCCGCTCCAGAGTTCCCGCGGAGAGCAGGCGCGACTCCTCGGCCAGCTGCGCGGGGATGCGGTTCCGGAGACCTGCAAGGGCCGGCGCGATCCCTCTGAAGAAGAGGCTGAGCTTGGCGCTGTGCGGGAGATCCGGATCCGGCGAGTAGATGAGGTGTTCGACCTTCAGCGCCAGCAGCTCCTGGTCAATGTTGGACGCAGAAGAAACCAAGTCTTCGGTCCATACCTCAATGGTCTGGCGGAAGAGCTCGGATGCCTTGTTGACGCTGTCCATCAAGGTCCGCTCCTTGCGGAGCTCCTCCTTCAGCTTATTCTCCTGAGCCCGGGCAGCGTCGAGCGAATCCTTCAGAGTGGTGACCTTCAGTTCCAAGTCCTCAATGGAGTCCTTGGCGGCCTTCAACTCGTCGCCCCTCTTGGAGAGGCTCACCTGAAGCTCGGAGTTTGTGTGAGCGTCCTTCTCGCGCTCCAAGATGAGCGCGGCAACCTTCTCTGCGCTCACCTTCAGCGCCTTCTCCAACTGTTCAACCTTGGCGGCAAGCTCCTTCTTGGCGTCTTCCGCGGCAACCGCGGCAGCTTTCGCCTCCTTCAGCTCCCCGCCAAGGGCTGCCTCGCGAGCGGCAAGGTCCTCCTCGTGGGAGTCGAGCTCGACCTTCCGCTGCGCGAGCTCTCCCTCTCGCCGGGACATCTCCACCCCGGCGAGCCGCTGCTGTTCGTCAGCTTCAGCCTTCTCGAGCACCCACTCCTGGTACTCGCCGGCGAGACGCTCACGCTCCTCCGCCACCTCGCGGAGGGCCGCCTGGTTGGCGGCGCTGAGCTCCGCCGCACGTTTCTCCATTTCCGCGGCGGCCTTGGCGGCAAGGGCCTCCCGGGAGGCGAGCTTCGCCTGCCTGGCCCGGTAAAGGGCCAGGAGTTGGTGGAGCAACCTCTCCTCCTCGGGCCCCTCACTCCCGCCGGGCGCCTGGACGATCTTCAGGCCTGCGGAGGCGAGGACTTCTCCGTCGAATGCCTCGCCCTCCGCAGGAACTCGCGATGAAGACCCCCAAGGCATCTGGATGAAGACGCCGTTGGGGGCCTCGAGATAGTACCTCTGCTCCTCGCCGGCGGAGGGGCCGGTGGCCGGTGCAGCATCCGATGCTCCCGCCGCCTCCGGGTCGGCGGTGCGGCCACCGTCCCCCTCCCCGGCCGCTGCGTCTGCAGCCGGAGTAGTCTCCTGCGCGGCCGGCTCGGCGGCCTCGGCCATCTCCTCGACGACAGGAGCGTCGCCACCGCCGCCCTGCGCGCCCTCCTCCTCAAGGTTGATAACCTCCGTCTCCATGGGCTCAGGGGGAGGAAGATCTAAAAAGAAGAAGAAGAAAAAGAAGTTCAAGACTCAAACAAATATCCAAAAAGAGGCAAGGCCAAGAAAGCAAATCACAAAACTTACCTTGGCGGACGTCCTCAGCGGCGGGCTCCCTCGCCGGGGAGCTCGGCCTTGTCGGAGTAGTCACCCTCGCCGGGCTGCTCGCCCTTGGCGGGGTACTCTGCCTCGGCGGAGTACCCGCCCTTGGCGGAGCGCTCTCCCTTGCCGGAGAGTTCTGCCTTGGCGGGGACGACGGGGCCTGCGGCTCCTCAACGACCGTCTCCGGGTGCTCTTCCCGCTGTGGCTCCACCTCTGCACAAAACAAGACAAGAAACGTCAAGACATGAAGACGGAACCAAACCCTCAGGCGTACCCCGACAAGCGAAAAGAGTAAACCCCAGACTTACGCTGGGGGCTGCGCTGCGGGCTACGCTGGGGGCTGCTCCTCGGAGCAGCGCTCGGGTCCGGCAGGCTCGGCTCCGGCACACCCCCTGTTGCCGCAGCTGCCGAGTCTTCCGCGACCTCGACCTCGGGCGCCTTGGCCTTCTTCGCCGCGCGATGGGCCAGGGTCCTGAAATCAGAACAATAAACAGAGTCAGCATCAACAAAAAAATCAAGACAAAAATCAAGAAGATATAAGGTCTTGGATTCTTACTCCTGGTCCTCCTCGTCGTCCTCGCTCAGGGCGGAGAAATCATACTCCACCGTGGGCGCGTCGGCGCGAGGAGCGGAAGACGAAGACTCTCTCGCGCGCTTGGTGTTCGTCGGGGCTGGGGGCTGCGAAGACCCAGCCCCTGTGGGCGCCGGCGCCCGAGGAGCGGGCGGAGCCGCTGCTCCGCTCCGAGAAGACCCCTGCCGGCTCGCTGCCGGCCTGCGAGGCGCCTCCGTCGTGGTCCGCGCACGGGCCGCCTCCGCTGCGGCTGGTGCGCCGGACGGCCTTGGCGCGGCTTGGCTCCCCCGGGGAGCTGCCCGGCGAGCTGGCTGTTGCCGGGGCGCCTGCGCCCTTTCCCCCGTCGCCGCCTTGCGGAGACGTTTCGCCGGGGACTGCCTCGGGCTTGCCGGGGGCGGGGAGCTCTCCGACGAGGAGAGGTCGTCGGCGTACAACTCCGTGGATCCGCCGGAGTCCTCGGCCTCCTCCTCTTCCTCCTCCTCTTCCCCGGCCGGCTCACTGGGCCCAGCGTCCTGCGCTGCGGCCCCCTTTCCCTTGGCGCCTCCGCCCCTCGCGGCGCCTCTGCTTCCTCCGGCGGTACCTTCCATTGCCGCGGCCTCGGCCGCGATTCCGTGGATCCCGGAGTGCCTCAGCGAGGGGACCCCGGCGAGCGCGTCGGGAGGAAGCTTCAGCAACCTGCGGATCTCCGCCTCCTCCGCCTGGGTGGACGCGTCCGCAGCCTCCGCCTGTTCCGGCGAGTACCCGAAAATCCCTGCCGCCGCGGCTGCGGCGGCCTCTTCAGCCCGGGAAGCTATGTAGGCGATCTCCTGCTCGGTGGTGTCCCGCGTGTGCAGCTTGAGGTCGTCCTTGTTCTTCGCCACCTCTGCGAGGTTGTCGTAGAAGTTGAGGACGTCGATGGGCTTCGGGGCGATCCACGTGCGGTCCAAGCCGTGCGAGTCACACATGGGCATCATGGCGAGGATCCGATCCCTGACGATGTTGTTGCAGAGTGGCACCACTTCCCGGGGAGTCCTGAACCATTCGGGGTGTGCCGGGTCATACTTGAAGAGTTCCCGGACCATTCCCCTCAGCTCCAGCGTGGTGAAGTTGAAGTTGAGCCCGGGGCGCAGCCTCATGATGTCTGCCGGGCCGCCGTACTCCCAGGCCGGCCTCTTCCGGTCTTGGAGAGGGGCGATGCGCCGGCGGAGGAAATCTGCGCCCACCTCAGCAACTGACAGCTTGGCCATCCGAAGACGAAGAATCCGGACAAGGGCGATATCGAGCTTGATATCGTCCGAGTCCAGCTCACTCCAGTCCCTGCCGCGCACGATGGGCGTTGTGCGCGGCGCGGTGAAGGCTTGCGGCTGGTCTTCTACGATCCAGCACCACTCCGCTCGCCATTCCTCCCACTTGCCGTGGAGCTCCCCCGGCAAGTACGCCCCCTTTTTATTGAGACGAAAGACCCAAGAAATTCCTCCGGAGAGGGGGGCATCGGCCTCGGCTCTAGGAGTGAAGAAGTGTCTAAAGAGTGCTACATTGGGGTGGACTCCTATGAAGTTTTCGCACATGTGTGCGAAAACAGCCATGGTGAGGATGGCGTTGGGGGTGAAGTCAAGCAAATGGAGGCCGTATGTGTTCATGACGTCGCAGAAGAAGTTTGAGAAAGGAGGACAGAGACCACAATGAAAGAAGGCAGCAAAGAAGTAGTACCCGCCGGGATAGCTGTCCTTGGCGGCGGCCGGATACGCTCGCGTGCGGGGATGCGCGTCGGTTTCCTTGGACCAGAACAAGTAATACTTGTTCCAGAGCTCCCGCACGCCGAGCTTCGGCGGGAAGACGACATGCCGCTTCCGGTACGCGATGAGCTTGGCCGCTTGCTCCGATTTCTCCCGCTTGGACTTCTCCGCCTTCGCCTTGTCGGTCTTTGGGGCCATGGCGGACGCGGCGGAAGGAGGGGAACGAAGAGCTCGGCGGCGACGGAGATGTGGAGGCAGAGCGCAAGAGAGAATCTTTGGAGAAGGAAGACGATGCAATGAAAGCGCAAGGAGGGGAACCGCGCCCGCTTCCTCTGCTTTTATGGGGGAGTGGGGTGCGTTTCGCCCTTTCCATTAAGAGATCGTGGGCACGTCCCATCCCACGGCGCCGCGATCGACGCGTGCCGTTACCGTGGGGTGCGGCGGATATGGAAGTGGATTCGGCGCGCCGCGGGCCGCGGGTGCCCGTGCACTGTTTTGGGCCTGGCCCAACAGCGCTCGGCACCGTGTGTGGCCCAGGCCCGGGGGCTCCTGTCGGTGTACTAAGGTAGGGGTACCTCAGTACCCCAACTTGTGCACGGGCAGTTGCAGCTTTCCGCGGCAAGGTTTACTGCGGGCTCGCCGGAGACCTTCCTGCTCCCTATTAAACCATTCAAAAACGAAGTATACAAGACATAAGACCGAGACCCCGGCAAGAAGAGCTTGCCGGGAAGGCCGTACCAGGCTCAAGACTGCCCCGCTAACACAAGACCCTGGCAAGAGGAGCTTGCCAGGAAGACTAGAAGACAACGCCTCGGTGCTATATGCGCCCCGGCAAGGGCCCGGGGAGCGGCAAGCTCCCGGGCCCGGCAAGATCAAGGCCCCGGCAAGGTGCTTGCCGGGAAGACTGCGCTGTGTGCCCACGCTCCAGCTCATCGGCCCACGCGTCGCCCTGGGGCCTATCCAGGGACGCGTGGCGGATGGCTGTGAAGCCTGGGGTACACGGTGGCACTCCACGGTGATGAATCCATCGCCGTGGCAGACGGAGACGCTAAGGCGGGAGCTTTTGGGGTCGACGGCGACGGGCATTAAATGCCCTTGTCCCCCACTGTTAAAGTAGGTATAGACCACTGTTCTGTACTGTAGCTCCACTGTTCCCGCACTGTTACAACTACCACCTCTTTTACATTTTTACCCCTTTCTCCTACGTTGACACCTGTCGGTGACCCCTTGCACTATAAAAGGAGGCCCATGCACAACGTGGAGGAGGTTCGGAACCTAGATCACTCTCACGCTCGGTGTAGCTGCTTCTTCAAGCTCCCGAGCGCTCAAAACTCAATACACAACCAAGCAGGAGTAGGGTTTTACGCGTCTACCGCGGCCCGAACCTGGGTAAAACTGCCCGCGTGCTCGCTACGATCTGCTCTTTGTGCTCCCTCCGCCCTCGTACCGCACAGACAAGGGGCTCCGGTCCCATAGGTGTTCGTGGCGGACAGTTTCCCCCGACAGTACCATAGCAAACCAATTATTATTTTGTAATTATATTATATCTACTATATCATAAATTTTCTATGGCAAAAACTCATCTAAGGAAACCATAGAATCATCAAAACAAGCATATAACACAATGAAAACAGAATCTGTCAAAAATAAAACAATCTGTAAAGATGCAAATTTTAACCATACTTCTGCAGCTCCAATTTTTTTTTGAAAAATTAGGATAACGTGGAAAATTTGTATATTGATAACGCAAACAAATGAAGAGTTTATCACTCTCCAGTAATCGTCAGTAATTCTAATTCTGGACGCAAAAGTTTCTGAATTTTTCAACACGATCAAATCAACTATCAACCAAATCATCCCAAAGGCTTTGCTTGGCACAAACACTAATTTAAACCACAAAAACACATATAGGCATAATTGTGTGTTTTATTTAAAACATCAAGAAAACCAAAAAGCAAAAAGATACAAGTTGGGGTGCCTCCCAAGGAGCGATATCGTTTTACACCCTTAGCTAGGCATAATACCAAGATCTCAAGTGTTTTCATCCTTGTTGGATGATCTAGATGTTGCCCTAATTATACATTCATAAGGCACTTTGATCTTAGTTCTAGGGAAGTGTTCTTTGCCCTTCCTTAAGGGAAATTGAAATTTAATATTCCCTTCTTTCATATCAATCACTACACCAAAAGTGCGTAAAAACGGTCTACCAAGTAGAATGGGGCAAGACGGATTGCAATCAGTGTCCAGAACAATAAAGTCTATGGGTACATAGTTCCTATTTGCAAGAATAAGAACATCATAGATCCTCCCCAAAGTCATTTTAATAGTCGAATCCGCCAAATGCAAATTAAGAGAACAATCTTCAATATTGGCAAGACCAAGAACATCACAAAGAGATTTCAGAATTTTGGAAACACTAGCACCCAAATCACATAAAGCATTGCACTCATAATTTTTAATCTTGATTTTGATAGTAGGTTCCCATTCATCATGCAACTTTCTAGGAATTGACACTTCTAATTCCAACTTATCTTATAAAGCTTTCATCATAGCATCAGCAATATGTTCTGTAAAAGCTTTATTTTGTTCGTAGGCATGAGGTGAACTTATCATGGATTGCAACAAGTAAATATAATCAATCAAAGAGCAATTATCGTAATTAAGGTCTTTGTAATCCAAGAGAGTGGGCACATCACTAGTTAAAGTTTTGACCTCTTCAAGCCCACTTTTATCAATTTTCAAAACAAGATTTTCAACCTCCAAATTATTGGACACCTTCTAACTAAAGTTGAATATTATTCAGTCCCTTTATCATCAAGTTGAACTTTAGTAAACAAGGAATCAATGGAAGAAACACCAAGAATTTTAAGATCTGCATCATTTTTATGAAAGCAATCACTAGAAAATGCTTTTTCAGAAAATTCTCGTTTAGCTATAAGCATAGCGATTATTTTCTTACTTTCATCCATAGAAACATAAAGAGCTTTAATTGATTCCTCAACCTTAGGCACAGAAAATTTCAACTTGAGATTTTCCACACCATGAGAAATTCTATCAATACTTCAAGACATATCATCAATCTTATTCAATTTTTCTTCTATTGAAGCATTGAAAACCTTTTGAGTATTAATAAATTCTTTACTATTGTTTTCTAGATCAGAGGCATTCCTATTATTATTATAAGAAGAATTACCATAATCATTAGAGGAATTTCCGGGAAACGACCTAGGATTACAATTACCTCTATAAGCATTGTTATTGAAATTATTTCAGGAGATAAAATTCACATCTAAGGCATCACTATTTTGCTCAATCAAAGTAGACAAAGGTAAACCATTAAGATCAATAGGAGCATTCTTACTAACAACCATTTTCATGAGAGCATCAACTTTTTCACTCAAAGAATCAATTTCAACCCAATTAACTTTTTTGCTAGTAGCCGCCCTTTCGATATGCCATTGCGAATAGTTCGCCATAATATTATCAAGAAATTTAGTGGCTTCACCCAAAGTAAATTCCATAAAAGTACCACCCACAGCGGAGTCCAAAAGATTTCGAGAAACAAAATTCAACCCCACATAAAAAATTTGTATGAGCATCCAAAGATTTAATCGATGAGTTGGGCAATTCCTTAGCATCAATTTCATCCTTTCCCAATATTGTGAACATGCTCATGTTCAAGTTGCTTGAAATTCATGATCTGGGTTCTAAGGGAAAAAAGTTTTGCGGGGAGAAAATACTTAGTAATAAAAGCATCTTTGCACTTATCCCAAGAATTGATTCTATTTCCAGGCAAAGATGAAAACCAAATTTTAGCACGATCGCGCAAAGAGAACGAAAATAATTTCAACTTCACAATATCATTGTCCACATCTTTTTTCTTTTGCATATCGCATAACTCCACGAAGGTGTTAAGATGGGACGCGGCATACTCATTATTAGTACCGGAAAATTGATCTTTCATGACAAGATTCAAGAAAGCAGCATTAATATCACAAGATTCCGCACTAGTGGCGGGAGGAGCAATCGGAGTGCTAATAAAATCATTGTTGTTGGTATTAGAAAAATCACAAACTTAGTGTTTGCTACGTCTTAAGCTTGCGTTGTTTTTCCCTTTAGGAGGAAAGGGTGATGCATCACAGTAGCGTAAGTATTTCCCTCGGTTTTTGAAAACCAAGCTATCAATCCAGTAGGAGACCACGCGCGAGTCCCTCGTACCTTCACAAACAAATAAGAACCTTGCAACAAACGCGATAAAGGGGTTGTCAAACCCTTCTCGACCACTTGCAAAAGTGAGATCTGATAGAGATAATAAGATAATATTTTTGGTATTTTTGTTATAGATTGAAAGTAAAGACTGCAAAGTAAAAGTAAAGTAAAGATAAATAGTTGATGAAAGATTGATATGATGGAAGATAGACCCGGGGCCATAGGTTTCACTAGTGGCTTCTCTCATGACAGCAGATTTCTACAGTGGGTGAACAAATTACTGTCGAGCAATTGATAGAAAAGCGCATAGTTATGAGAATATCTAGCCATGATCATTTTATATAGACATCACATCCATGAAAAGTAGACCAAAACGATTCTGCATCTACTACTATTACTCCACACATCGACCGCTATCCAGCATGCATCTAGAGTATTAAGTTCATATGAACAGAGTAACACCTTAAGCAAGATGACATGATGTAGAGGGATAAACTCATGCAATATGATGTAAACCCCATCTTTTTATCCTCGATGGCAACGATACAATATGTGCCTTGCTGCCCCTGCTATCACTGGGAAAGGACACCGCAAGATTGAACCCAAAGCTAAGAACTTCTCCCATTGCAAGAACGGTCAATCTAGTAGGCCACACCAAACTGATAATTCGAAGAGACTTGCAATGATATTGAAATCATGCATAAAATATTTCAGAGAGGAATCAAATATTGTTCATAGATAATGTTGATCATAAACCCACAATTCATCGGATCTTGACAAACACACTGCAAAAAGAATTACATCAAATAAATCTCTAAGAAGATCGAGGATAACTTTGTATTGAGATCCGAAGAAAGAGAAGAAGCCATCTAGCTAATAACTATGGACCAGAAGGTATGTGGTAGACTACTCACAACTCATCGGAGGGGCTATGGTGTTGATGTAGGAGCCCTCCGTGATCGATTCCCCCTCCGGTGGAGCTCCAAAAAAGGCCCCAAGATGGGATCTCATGGGTACAGAAGTTTGCGGCGGTGGAACTATGGTTTCGTGGTGCTCTCGGATGTTTTCAGGGTATATGAGTATATATAGGACGAAGAAGTATGTTGGTGGAGCTACGAGGGGCCCACGAGGGTGAGGGCGCGTCCCTGCTCTCGTGGCCGCCTCGTTTCTTCCCTGGCGTGTACTCCAAGTCTTCTGTGTTGTATTTTTTCCAAAAACGACTCTCCGGAAGGTTTCATTCCGTTTGGACTCCGTTTGATATTCCTTTTCTGCGAAACACTGAAATAGACAAAAAAACAGCAATTTGCACTAGGCCTTGGGTTAGTAGGTTAGTCCGAAAAATAATGTAAAAGTGATTAATAAAGCCCAGTAAACATCCAAAACAGATAATATAATAGCATGGAACAATAAAAAATTATAGATACATTGGAGACGTATCAAGCATCCCCAAGCTTAATTCCTGCTCTCCCTCGAGTAGGTAAATGATAAACACAGAGTTTTTGATGTGGAATTCTACCCAACATAATTCTCAATGTAATTTTCTTTATTATGGCATGAATGTTCAGATCCGAAAGATTCAAGACAACACTTTAATATTGACATAAGAAAAATAATACTTCAAGCATTCTAACAAAGCAATCATGTCTTCTCAAAATAGCATGGCCAAAGAAAGTTATCCCTACAAAATCATATAGTCCGGCTATGCTCTATCTTCATCACACAAAATATTTAAATCATGCACAACCCCGGTTTCAGCCAAGCAATTGTTTCACACATCAATTTTGTCAAACCTTTCAACTTTCACGCAATACATGACCGTGAGCCTAAAGAGGAAGATAGTCTCACATCACCTAGGCGTATCGATGAGCTATGGATATGCCCATCAATAAATATCAATGTGAGTGAGTAGGGATTGTCATGCAACGGATGCACTAGAGCTATAAGTGTATGAAAGCTCAACAAAGGAAACTAAGTGGGTGTGCATCCAACTTGCTTGCTCACGAAGACCTAAGGCATTTTGAGGAAGTCCATAATTTGAATATACTAGCCAGGTTCTATAATGAAAATTCCCACTAGTATATGAAAGTGACAAAACAAGACTCTTTATCATTGAGATCATGGTGCTACTTCGAAACACAAGTGTGAAAAAGGGATAGTAGCATTGCCCCTTCTCTCTTTTTCTCTCATTTTTTTTCTTTTTTTCTTTTGGGCCTTTTCTCTTCCCTTTTTTATGGACTCTTTTTTTTTCTCTTTTTTTTTGTCCAGAGTCTCATCCCAACTTGTGGGGGAATCATAGCCTCCATCATCCTTTCCTCACTGGGACAATGCTCTAGTAATGGAGATCATCACACTTTTATTTACTTACAACTCAAAGATTACAACTCGAAGGTAGAACAAAATATGACTCTATGTGAATGCTTCCGCCGGTGTACCGGGATGTGTAATGAATCAGGAGTGACATGTATGAAAAATTAGGCATGGTGGACTTGCCACAAATACGATGTCAACTGCATGATCATGCATGGCAATATGACAATGATGAAGCGTGTCATAATAAACGAAATGGTGGAAAGTTGCATGGCAATATATCTCGGAATGGCTATGGAAATGCCATAATAGGTTGGTATGGTAGCTGTTTTGAGGAAGGTATATGGTGGGTGTATGGTACTGGCGAAAGTTGCGTGGTACTAGAGAGGCTAGCAATGGTGGAAGGGTGAGAGTGCGTATAATACATGGACTCAACATTAGTCATAAAGAACTCATATACTTATTGCAAAAATCTATGAGTTATCAAAACAAGTATTCAACACATGCTCCTAGGGTTGGTAGGAGTTAACCATCGCGCGATCCCAACCTCCACACAAAGTATGAAAATCAATAAATAAACCATGCTCCAACTTCATCACATAGAGGTTCACCATACGTGCATGCTACGGGAATCATAAACTTTAACACAAGTGTTTCTCAAATTCACAATTGCTTCACTCCATGACTCTAATATCACCATCCTCATATCTCAAAAAATTCATCAAGTATCAAACTTCTCATAATATTCAATGAACTTTCATGAAAGTTTTTATTATACCCATCTTGGATGCCTATCATATTAGGACTACTTTTATAACCAAAGCAAATTACCATGCTGTTCTAAAAGACTCTCAAAATAATATAAGTGAATCATGAGAGATCAATAATTTCTATAAAATAAAACCACCGCCGTGCTTTAAAAAGATGTAAGTGAAGCACTAGAGCAAAACTATCTAGCTCAAAAGATATATAAGTGAAGCACATAGAGTATTCTAATAAATTACGATTCATGTGTGTCTCTCTCAAAAGGTGTGTACATCAAGGATTATTGTGGTAAACTAAAAAGCAAAGACTCAAATCATACATGATGCTCCAAGCAAAACAAATATCATGTGGTGAATAAAAATATAGTCTCAAGTAAAGTTACCGATAGACGAAGACGAAAGGGGGGATGCCTTCCCGGGGCATCCCCAATCTTAGGCTTTTGGTTGTCCTTGAATTTTACCTCGGCATGCCTTGAGAATCCCCAAGCTTAGGATCTTACCACTCTTTGTTCCATAGTCCATCAAATCCTTACCCAAAACTTGAAAACTTCACAACTCAAAACTTAGCAAAAATCTCATGAGCTCCGTTAGTATAAGAAAACAAACCACCACTTTAAGGTACTCTAATGAACTCATTATTTATTTATATTGGTGTTAAACGTACTGTATTCCAACTTCTCTATGATTCATACCCCCCGATACTACTCATAAATTCATCAAAATAAGCAAACAACACACGAAAAACAGAATCTGTCAAAAACCGAACAGTCTGTAGCAATCTATAACTTTCGAATACTTCTGTAACTCTAAAAATTCATAAATAAATTAGTGGACGTGAGGAATTTGTCTATTAATCATCTGCAAAAATAATCAACTGAAAATCAATCTCCAGTAAAAAATGGTAGCTAATCTCGTGAGCGCAAAAGTTTCTGTTTTTTACAGCATGATCGCAAAGACTTCACCCAAGTCTTCCCAAAGGTTCTACTTGGCACGAACACTAATTAAAACACATAGCCACATCTAAACAGAAGCTAGATGAATTATTTATTATTAAATAGAATTAAAATCAAATAAAATAAAATTGGGTTGCCTGCCAACAAGCGCTATCGTTTAACGCCCCTAGCTAGGCATGATACAAGAATAGATCTAGGTATTGCCATATTTTGTAGGCAATCCAAATGTGGCTCTCTTAATTGATTCATAAGGTAATATGATTTTCTTTCTAGGAAAGTGTTCCATGCATTTCCTTAACGGAAATTGGAATCTAATATTTTCTTCCTTCATATCAATAATTGCACAAATCGTTCTAAGGAAAGGTCTACCAAGAATAATAAGACAAGTAGGATTGCAATCTATATCAAGCACAATGAAATCTACGGGCACAAAATTCCTACTTGCAACAATAAGAATATCATTAATCCTTCCCATAGGTCTCTTAATGGTAGAATCCACGAGATGAAAATTTAAAGAACAATCATCAAGTTCATGGAAACCTAACACATCACACAAAGTTTTAGGAATTGTGGAAATGCTAGCACCCAAATCACACAAAGCATAGCATTCTTGATTTCTAATCTTAATTTTCATAGTAGGTTCCCACTCATCACAATTTATAGGGACAAAAACTTCTAATTCAAGTTTTTCTTCATAAGATTGCATTAAAGCATCAACGATGTGTTTGGTAAAAGCTTTTTTTCACTATAAGCATGCGAAGAATTTAGCACGGATTGCAACTATGGAATACAATCTGTTAAAGAGCAATTATCATAATTAAATTCCTTGAAATCCAAAATAGTGGGTTCATTACTATGTAAAGTTTTGACCTCTTCAATCCCACTTTTAATAGTTTTAGCATCAAGATCTAAAAACTCCGAATCATTGGGATGCCTTTTAACTAAAGTTGACTCATCTGCAATCCCATCTTTATCAAGATTCATATTGAGAAAGAAAAATTTAATAGGAGACACATCAATTACTTTTAGATCTTCATCCTTATTATCATGAAAACTAGAAGAACACGCTCTCACAAAGCAATATTTTTACACGCATCCTAGTGGTTCTTTCTTTGCACTCATCAATAGAAATTGTTATGGCTTTGAGATACTCACTGATATCATGCTTAGGTGGGATAGATCTAAGTTTCAAAGAATCAACATCAAGAGAAATTCTATCCACGTTCCTAGCCAACTCATCAATCTTAAGCAACTTTTCTTCCAGCAAAGCATTGAAATTCCTTTTTGAATTCATAAATTCTTTAACACTAGTCACAAAATCAGAGGGCATCTTATTAAAATTACCATAAGAGTTGTTGTAGGAATTACCATAATTATTAGAGGAATTACTAGGGAACGACCTAGAATTAAAATTTCCTCTATATGCGTTGTTACCAAAATTATTCCTACCAACAAAATTCACAGCCAAAGATTCATTATTATTCCCAATCAACGTGGACAAAGGCATATCATTAGGATCAGAAGACACGCTATTAGTAGCAAATAATTTCATAAGTTCATCCATCTTTCCACTCAAAACACTAATCTCTTCAATAGCATGTACTTTTTTACTAGTAGATCTTTCTGTGTGCCATTGAGAGTAATTAACCATAATATTATCTAGGAGTTTAGTAGCTTCTCCTAAAGTGATTTCCATGAAAGTGCCCCCGCGGCCGAATATAAAAGATTTCTAGAAGCAAAATTCAATCCAGCATAAAAGTTTTGTATAATCATCCGTAAGTTCAAACCATGTGTAGGGAAATTACGTATCATTAATGTCATCCTCTCCCAAGCTTATGCAACATGCTCATGATCAAGTTGCTTAAAATTCATAATATCGTTTCTAAGAGAGATAATCTTAGTGGGAGGAAAATACTTAGAGATAAAGGCATCTTTGCACTTATTCCATGAATCACTACTATTTCTAGTCAAAGAAGAGAACCAAGTTTTAGCACACTCTCTAAGAGAAAACGGAAATTCATAATATCGTCTCTTCTTTTGCATATTGCACAAATCAACAAAGTTGTTTGGATGGGTAGTGACATCTTCACTAGGAAGGCCAGAAAATTGATCTTTCATAACAAGGTTTAACAGTGCAACATTGATTTCACAAGATTCAGCATCGATAATAGGAGCAATCGGAGTGCTAATAAAATAATTATTGTTGGTATAGGAAAAGTCACACAATTTGGTATAGTCTTGAGCCATAGTGACGAACAAGCAATCCAACATACAAGCAAACAAGAAGCAAGCGAAAAGAGGCAAACGGAAAAAGGGCGAATTATATGGCAAGGCTGAAGTGGGGGAGAGGAAAACGAGAGGCAGATGCCAAATAATGTAATGCGAGGGATAAGTGTTTGTGATGGGTACTTCGTATATGACTTTTGCGTAGATCTCCCCGGCAACGGCACCAGAAATCCTTCTTGCTACCTCTTGAGCTTGCGTTGTTTTTCCCTTGAAGAGGAAAGGGTGATGCAGCACAGTTGTGTAAGTATTTCTCTCAGTTTTTGAGAACCAAGGTATCAATCCAGTAGGAGACCACGCGCGAGTCCATCGTACCTACACACACAAATAAGAACCTTGCAACCAATGCGATAAAGGGGTTGTCAATCCCTTCTCGGCCACTTGCAAAAGTGAGATATGATAGAGATAATAAGATAATATTTTTGATATTTTTGTTATAGATTGAAAGTAAAGATTGCAAAGTAAAAGTAAAGTAAAGGTAAGTAGTTGATGGAAGATTGATATGATGGAAGATAGACCTGGGGGACATAGGTTTCACTAGTGGCAACTCTCTTCATAGCAGATTTCTATGATGGGTGAACAAATTACTGTGGAGCAATTGATAGAAAAGCGCATAGTTATGAGAATATCTAGGCATGATCATTGTATATAGGAACCACGTCTGTGACAAGTTGTGACGCCCCCGATTTGTCGGTACACTAATCATGCACGCAAATGTGCACCACCAAGATCAGGGACTCACTAGAAGATATCACAACACAACTCTAGACACAAATTAAAATAATACAAACTTTATATTACAAGCCAGGGGCCTCGAGGGCTCGAATACATAAGCTCAAAAACATAAGGGTCAGCGGAAGCAATAATATCTGAGTACAGACACAAGTTAAACAAGTGTGCCTTAAGTAGGCTAGCACAACTATAGCAATGATCGAAAAGGCAAGGCCTCCTGCCTGGGACCTCCTAACTACTCCTCGAAGCAGAACTGCACGTAGAAACATCCTCGGGATCCTCTGGCTCCCGGACTCCACCATCTGGTTGCATCATCCAAGAAGAGAGGAAAAGGGGGGGGGGAAGGGGGAGCAAAGCAACCGTGAGTACTCATCCAAAGTACTCGCAAGCAAGGATCTACACTACATATGCAATGGTATCTATATAAAGGGGGTAATATATGTGGACTGTACTGCAAAATGCAAGAATAAGAGGGGGATAGCTAAACCTATCGAAGACTACGCTTCTGGCTGCCTCCATCTTGCAGCAGTAGATGAGAGTAGCTGAAAGTAACAAGTATCCTCGCTTCTCGCAGCCTCCGTCTTGTAGCAGTAGAATAAAATAGATGGTAAGTTCACCAAGTAACATCGTATAGCATAATCCTACCTGGCGATCCTCCCCTCGTCGTCCTGTGGGAAAGCGATCACCGGGTTCTATCTGGCACTGGTAAGGGTATGTTTTACTAAGTATCTGGTTCTAGTTGTCGTGAGGTCGGAGTACAACTCCGGGTCGTCCTTTTAACAAGGGACACGGCTATTCGAATAGATTAACTTCCCTGCAGGGACGCACCACATAACCCAGCACGCTCGATCCCATTTGGCAGAATACACTTTCCTGGGTCATGCCCCGCCTTGGAAGATCAACACGTTGCAGACCTACCTAAGCACAGCAGAGAGGTCAGCATGCCGGTCTAATTCCTAAGCGCGTAGGGGTCTGGGCCCATCGCCCAACGCACACCTGCACGTTGAGTACGCGGCCGGTGAGCAGACCTAGCAACCTCCATTAGTAAGGAAGTTGCGTTACACGGTCCAACCCGGCGCGCGCTGCTAAGTCACTGACGTCAAGAAGGCTTCAGCTGATACCACGACATCGAGAGCCCATAACTATTCTCATGTAGCTGGTTAGTGCGTATAGGCCAACGGCCAGACTCAGATCAAATATCCAAAATCGTTAAGCGTGTTATTATGAAATAACTACGAACAACGACCATGGCCAGCCCACCTCTCGACTCGGTGTCTCAACCTGCCCTGTCGCTCCGCCACAAAGATCCACACAGAGGGCCGACGGGACAATGGTCCTTTCAGCCCCTAATCCGTGAATCACTCGCGGGTACTCTACGAGCCGACCCGACTTTAGTCACACATGTATCATGTATAATATGTAAGTAGTATATATCCGTGATCACACCCAAAGTGAACACGGCCCGATAGAATAGCAGGGTAGACGGACAAGGGTGTTGGGCCACTGATGGAATACTAGCATCTTATACTAATCATTTAGGATTGCAGGTAATGGTATCAACCATTGTAGCAACAATGACAGGCTATGCAATAGAATAGGATTATCCGAAAGCAGCAACATGCTACACTACTCTAATGTAAGCAGTAGAGAGAAGAATATGTGATATCATGTTGATCAAGGGGGCTGGGGGCTTGCCTTGAAGCTCTGTTGCATAGGAAGAAGGGCCGTCGGTGATGTAGTCGTACACAGTGGCATCAACGCCGGTCTCGGGGTCTACCGGAGAAGAAGGGGGAAGAAACATTAAATACGGAGCAAACAAAGCATCACAAAAATATAACAAGGCAATAGGCGGTGCTAGGGGTGGCCTAACGCGGTGCTACACGTTACAGACCGAGCGAGTAAATATCTCTGGATATTTCCCTGGTTGTTGGCAATTACCAGATAGACGATCTGGAGGGAAAGGTTCCATGTTTATAGTGTTGGAGGCATCTGATAGGTAAGTGGGTAGCGTATTCAGGTTCATCTCATTTTTCTGATCATTTTTTATATATAAATTATTTTCATCCGAGTTACGAATTAATTTATATGATTTTTCAAAGTTTTGAACATATTCTGAAATTACTATTAATTAAATTACTTCAAAAATCACCTAATGTTAAATGCTAAGTGTAAACAGAAAGTGTACACAACATTGTGCCAGAGAGGCTGACAGTGGGGCCAGTTGACTAAGTCAACTACCCAGTCAGCAGAGGCTGACTAGTGGGCCCAACTGCTGACTCATCAGTTGACTGGGCTGACCTTATCCACTAGAACAGTGGATGGGACCCACGTGTCATTCACACAGACTAACTAATAGATATAAACTTAACTGGGGGGTTAATTAAAGGGGTGGCCCCATATGTCAGTGACTAGTTATGTGAACGGATTAAGTTAACAGTTTAATTATTTTATAAAATGGATTAACAACATGGGGGCCACATGTCAGTGACACGGGCCGCCCAGTCAGTAGCATTGACTTGGTCAACCCGGTCAACAAGGGCTAGGTGGGGGCCACAGGAAGCGACCCAGGGGTGGGGCTCGGGCCAGGCCAGGTCAGCACGGCCGGCTCTCGTCGCCGGCGACCAAAATCACGGCGCTGGCCCGCCGGAGGTCGTCGGAAAACGTGCACAGGGCACAGATATGTGCGCGCTTGGGCTTGTTCGAATGAGCGCGAAGAGGCGCATCCAATGGTGGGAACGGTTTGCCCCGATGGCGACCGAAAAGGAGCATGGCGATGAGGGAAGCGGCGGACGGCCGGCGTGTGGCCTCCCGCGGCCACGGACGGCGCACGATTGTCCACCGCGATGGTGAACAGGGGGGAGGGGAAGACTTAGGGCTGGGCTGGATGGGTTCGCACTGTTGCGAGCAGGCCCAAGTGCACAATGCACTTTACTACCTTTTCTTACCTTTTTCCAAACTTTTCTGTTTCTTTTAATTTGCTCTCTTTTCTATTTACCTTCAATATAATTTGTGTTTTATAAAACATGAGACTTAGCCCATAATTAGTGATGCAATATTATACCTTGCCACAAAAGTCTGAGGTAAATAAATTTGTTTTTAATCTTCATAAATTAGAAAAGTATTTCAATTGTTATCTTGGCACTGTTTAAATATTTTAGGGCATTAAATATTCTATAAAAATTGTAGGATCACCACCAATATTTGCACTTGATTATTGGCCACAATTTGAACATTTTAGTTTTGACATTTGGAAACTTTAATTATTTGACTTAATTTTAAAATTTGAATTTGAACTGGTTTGGATCAACGCGAGATTAACGACAGTAGTCATGGTGATGTGGCATCATTAGCAGAGGTTCACTGTAGCTTAATTATCTGGTAATCACACAAGTAGACCGAAACGATTATGCATGTACTACTATTACTCCACACATGCATCGACCGCTATCCAGCATGCATCTAGAGTATTAAGTTCATAAGAACAGAGTAACGCCTTAAGTAAGATGACATGATGTAGAGGGATAAACTCATGCAATATGATGTAAACCCCATCTTTTTATCCTCGATGGCAACAATACAATACGTGCCTTGCTGCCCCTGCTATCACTGGGAATGGACACCGCAAGATTGAACCCAAAGCTATGCACTTCTCCCATTGCAAGAACGATCCATCTAGTAGGCCACACCAAACAAATAATTCGAAGAGACTTGCAAAGAGATTTAAATCATGCATAAAAGATTTCAGAGAGGAATCAAATATTGTTCATAGATAATCTTGATCATAAACCCACAATTCATCGAATCTCGACAAACACACCGCAAAAAGAATTACATCGAATAGATCTCCAAGAAGATCGAGGAGAACTTTGTATTGAGATCCAAAGGGAGAGAAGAAGCCATCTAGCTAATAACTATGGACCCGAAGGTATGTGGTGGACTACTCACAACTCATCGGAGAGGCTATGGTGTTGATGTAGAAGCCCTCCATGATCGAAGCCCCTCCGGTGGAGCTCCGGAACAGGCCCCAAGATGGAATCTCACGGGTACAGAAGGTTGCGGTTGTGGAATTATGTTTCGTGGTGCTCCTCAATGTTTTCCGGGTATATGGGTATATATAGGAGGAAGATGCACGCCAGGGGACCATCAGGGGGCCCACGAGGGTGGGGGGCGCGTCTACCCCCATGGGCGCGTCCCCTGCCCTCGTGGCCGCCTCGTTTCTTCCCTGGCATGTACTCCAAGTCTTCTGTGTTGTATTTGTTCCAAAAACGTCTCCCCCGAAGGTTTCATTCTGTTTGGACTCCGTTTGATATTCCTTTTCTGCAAAACACTGAAATAGGGAAAAACAACAATTTGGCCTTGGCCTTGGGTTAGTAGGTTAGTCCCAAAAATAATATAAAAGTGTATAATAAAGCCCATTAAACATCCAAAACAGATAATATAATAGCATGGATCAATAAAAAATTATAGATACATTGGAGACGTATCAGTGTTCTCTTGCGTCATTTTGAGAAATTGTAAACAAGAACACAAGTAGGCGATAGATCCGACCGTAAAACGTCAAATGAAAAAGAGGGCGAATAAAACGGCAAATTTTTGTGAAGTGTGGGAGATGAAAATGAGAGGAAAATGGGAAATAATGTAAATTGCAAGGAGATGAGATTTGTGATTAGGAACATGGTAGATGTTGATAATGTCTCCCCGGCAACGGCGCCAGAAATTCTGATTCATGCTTGCTTGAACTACGTCGGTATTTACCCAAAGAGGATCGGATGATGCAGCACAACAACGGTAGGTATTTCCCTCAGTGATGAGACCAAGGTTATCGAACCAGTAGGAGAAGCACACAACACTACGTGAACGACACCCGCACACAAATAACAAATACTCGCGACCCGACGTATTAAAGGGGTTGTCAATCACTTTCGGGTAACAGTGCCAGAAATTGGCAAGTGGACGTGAGAAAGTTGTAATAAGTTGATAAATCGAACGCCAAATAAAATAAAGTGCAGCAAGGTATTTTTGTATTTTTGGTATAATAGATCTGAAAATAAAAGCAAATAAAATAGACCATGAAGAATAATATATTAAAGAAGAGACCCGGGGGCCGTAGGTTTCACTAGTGGCTTCTCTCGAGAAAAATAGCAAACGGTGAGTAAACGAATTACTGTTGGGCAATTGATAGAACTTCAAATAATCATGCCGATATCCAGGCAATGATCATTATATAGGCATCACGTCCAAGATTAGTAGACCGACTCCTGCCTGCATCTACTACTATTACTCCACACATTTACCGCTATCCAGCATGCATCTAGTGTATTAAGTTCATGGAAAAACGGAGTAATGCAATAAGAACGATGACATGATGTAGACAAGATCTCTTTATGTAAAATAGACCCCATCTTGTTATCCTTAATAGCAACGATACATACGTGTCGGTTCCCCTTCTGTCACTGGGATCGAGCACCGTAAGATCGAACCCATTACAAAGCACCTCTTCCCATTGCAAGATAAATAGATCAAGTTGGCCAAACAAAACCTAAATATCAGAAAAAAAAATCGAGGCTATATGCAATCTCAAAGAAGACTCAAATAACTTTCATGGATATAAAGAGATAGATCTGATCATAAACTCAAAGTTCATCGGATCCCAACAAACACACCGCAAAAAGAGTTACATCATATAGATCTCTGAGAGACCATTGTATTGATATTCAGAAGAAATAGAGGAAGCCATCTAGCTACTAAGGACCCATAGGTATACAAAGAACTACTCACACATCATCGGAGAGGAACCAATGGACTTGATGAACCACTCCGTGATGGTGTCTAGATTGGATCTGATGGTTCTGGAACTTGCGGTGGCTGGAATTGATTTTCGTCGACACCCCTAGGGTTCGTGTAATATTGGGGTATTTATAGAGCGAAGAGGCGGTGCAGGAGGCCACCGAGGTGAGCACAACCAACCTGGGCGCGTCTGGGGGCCTAGGCGCGCCCTGGTAGGTTGTGCCCCCCGCGGGGCACCCCTCAGGTGCTTCTCTGGTCCAAAAAAATCCACAAAAAGTTTCGCTGCACCGTTTGGTATTGATTTCCTGTGATGTAAAAAATAAGCAGAAAACAGCATCCGGCACTTGGCACTATGTCAATAGGCAAGTACCAAAAAATGATACAAAATGATTGTAAAATGACCGTAAAACATCCAAGAATGAAAATATAACAGTAGGAACAATAAAAAAATTATATATACGTTAGAGACGTATCACATACCGATAGACAAAGGGAATTACGTATGTTGTCATAATGGTTCGACCAATAAAGATCTTCACAGAATATGTAGGAGCCAATATGGGCATCTAGGTTCCTCTATTGGTTAGTGACCAGAGAGGTGTCTCAGTCATGTCTACATAGTTCTCGAACCTGTAGGGTCCGCACGCTTAACGTTTGTTGACGATATAGTGTTATATGAGTTATGTGAGAACAACATTCGGTCATTAAATCGAGTCTCGGATAAGATCAAAGACATGACGAGGAGTCTTGAAATGGCCGAGAGGTAAAGATTGATATATAGGACGATGGTATTTGGACACCCGAAGTGCTTCGGAGGGTGCCGGGTACTTATCGGGTCACCGGAAAAAGAGTTTCGGGCACCCCCGGCAAAGCTATGGGCCTTATGGCCCAAGAGATGGAACACACCAGCCCACAAGGGCCTGGTGTACCCCTATAGAGGCCGGCCCTTGTGGAGGAGAAGGAAAGAGGGGAAGGGAAAGGAAAGTGTGGTGTAGGACTCCGCCTTCCTTCCCTACCCCCTCTTTCCTTCCCCCTTCTTCATATAAGGAAGGGGGCGCAGTGCAAGGCAGGGCCCCTAGGGCGCCCTGGATGCCTCCCTCACGTTCCACCAATATATATGTGGGGAGGAGGTGCAACATAAGGACACATAACATTGTCTTAGCCGTGTGTGGTGCCCCATCCATCGTTTACTCCCTCGGTCATATTTTCGTGGTGCTTAGGCGAAGCCCTGCGAAGATTGCATCACTATAACCGTCACCACTCCGTCGTGCTGCCGGAACTCGTCCACTACCTCGCCGTATTGCTGGATCAAGAAGGCGGTGGACATAATCGAGCTGAACGTTGCTGAACGCAGAGGTGCCGTACATTCGATACTTGATCGGTTGGATCGCAAAGAAAGTTCGACTACATCAACCGCGTTGTGAAATGCTTCTGCTTACGATCTACGAGGGTACGTAGACACACTCTCCCCTCGTTGCTATGCATCTCCATGGATAAATCTTTGTGTGTGCGTAGATTTTTTTTGTTTTTCCATGCAAGGTTTCCCAACACGTAAATCCATTGCCGACTCATCTTCATTACACAACATCGAAGTGACCAAATTAATACAAGTTCATCACATTAAAACGAAAGGAGAGTAGTGACCAAATGTTATTACTGCAAAAAATATATACATAAAGTTCATACATAGTTCTCATAATACAACATGCAACTATCTAAAGCATTGAATTGCAACAACAAATGCGATCAAAATCTAAACTACGGTAATAATTGATCGAACAACATAATGATACCAGGCCTCTTTATTAATGGCATATTTTTCAATCTTTCTAATCTTCAAGCTTATTGCATCCATCTTGATCTTGTGATCATCGATGACATCGAAAACATACAATTCTAATTTCATCTTCTCTTCTTCAATTCTTTTCATTTTTTTCAAATATTCGTTTTCTTTTTCAACTAATTTAACTTCTCGCCAAGAGCGTCGGTGGCAATTTCTGGTTCACATACCTCCTAGATAAAAATATTTATGTCAACTTTCTGGATATAATTGTAATAAACACGAAATGAAACAAATAGTTATAGAAGATAATATACCACATCTTAATGATAAACCGGACGAGGGCTGATGGGGAGGGAAATCAAAACCATGGCACTATATATAACAAACAATCATACAGGTAAAAAACTTATACAAGTAACTCTCTAAATTATACAAATAAGTTTGTTTTTTTCTAAAAAAGGATAAGAACAAGAGGCTCACCAAGGTGGTGCCGGCGACGGGATGGCGCGGGCGATCGACGGCGGTGAGGACGGGGACGGGAAGGCACTAAGTAACCATACCTACACATATGCAAACTAAGAAGTTAATTTGAGCTCAAATGCATATAAATCAAATAATCTCCCACATAATTACTCCCAAACTAAAACCCACAAATCATTTACGTGTTAAACTAAAATTGAGAGATGAAACGATGAAGTTGCCAACATTTTAGAACCCTTTGATAGATGGGGTGCTCCAATCTTGACAAATCTTGGCAACAATGGAGGATGAGCTCGAGCTTGGGGAGAAGGAAACAAAGAGGAGAAAAAGCTCTTGGACTCGGGCCGGACGAAGCAGCTTTATATAGGGAAGACTTTAGTCATGGTTGGTACTGGTTGGAAATACCAACCGGGACTAAAGGTCTAATTTTAGACCCGATAGGTGATACCAACCGGGACTAAAGAGGCTCGCAAGGCCCCAACCTGCCGCAATCCCTTTAGTTCCGGTTGGTATCACCAACCGGGACTAGAGATCCCATTTGAACCGGGACTAATCCTGGTCGTGCCCCCGTCCGCTCCTACCCGTTGGAACCGGGACTAATGCACACAATAGTCCGTGCGCCCAAACCCAGTCGGGACTAGTGCTGCTGATGAAAGGTCAGTTTTGTACTAGTGTAGGCACACCTATAGGAAGAAACATAGGAGTCACTCATCTTTTCTGCATTTCTCTATTTGCAACATCTGCACGTGGGAACATGTGGGTTTGCCCATGGGAGACCCCCATGCAAAAAATGAACCAATTTGGACACCTAATACAAGCTGCGTCACGACCGGCTAGTATTTTAGAGTTTTTCACCGGAAAACCATAGAAATTGCATAAAATGTTAGATATCAATGAAACTTGACACGTGTGCTTGCCATGTTGTTGTTGTGTGTGTGTGCGCAGAAAATTTGGGTCCGTTTGATGGATTTTAAAAATAAACCACTTTGAGACTTGGCGTTCCGCCCTAACCGAAGCAACACAATTCCATATGGAGTATTTGTCGTCATGCATGAAATCACACCAAAATTTGGCATCATGTGCGAATGCCCATGGGGGCCCATGCAAAAATTGAACGAATTCAAACACAGATTGCGTCACGACCAGCCAGTATTTTAGGGTTTTTTCACTGGAAAACCATAAATTGCATAAAATGTTAGATATCAACAAAACGTGGCATGTGGGTGCGGACCAGCCATACTGGCACATGTGGGTCCGGACGACTCGTACTGACACTTGTGGGTCCGGAGCATTCGTACTAGCACTTGTGGTCCGGCACCAGGCGTACTGGGACATGTGGGTGCGGACCAGCCGTACTGGTACATTTAGGTCCAGACGACTCGTACTGATACTTGTGGTTTCGGAGCAGCCGTACTAGCACTTGTGGTCCGGCACCGGGCGTATTGAGACTTGTGGGTGCGGACCAGACGTACTGGCACATGTGGGTCCAGACGACTCATACTGACATTTGTGGGTCGTATCAGCCGTACTAGCGCTTGTGGTCCGGGGCAACAGCCTTACTGGAACTTGTGGGTCCGGACAAGTCGTACTAGCATATGTGAGCCCGGACGACTCATACTAGCCCGTACTTACATTTGTGGGTCGGGGCATCCGTTAAGGCCGAATTAATGGGACCATGACAATTTGTAATGGAGGCAACACATTATATGAGAACGTTATTCTTTGTACACAATATGTGGGGCAAACGCATTATCTGAAGGCGTAATTGGAAGGGAGGTGGGGCCCCTTCTGGGGAGATAAATGATACTCCCTCCGTTCCTAAATATTTGTCTTTCTAGAGATTTCAACAAGTGACTACATACGAAGCAAAATAAGTGAATCTACACTCTAGAATATGTCTACATACATCCGTATGTTGTAACCATTTGAAATGTCTAGAAAAACAAATATTTAGAAACGGAGGGAGTACATACTGTTGACGCTGAAAAGTGGCACAATCGTAAAAGTTGCTTTAATCTATGTCAAGATTACTTCAAATTTATGATTGGAAGTCACCATGAGATGGCTTTCTTTGAGAAGATTAAGATGGATATGAAAGTGATCTAAAACGGAGTCCGGATGCAAAAGTTATGACAAGTTCAGAGATGCTCATGGTGACACCAGATTAAAGAATGGCTTGAAACCCAATTAAGATTACTTCAAATGGAAAAAGTTTCAACATGAAAGTTGTGCGTCTCGTCGAAGCGGTCGATTTTGATATAAAAATCGTCCCTATCCGAGTTCGTATGCAAAAGTTACAGCCATCCGAACACAGCCCTGTCACAGAACCATAAGTGGCGCGCCCCACCAGCCACGTGTCTGATGGGTAGCGCGAATAACAGCCTGTATTGCGTGACCGTCTTGGCCTAGAAGATGGCTTTAAATAAAAAAAAATTCAGCATGAAAGTTGTTCGTGTCGTCGAAACGGTCAAGATTGATTATGGGCTCTTTTCCATCCGAGGCCGTTTACCACCTCAAAATTTACCCGCAAGGTACAGCCAGTTTAAACCGAACAGTTTTGGAAAGTTCGGACAAAACCATTCCGAATTTGGCTAGGGTTTTGGACGTGAATCCAAGCCTTCTCCTTGCACGGGAAGTCCAGCCGCCTCTTATATACCTAAGGGGTGATGGCTGATTGAACAACACACAATAGATCAATTCATCTACCACTTTTTATCTTTTACCTTTTCTCCTTAACCCTAGTTCTTCTTCTTCCTCGTTCTTCGTCTGTTCTTCTTGTTGCAGGGCGGCGAACCTCGAGGCCCTAGGGGCGGTCAGGCCGACCTAGGGCAGCCCATAGCCGCCGCGCGTCCTGACGGGGTCCCTCCCGGGCGTGTGGGGTTTCGGGTCTACAGAAGCGCCCGCCGGATTGTCTTGCGTACCGCGCTTCCGGACGGGTCTCCTTCGACGTGAGCTGCGGTGCATCACCCCCGACGTCGAGGGTACACGGTGACGTGTTCGTGTGCGAACACACTTTTTGGCGACTCCGCTGGGGACGAAGCTTTGAACGGTCTCCGGCCCGTTCTTGCTACGAAGAGATCGTCATCTAGGGTTTGCAATCTACAAAGGTAATATGAATACCCAATTCACATATGTAGATGCAAATAATGCATATGTTGTTGCTAGATCATCTAATGAGGATAATGTATCGGCTAGCCCTAGCTTTATCAATCATGCATCTAATTATGTGCAAGGGCCGATGCAACAAAATCTCCATGATTCTACTTCATATAATTTTAGCAACATGGAACATATGTATCCCAACTCCCATGCATCGGCAACCCTACAAATTCATATGCCGATGAACAACATGATGAGTTCGGTTAATCAAGTTGAAACACCCCGATCTTTCAATGGCATGCAACATAGTGTTTCATCTTTTTATTCTTCGGCAACTAATTTGCAACATGTTAATCCAAACATGCTGGTGGATAGGGGAATTGGCCATGCTACTACTAGTTATCCGGCCAATTACCCTCAAACATCATATGCTACACCTCATGCTACTAGTTTTTTGGCACCATACGCAACTGTTGATGTCCATAATTCGGCTCCGCACCTTAATGGTCATGGCCGAATAAATGAAACTTCTGCAGGAGCACAAATGCCTTCACCTACTACCGTGGCATATCATGTCCCCCCTACACAATTACATAATTTCGGCAACATCTCATTGCCGAAAGAGTCTAAGAGCATTGGGGGGCAACCATATCCAGACTGGGTAATTGAGAACAAGCTTACATTCTCTTGGGATTTGTGCAACTCTATTCGCCAAGAACTAATAGAAGGCGGGAAGCCTCATGATTTTGCTAGTGTAAAAGCTAGAGTTGTGCAAATGATGCAGTTGCCCAGTGCTGTACCATCCAGTGTACCACCTAAACAATCGCAAAGTTTCGGCACCTCATTGCCGAAAGAGTCTCAAAGTATTGGGGGGCAATCTCATGACGAGTGGATGGAAATCGAGATGAAAAAGTTTAAAGCTCGCCAAGCTGAGATGTGGACTAAACTTAGACGAGAGCGAGAAGCCTTGCAAATTCAAAAAGATAAAGTTGTTGATTCAGGTAACAAAGAAAATTCGGTTATTAGAAGAGCCGAATCAAGTAGTATATATTCTGAGTCCAACAAATCCAAAGAGGCGAGCATTATTGAGAAAGGGCATGGAAAGCATAGCAAAACAGTCATACTTGATTTTTCCGAAGTCAATGGAACCTACTTCCTGCCCTATGAGTTCCGTGCCATAGAAATTGACAAGCCTCAAGGACAAGAACAAGTAGCCGAACAAAGTTCGGCTGACATGGATCTTCAAAGCAATGATGGACGGAATCAAGAAAAAGATGATGAAAAGGTGTTGGGGAGCCATCCAAAGACGGAGCAAGATGTTCTTCAAGTGACACCACCATCATGTTCTCCCAACATATTTGAAGAGGTATGCATAGAGAGTACTTTACCTATTTTCATATTTGGTCGTGACTTCATTATTGATGCATCTATAAGAAATATTCTCATAAGTAATTTTGAAAGACCAATGAAGAAGGGTAATTTACTTGTTAGCAATAAACTTGTTATGGAACATATCGGTCAACCCACTACGCCATTTATAAAGACCGATATTGACTTATTGTTGCAGCCAAAGCTTTCCCAGTTGCTTTATGTAAAGTTCATATCTAGTTTGGTAGCTTTGCTTATTTCGTAGTTGGCTTGCACTTGGTCTCAACTCAGACATGTATGTTCTAAATATCTTCGTTTCAGAAATTTAAAGCCAAGGTTGAATTCTATTGAGAAAACGGATGCTAATATAATATCTTATCCAAAGACATCGGAGATAGAGTGGAAAAAACAATGCATAGCCGAACGGGGAGACTACAAATCTGAACCATTCGTTTGCTTATCTCCAAAGCCGTTCAAACAGCAAGATCGGCTAGAGAATAAAAAGTTTACCTTCAATTCAAGCATGTGTGATCAAATATTTGATTTGTTGCTGAAAAATAATTACACAAGAATTCTTGATCACCATGTCAATCTAGCAATTCAAGGATGAATGTATTGCAGGTTGCATCATTCGTTCAAACATAATTTTGAGGATTGCAATATGTTTCATCAAATAGTTAAATCGGCCATTGAAAAAGGACGATTGAAATTTGCTGAAACACCAAGAGATGACCAGTATATTCCGATTGGTCCCGATGGCAGGAAGTTTTTGCATCGGCTGCTTCAAGCCGATCCATTTAAAGAGAAGATAAAAATTACAGGTGATGGGATCAAGCTTTCAAGTAAAGAAGTTGTTGAAGAGCATAATGAACATAATCTTTAGGGCGAGAATTCCATCGAAGCTACAATGGAGACGCCAAGGACTGGGGGGCAACAAGCAAATCCAATGATCGATGAAAGCAAACCAAAAGAAAGCAAAGGCCAAAATAAGCGCAAGTGTAACAGATCAAAAATCACTTTCGCTGAACTATTGGATAAGTATCAAAAGAAGAGTGAAGAGAAGAATGCTTATCGGCCAAATCATACAAAGAAACCAAGATCACCCCAAGGCGCAAGTATGAGGATCGATATTGGCAAAGTGACAATTTTTATGCAACATATTCATATCCTTATTTTGGGCCGCCAATGCCAATGCCGTGGATGCCTCCCTATGCTCAAGTAGATCCATATCCATCATGGGACAGGTATGATACAAGGGCGCATTCTCCATCTTATTTTAGACCATCTCACCAATATTATGCAGCTCCGAGAAGATCAACATTTAAACAATCACATGTTAAAGACCGTTTCAATCATAAGAAATCGGTCCGGAGCTCAAGGAAGAAGAAAGAGGTGGTCAAGCAAGTTTACCGTGTTAAAAGAGATGGTTGTAAGAGTGCAACTTCAGATTTGATCTCAAATGAAAAAGAGCCAATTAAAGTGTTGACATTGGCTACTAAAGGCAATGAGATGAAGCAACCAATTATTGAGAGTCAAAGTGCCAAATCTGAAGAAAAGAAGTTGAGAGTGCACAAGGCCAAAAAAGGATTGCCATTGGCCAAGACAAAATCACAGCCGGGGTGCCCACTCGGCTTATCATATTGTCAAAAGAAGAAATTACAAAAACTTAGTGCACAAGAACTTGAAGAAAGAAACATGGCATGCGTTCCCAAAGGAAGTGCTCAAAATAAGAATTATGTGCAAGCTTCCATTACAAGAAGTGCGGCAAAGGTGAAGAAGGAAAAGAGTGAAAACTATGAAGGACCAAGCTGAAGATTTCAGCATCTTCGGTCTACACATTATCCATATTCTTCAACTATGCCATTAACGTCTGTGCCATGAAATTCGTCATCAGGTATGATTGGTAACCCTCAATGGGCTTATTTTAATCCATGGATGCCATATAATTTCTTACATCATGAAAGGGTATTACCAAGTCACTATACATTTGATTAGCTACAAGTTTGTTGCTGATCCAAAGGGCCGAAATACTTGATTTGTCATTTCATTTGTTTATTTCGGTTATATGTGATTTGAATGATGTCTACATGGTAATGGCCGATATTTATCTATCATCCTAATAATAGTTCAATGCATGGCCGGTGTAGTATTCTAGCATCGTCCTTAGTTCGAATGGAGAGCGAGACAAAGTATGTGCTAATGAAAATTCATATATATGCGATATTATGATTGAATGGAGTTGAAACATCATGACCGATGCCATTAAGTATACGTTGCATAGACCAATTCATAGTGCAGAATTGGCTAGTGGGCTTATACTTTGTTTGGATATGATTTGGCTTATGCATCTTTGAGATCTATAAGAGGCCAAATCATAGCTGATTTTATTACTGAACATCGGTTTAATGACATGCATAATATTGATGTTAGCCTTGTCTCTCTAGTACTATGGAGATTATGTTTTGATGGTTCAATTCGTAGCAATGGCCAAAGTGTTGGTGTTGTTTATATATCTCCTTATGGTACTATTTTTTGAAGCCTCATGTCGCTTAGAATATTTTTATGCATGATTAATCAAAGACGAATATGCATTGTTATTCGGATTGACTTTTTTACTTGCTATAGGTGCTATACATATTGAGGCTTTCGGTGATTCGTTATGAGTAGTGCAACAACATCCAAGGGTTATCAATGTTTTGACGAATCACTTATAGTTTATCTTGAGATATGTCTAGATGCAAAATTTACCTTGGGTTGCTTTAAAATTGTTCTTATATTTAGACATGACAATTCAAAAGAGTTGGTACAGCAAGCATCCGGCTACTACGTTAATCATGGTGTATTGCATTTCTCTTAATAGCCGATGCTTCGTCTCGTCAACATAGGTAAGGCCGAACCGAAGTTCACAACTTCGGCCACTAATGAATTTTGATGCAGGTGATAGTAAGGATTGGAGAGAGTTTATTGTTGATTATCTACAAAATCCAAGCAAAATGGGGAACAATATGGTTCGGAGGATGACCTTGAGATACATATCTATGGAACTTTATCATCGGATTGTTAATGAAGTTGAGAAGGTTTCGCCCAAGTTTGCATTAAGGGTTCAAGAACAATAATGGCCGATATATAATTATCTTCCTAAGAATATAAATGGCCGATGGGGTGTTGACATCGTCCTTAGAACCAAGATGATACAAATTATTTTTCAGCACGCTTGCTTTGCCGAAAAACAGGGGGGCATGTGTTGACGCTCAAAAGTGGCACAATCGTAAAAGTTGCTTTAATCTACGTCAAGATTACTTCAAACTTATGATTGGAAGTCACCATGAGATGGCTTTCTTTGAGAAGATCAAGATGGATATGAAAATGATCTAAAACGGAGTCCGGATGCAAAAGTTATGACAAGTTCAGAGATGCTCATGGTGACACCAGATTAAAGAATGGCTTGAAACCCAATTAAGATTACTTCAAATGGAAAAAGTTTCAACATGAAAGTTGTGTGTCTCGTCGAAACGGTCGATTCTGATATAAAAATCGTCCCAATCCGAGTTCGTATGCAAAAGTTACAGCCATCCGAACACAGCCCTGTCACAGAGCAATAAGTGGCGCGCCCCACCAGCCACGTGTCTGATGGGTAGCGCGAATAACAGCCTGTATTGCGTGACCGTCTTGGTATAGAAGATGTCTTCAAATCGAAAAATGTTCAACATGAAAGTTGTTCGTCTCGACGAAACGGTCAAGATTGGTTTGGGGCTCTTTTCCATCCGAGGTCGTTTACTACCTCAAACTTTACCCGTAAGGTACAGCCAGTTCAAATCGAACAGTTTTGGAAAGTTCGGACAAAACCAATCCGAATTTGGCTAGGGTTTTGGACGTGACTCCAAACCTTTTCCTTGCACGGGAAGTCCAGCCGCCTCTTATATACCTAAGGGGTGACGGCCGATTGAACAACACACAATGGATCAATTCATCTACCACTTTTTATCTTTTACCTTTTCTCCTTAACCCTAGTTTTTCTTCTTCCTCGTTCTTCGTCTGTTCTTCTTGTTGCAGGGCGGCGAACCTCGAGGCCCTAGGGGCGGTCAGGCCGACCTAGGGCAGCCCATAGCCGCCGCGCGCCCTGACGGGGTCCCTCCCGGGCGTGTGGGGTTTCGGGTCTACAAAAGCGCCCGCCGGATTGTCTTGCGTACCGCGCTTCCGGACGGGTCTCCTTCGACGTGAGTTGCGGTGCATCACCCCCGGCGTCGAGGGTACACGGCGACGTGTTCATGTGCGAACACATACGTGGTATAACAAAAATAGATAACCGACCGGCATTTTTTTTTCTTTCCAGAAAAGTAGCTCTCGTTAGCGTTGCTTGTAACGGAAGGAGAGAAGGCATGCACTATGTTCTAAAACAAAAAAAAAAAGACGAAGACATGCACGCCCTATATTATGGGATTGCATTCAAAAGATTAGACGCACAAGATTTTAAGTTGGTAGTATTTTTGACAGGAAGATTTTGGAGGATTCTAGAAAGTTACAGCCAATCCCGTCACCAAGAAGCAAAACGCAGGTTTATCTCTTCGGCAAGAAATAAAAAACTTGATTGTAACCTATACGATCGTGTACCCAGCCTTTATATATACTATATACGCATCGACCTAAACCTCACCACAACCCAGCCTTCCTCCTTGAATCCCATCTTTGAACCTAGAGCAGAACAAACGAATATTGCCATCGCCACTACCATTGACCATCGTCATGTCTTCCTATCATCCTGCTCAGTCCGCGAAGCCGGCACAGTTGACCACGAAGCAGTCGAAGTCAGGTACACCGAAGCCACCACCTTCATTGACAATGTCAGGTGCACCAAAGCCCCCACGTCCATCGACAAAGAAGGTATACATATCTGATTGATTCAACCGATATATCAACTCGTGTAGATCAACATGACACATCATACAAATCTCTGTGCTTATTCTTAGGTTCAAATAAATTGAACTCGTACAGATCCGCATGACGGCTCTTATATATGTAGATCAGTCCCAATTTACTGCTGTTTAAATTACATGTAAAGTGCAAAAGATCGGTAGATTACAACATATTGGATGATTACGTACAAGTTACATTAATCAAAATCATTACATCAAACTGACACGTCTTAAATTAAGAAGCCAGCAATATAGCAATATAGTACGTCTACCAATGAGTAGAGCAGTAGAAGATAGAATAATTAGCGCAAATGTTTTCTTTTCAAAAGAATTCAATTCTTTTGAAAATATTTTTTTGCTCCAGCCATGGGGGCGCCCCGGCCCATTCGGCTTGCCGAAGCTCAGCCAATGGCACCTACAGTAAAAGTTATGTTTTAGTTGCCAGTAAAAATATGCTTAGAATCATAGCCACGTTCACCCCATAGCCTACTCTTACTTAGGATATACACATTGAAGATAGAAAGAGAACATGCATGCAATTTAAAACCAGACCGCAGACAGCCAAATAAACAGCCTAAATGATTAGCTTAATTTTTTGTTCATAATATTCTCTTCTTTTTGTTTGCTTGTCACTGAAAATAAACTTTGCACATACAGGGTACCCAGGTGGTATGAATGCGAAGGTGCTCAGAGTTTGTCGAGTCGCTAACTGAGCAACATCACGTCCTAGCTACTCAAACGAGACTTCACGAATCTCTAAAGACTCCCTCAATGAACAGTAGAAGAGTTGTGTGCCAAGAGATAGCTAGCACATACAATTCACAAGTTGCCGCGTTCGTAATACGCGGGGTACCTACGAGAGTAACTTTGCAAGACATAGACCACATCTCAGGCCCGCCTAGCATGGGGAGGGACTATGTCCCTCCTCCCTCTGTTCAAAGAAGTGCAGGACCTATGGAATGAGTTAAAAGATCCTGAAAAAAACAAACTGACCTTGAAAGGTATATGATATTTTCAGAACTATTTTTTCGCTTGAATAATGGAACAAATTCATAATTACAATACTTGACAATTCTTGGGAAACAACCTTTTCAAGTCTACGTAAGAAGATGAACGCCGACGAGAGCCCATGGTTTGCGAAGCCTTACGTCTTTTACACCATTGGCAAGTTGGTTTTCTCCACAACACAACCCTATATTGATCCCAAATATTTTGGAATTGTTGTGAACATACATACTATAAACTCCATAAATTATGCTAAACTATCTCTCGACCACTTAATGTCAAGTGTGAGGAAGTTTGTTAACGGTGCCACGAACTTGGAGGGGAACCTCCCACTACTACATGTAGTACAAACTCATTATTTCCTATGATATTATTTTTAGTTGGTCACTTATGTATTCTTTTTATTCTTTTGCAGACTTTGTTCTACGAGAAATTCCGAGTCGACCATATTGATCGTACCATTTCCCATCTTCAACGAGATAAACCATTCAACCAATACTGGAACGAAGCAAAGGCGTTAAATGTCGACAAAATAATCTCGGAGAACTACATAGGAGTCGTACATGTATGTCCTTACTATTACTTATTGTCATTTGCTCAGTTTTTGCAAAATGACTCATAATAAAAAAAAATGCAGATGGTTGAGGATCTCATGCTACCTTGGAAGCCAGTGCACAAGGTTTCACATCAATATACAAAGTCTACTTTCGAGGTACGTCCTATGTAACTTGTACAATGATACTAGTCGTTTCTTTGGCTGAAACTATTAGTTTGTACATATATTCTTATGAAACAATCGGTTCTAATTTATCTTAACTTGTAGGTCGATGGGACACTTGGGCGCCCATCGACCTACAAGTTACGATAAATTAGAACCGATTGTTTTACAAAAATATATGTACAAACAAATAGTTTCAGCCTAAGAAACGACTAGTATCATTGTACAAGTTACATAGGACGTACCTCGAAAGTAGACTTTGTAGGTTGATGTGAAACCTTGCGCACTAGCTTCCAAGGTAGCATGAGGTCCTCAACCATCTGCATTTTTTTATATTATGAGTCATTTGCAAAAACTGAGCAGATGACAATAAGTAATAGTAAGCATATACATGTCCGACTCCTATATAGTTCTGCAAGATTATTTCTTCGACATTTCCCGCCTTTGCTTCGTTCCAGTATTGGATCAACGGTTTATCTAGTTGATGATGGGAAATGCTACGATCTATATGGTCGATTCGGAATTTCTCGTAGAACCAAGTCTACAAGAGAATAAAAAGAATACATATGTGACCAACTAAAAATAATATCATAGGAAATAATGAGTTCGTACTACCTGTAGTAGTGGGAGGTTCCCCTCCAAGTCCGCGGCACTGTTCAAAAACTTGCTCACACTTGACTTTAAGTGGTCGAGAGATAGTTTAACATAATTTATGGAGTTTATAATATGTATGTCCACAACAATTACCAAATATTTGGGATCAACATAGGGCTGTGTCGTTGCGCAAACCGACTTGCCAATGGTGTACAAGACGTAAGGCTTCACAAACCGTGGGCTCTCGTCGCCGTTCATCTTCTTACGCAGACCTGAAAAGGTGGTTTCTCAAGAATTGTCAAGTATTGTAATTATGAACCAGTTCCATTATTCACAAAAAATAGTTCTAAAAATATCATATACGTTTAAGGTCAGTTATTATTCTTCAGGATCTTTTAACTAAAGCCAGAGGTCATGCACTTCTTTGAATCGAGGAGGGATATAGTCCCTCCCCATGCTGGGCAGGCCTGAGATGTGTTCTACATCTTGCAAAATTAAATGGAAAACATAAAATTAAAAAGAAAAATAAACCCTAAACCCCTAACCAACCGGGACTAAAGGCCTGCCCAGCATCTTAGGCCTGCCCAGCATGGGGAGGGACTATATCCCTCCTCCATTCAAAGAAGTGCATGACCTCTGGCTTTAGTTAAAAGATCCTGAAGAAAACTAACTGACCTTAAACGTATATGATATTTTTAGAACTATTTTTTGCGAATAATGGAACTGGTTCATAATTACAATACTTGACAATTCTTGAGAAACCACATTTTCAGGTCTGCGTAAGAAGATGAACGGCGACGAGAGCCCACGGTTTGTGAAGCCTTACGTCTTGTACACCATTGGCAAGTCGGTTTGCGCAACGACACAGCCCTATGTTGATCCCAAATATTTGGTAATTGTTGTGGATATACATACTATAAACTCCATAAATTACGTTAAACTATCTCTCGACCACTTAAAGTCAAGTGTGAGCAAGTTTTTGAACAGTGCCGTGGACTTGGAGGGGAACCTCCCACTACTACAGGTAGTACGAACTCATTATTTCCTATGATATTATTTTTAGTTGGTCACATATGTATTCTTTTTATTCTGTTGTAGACTTGGTTCTACGAGAAATTTCGAGTCGACCATATAGATCGTAGCATTTCCCATCATCAACGAGATAAACCGTTGATCCAATACTGGAACGAAGCAAAGGCGGGAAATATCGAAGAAATAATCTTGCAGAACTACATAGGAGTCGGACATGTATATGCTTACTGTCATCTGCTCAGTTTTTGCAAATGACTCATAATATAAAAAAACCTAAGAAACGACTAGTATCATTGTACAAGTTACATAGTACGCACCTCGAAAGCAAAGGCGAGAAGGTTTTTTTATATTATGAGTCATTTGCAAAAACTGAGCAGATGACAGTAAGCACATACATGTCCGAATCTTATGTAGTTCTCCGAGATTATTTTGTCGACATTTCACGCCTTTGCTTCGTTCCAGTATTGGTTGAATGGTTTATCTCGTTGAAGATAGGAGATGGTACGATCAATATGGTCGACTCGGAATTTCTCGTAGAACCAAGTCTGCAAAAGAATAAAAAGAATACATAAGTGACCAACTAAAAATAATATCATAGGAAATAATGAGTTTGTACTACATGTAGTAGTGGGAGGTTCCCCTCCAAGTTCGTGGCACCGTTCACAAACTTCCTCACACTTGACATTAAGTGGTCGAGAGATAGTTTAGCATAATTTATGGAGTTTATAGTATGTATGTTCACAACAATTCCAAAATATTTGGGATCAATATAGGGTTGTGTCGTGGAGAAAACCAACTTGCCAATGGTGTACAAGACGTAAGGCTTCGCAAACCGTGGGCTCTCGTCGCCGTTCATCTTCTTACGCAGACTTGAAAAGGTTGTTTCCCAAGAATTGTCAAGTATTGTAATTATGAATTTGTTCCATTATTCAAATGAAAAAATAGTTCTGAAAATATCATATACCTTTCAAGGTCAGTTTGTTTTCTTCAGGATCTTTTAACTCATTCCATAGGTCCTGCACTTCTTTGAACAGTCGCATTCATACCACCTGGGTACCCTGTATGTGCAAAGTTTATTTTCAGTGACAAGCAAACAAAAAGAAGAGAATATTATGACCAAAAAATTAAGCTAATCATTTAGGCTGTTTATTTGGCTATCTGCGGTCTGGTTTTAAATTGCATGCATGTTCTCTTTCTATCTTCAGTGTGTATATCCTAAGTAAGAGTAGGCTATGGGGTGAACGTGGCTATGATTCCAAGCATATTTTTACTGGAAACTAAAAATATAACTTTTACTGTAGGTGCCATTGACGGAGGTTCGGCAAGCCGAATGGGCCGTGGCGCACCCATGGCTGGAGCAAAAAAATATTTTCAAAAGAATTGAATTCTTTTCAAAAGAAAACATTTGCGCTAATTATTCTATCTTCTACTGCTCTACTCATTGGTAGACGTACTATAATGCTATATTGCTGGCTTCTTAATTTAAGACGTGTCAGGTTGATGTAATGATTTTGATTAATGTAACTTGTACGTAATCATCCAATATGTTGTAATCTACCGATCTTTTGCGCTTTACATGTAATTTAAACAGCAGTAAATTGGGACTGATCTACGTATATAAGAGCCGTCATGCGGATCTGTACGAGTTCAATTTATTTGAACATAAGAATAAGCACAGAGATTTGTATGATGTGCCATGTTGATCTACACGAGTTGTTATACGGGTTGAATCAATCAGATATGTATACCTTCTTTGTCGATGGACGTGTGGGCTTTGGTGCACCTGACTTTGTCAATGAAGGTGGTGGCTTCGGTGTACCTGACTTCGACTGCTTCGTGGTCGACTGTGCCGGCTTCGCGGACTGAGCAGGATGATAGGAAGACATGACGATGGTCAATGGTAGTGGCGATGGCAAAAAAAGTAGTGGGGATGGCAATATTCGTTGGTTCTGCTCTAGGTTCAAGGATGGGATTCAAGGAGGAAGGCTGGGTTGTGGTGAGGTTTAAGTCGATGCGTATATAGCATATATAAAGGCTGGATACACGATCGTGTAGGTTACAATCAAGTTTTTTATTTCTTGCCGAAGAGATAAATCTGTGTTTTGCTTCTTGGTGACGGGATTGGCTGTAACTTTCTAGAATCCTCCAAAATCTTCCTGTCAAAAATACTACCAACTTAAAATCTTGTGCGTCTAATCTTTAGAATGCAATTCCATAATATAGGGCGTGCATGTCTTCGTCTCTTTTTTTGTTTTTGAACATAGTGCATGCCTTCTCTCCTTCCATTACAAGCAACGCTAACGATAGCTACTTTTCTGGAAAGAAAAAAAATGCCGGTCGGTTATCTATTTCTGTTATACCGTGTATGTATCATTTATCTCCCCAGAAGGGGCCCCACCTCCCTTCCAATTACGCCCTCAGATAATGCGTTTGCTCCACATATTGTGTACAAAGAATAACGTTCTCATATAATGTGTTGCCTCCATTACAAATTGTCATGGTCCCATTAATTCGGCCTTAACGGATGCCCCAACCCACAAATGTAAGTACGGGCTAGTATGAGTCGTCCGGGCTCGCATATGCTAGTACGACTTGTCCGGACCCACAAGTTCCAGTACGGCTGTTGCCCCGGACCACAAGCGCTAGTACGGCTGATCCGACCCACAAATGTCAGTATGAGTTGTCTGGACCCACATGTGCCAGTACGGCTGGTCCGCACCCACAAGTCTCAATACGCCCGGTGCCGGACCACAAGTGCTAGTACGGCTGCTCCGAACCCACAAGTATCAGTACGAGTCGTCTGGACCCAAATGTACGAGTACGGCTGGTCCGCACCCACATGTCCCAGTACGTCGAGTGCCGGACCACAAGTGCTAGTACGAATGCTCCGGACCCACAAGTGTCAGTACGAGTCGTCCGGACCCACATGTGCCAGTATGGGTGGTCCGCACCCACATGCCACGTTTTGTTGATATCTAACATTTTATGCAATTTGTATGGTTTTCCAGTGAAAAAACCCTAAAATACTGGCTGGTCGTGACGCAATCTGTGTTTGGTGTTAGAATTCGTTCAATTTTTGCATAGGCCCCCCATGGGCATTCCCACATGATGCCAAATTTTGGTGTGATTTCATGCATGACGACCAATACTCCATATGGAATTGTGTTGCTTCGGTTAGGGCGGAAGGCCAAGTCTCAAAGTGGTTTCTTTTTCAAATCCATCAAACGGACCCAAATTTTCTGCGCACACACACACAACAACAACATGGCAAGCACACATGTCAAGTTTCATTGATATCTAACATTTTATGCAATTTCTATTGTTTTCCGGTGAAAACCCCTAAAATACTAGCCGGTCGTGACGCAGCTTGTATTAGGTGTCCAAATTGGTTCATTTTTTGCATGGGGGCCTCCCATAGGCAAACCCACATGTTCCCACGTGCAGATGTTGCAAGTAGAGAAATACAGAAAAGATGAGTGACTCCTTTGTTTCTTCCTATAGGTAGTACAAAACTGACCTTTCATCAGCAGCACTAGTCCCGGCTGGGTTTGGGCACACGGACTACTGTGTGCATTAGTCCCGGTTCCAACGGGTAGGAGCGGATGGGGGCACGGTCAGGATTAGTCCCGGTGCAAATGGGATCTCTAGTCCCGGTTGGTGATACCAACCGGAACTAAAGGGGTTGCGGCAGGTTGGGGCTTTGCGAGCCCCTTTAGTCCCGGTTGGTATCACCTATCGGGTCTAAAGTTAGACCTTTAGTCCCGGTTGGTATTTCCAACCGGTACCAACCATGACTAAAGTCTTCCCTATATAAAGTTGCTTCGTCCGGCCCGAATCCAAGAGCTTTTTCTCCTCTTTGTTTCCTTCTCCCCAAGCCATTGTTGCCAAGATTTGTCAAGATTGGAGCACCCCATCTATCAAAGGGTTGTAGAATGTTGGCAACTTCATCCTTTCATCTCTCAATTTTAGTTTAGCTCGTTTCATGCTCTCTAACTATAGTGATTTGTGGGTTTTAGTTTGGGAGTAATTATGTGGGAGTTTATTTGATTTATATGCATTTGAGCTCAAATTAACTTCTTAGTTTGCATATGTGTAGGTATGGTTACTTAGTGCCTTCCCGTCCCCGTCCTCACCGCCGTCGGTCGCCCGCGCCGTCCCATCGCCGGCACCACCTTGGTGAGCCTCTTTTTCTTATCCTTTTTGTAAAAAAAAACAAACTTATTTGTATAATTTAGAGAGTTACTTGTATAAGTTTTTTACTTGTATGATTGTTTGTTATATATAGTGCCATGGTTTTGATTCCCGTGCCCGTCAGCCCTCGTCCGGTTTATCATTCAGATGTGGTATATTACCTTCTATAACTATTTTTTTCATTTCGTGTTTATTACAATTATATCCATCAAGTTGATAATAAATATTTTTATCTAGGAGGTATGTGAACCAGAAATTGCAACCGACGCTCTTGGCGAGAAGTTAAATTAGTTGAAAAAGAAAACGATTATTTGAAAAAAAAATGAAAAGAATTGAAGAAGAGAAGATGAAATTTGAATTGTATGTTTCCGATGTCATCGATGATCACAAGATCAAGATGGATGCAATAAGCTTGAAGATTAGAAAGATTGAAAAATATGCCATTAATAAAGAGGCATGGTATCATTATGTTGTTGGATCAATTATTACCGTAGTTGTGATTTTGATCGCATTTGTTGTTGCATTTCAATGCTTTAGATAGTTGTATGTTGTATTATGAGAACTATGTATGAACTTTATGTATATATTTTTTGCAGTAATAACATTTGGTCACTACTCTACTTTCGTTTTACTGTGATGAATTTGTATTAATTTGGTCACTTCGATGTTGTGTAATGAAGATGAGTCGGCAATGGATATACGTGTTGGGAAACGTTGCATGGAAAAAAAATCTACGCACACACAATGATTTATCCATGGAGATGCATAACAACGAGGGGAGAGTGTGTCTACGTATCGTCGTAGATCGTAAGCAGAAGCATTTCACAACGCGGTTGATGTAGTCGAACTTTCTTTGCGATCCAACCGATTGAGTACCGAATGTACGACACCTCCGTGTTCAGCAACGTTCATCTCGATTACGTCCACCGCCTTCTTGATCCAGCAATACGGCGAGGTAGTGGACGAGTTTCGGCAGAACGACGGCGTGGTGACGGTTATAGTGATGCAATCTTCGCAGGGCTTCGCCTAAGCACCACGAAAATATGACAGAGGAAGTAAACGATGGATGGGGCACCACACACGGCTAAGACAATGTTGTGTGTCCTTATGTTGCACCCCCTCCCCACATATATATTGGTGGGATGGGAGGGGAGGCATCCAGGGTGCCCTAGGGGCCCTGCGTTGCACTGCCCCCCCCCCTTCCTTGTATGAAGAAGGGGGAAGGAAAGAGGGGGTAGGGAAGGAAGGCGGAGTCCTACACCACACTTTCCTTTCCCTTCCCCTCTTTCCTTCTCCTCCACAAGGGCCGGCCTCTATAGGGGCACACCAGCCCCTTGTGGGCTGGTGTGTTCCATCTCTTGGCCCATAAGGCCCATACCATCGTCCTATATATCAATCTTTACATCTCGGCCATTTCGAGACTCCTCGTCATGTCTGTGATCTTATCCGAGACTCGATTTAATGACCGAATGTTGTTCTCACATAACTCATATAACACTATATCGTCAACAAACGTTAAGCGTGCGGACCCTACAGGTTCGAGAACTATGTAGACATGACCGAGACACATCTCCGGTCACTAACCAATAGAGGAACCTAGATGTCCATATTGGCTCCTACATATTCTATGAAGATCTTTATTGGTCGAACCATTATGACAACATACGTAATTCCCTTTGTCTATCGGTATGTGATACGTCTCTAACGTATATATAATTTTTTATTGTTCCCTACTGTTATATTTTCAATCTTGGATGTTTTACAGTCATTTTACAATCATTTTGTATCATTTTTTGGTACTAGCCTATTGACATAGTGCCAAGTGTCGGATGCTGTTTTCTGCTTATTTTTTACATCACAGGAAATCAATACCAAACGGTGCAGCGAAACTTTTTGTGGATTTTTTTGGACCAGAGAAGCACCTGAGGGGTGCCCCGCGGGGGGCACAACCTACCAGGGCGCGCCTACGCCCCCAGACGCACCCAGGTGGGTTGTGCCCACCTCGGTGGCCTCCCGCACCACCTCTTTGCTCTATAAATACCCCAATATTACAGAAACCCTAGGGGTGTCGACGAAAATCAATTCCAGCTACCGCAAGTTCTAGAACCATCGGATCCAATCTAGACACCATCACAGAGTGGTTCATCAAGTCCATTGGTGCCTCCCCGATGATGTGTGAGTAGTTCTTTGTATACCTATGGGTCCTTAGTTAGTAGCTAGATGGCTTCCTCTATCTCTTCTGAATATCAATACAATGGTCACTCGGAGATCCATATGATGTAACTCTTTTTGCGGTGTGTTTGTTGGGATCCGATGAACTTTGAGTTTATGATCAGATCTATCTCTTTATATCCATGAAAGTTATTTGAGTCTTCTTTGAGATTGCATATAGCCTCGTATTTCTTCTCTGATATTTAGGTTTTGTTTGGCCAACTTGATCTATTTATCTTGCAATGGGAAGGATCGGTCTTATGGTGCTCGATCCCAGCGATAGAAGGGGAACTGACACGTATGTATCGTTGCTATTAAGGATAACAAGATGGGGTCTATTTCTACATAAAGAGATCTTGTCTACATAATGTCACCGTTCTTATTGCATTACTCCGTTTTTCCATGAACTTAATACACTAGATGCATGCTGGATAGCGGTAAATGTGTGGAGTAATAGTAGTATATGCAGGCAGGAGTTGGTCTACTAATCTTGGAAGTGATGCCTATATAATGATCATTGCCTGGATATCGTCATAATTATTTGAAGTTCTATCAATTGCCCAACAGTAATTCGTTTACCCACCGTTTGCTATTTTTCTCAAGAGAAGCCACTAGTGAAACCTACGTCCCCCGGGTCTCTTCTTTAATATATTATTCTTCGTGATCTATTTTATTTGCTTTTATTTTCAGATCTATTATACCAAAAATACAAAAATACCTTGCTGCACTTTATTTTATTTGGCGTTCGATTTATCAACACATCCCCAAGCTTAATTCCTGCTCGTCCTCGAGTAGGTAAATGATAACAAGCATAATTTCTGTGGTGACATGCTATTAACCATATAAGGATTTTTCGCAGTCACATGACAAAAGCTTACTGAGACAATGAATCTGTAGTAATTAAGTTGCCTCATGAGAAAATCACAAAGAACTGAAAGTTTTACAATATGATACTGAAACACTCAATAAGATTTGTAGTGAGCATGGTGTGCAAATATGATAAAGTGGTACCTCGCTTGCCCCCTTTAGTGAAGCAAAACATAAATGCAGGGGCACCTCCAAGGTTTAAGTGACGACTAGATACAATGATTTCAGAATAAACGATATCATAATCATGCAAAAGACAATGCTGCTTTGGGACAATGCACATTACACTCAGAATGACAATCATGCTCTCAATAGTTGGTGCTTTAAAGAAGGTGGAGACTCTCGAACCGTGGCTTTTGTTGGCAAGGTTGAAAACCTGTGGTCGGAAACAAAAACTAAACATGTACCAGAGCTCTTGGTTTTAAAAACAGAGGTAATAATTATTATTTTTGGAATATGCATGTTTCGTCAACGAATGCTAGCAGATAACTCAATTACTTCTCGAGCTGGACAAGTTTCGAGGAACGGCTCCCGAATGAGGACGATCACATCCTCTTAATCTCCTTTGTTTATCACTGCCCAAGTTTTCTGATTTCTCATGAACAAAGCGTGAAGGAGGGTTTGTTTGTTGTATAATTTTTTAATGAGCCGGGCGTACTCCATGCCAGTTCCTTCTCGTATTATGGGTTTGCACATTAGACATGCAATCCCAGGGTGAAGCTTGTCCAACTTAAAAAGATCATGAATTAACTACTACTTCCTCATGAGCTAAAATAGAGGCAAAAAAGAGAAATGCTTTTTTTGAATAATTTCGAGATGGTACATGAAAGTCTTCGTTAGGAATGGCAGGTAAATACCATGTATAGGAAGGTATGGTGGACTAATATGGCATAACTGGTTTAAAGGATTTTGGATGCACAAGCAGTCAGTACGCTTAGTACAGGCGAAGGTTAGCAAAAGACTGGGAGCGACCAACTAAGAGAACAATGACGGTCATAATCATGTAGAGCGACAAAGCAACATTGAATCAGGCATGGAAGTTATATCGCTACTCGGAAATTAAAGATCATCAAGGCTTGATAGACTTTCTTTACAGTCTTAAATATGCGTGAGCATACGACAAGTCAATAAAAATAAATTCTTGGGGGAAGATACCACTAAACCGTACCACATCATAGGCAAACAAATCATGTTGGTACTCCAATAACACATTGAGAACCCCCCCAGCTATTTGAGACTAACCATAAGAAAACATGAACTACTAAGCACCATTATGCACGTAGCATTTTTTTCATAGACATATCAACCAGTGCAACAGAAGCCAACTCTCTTAACAAGATAAGCATGATAAATAAAGAGAGTTCCAGCGACCAACTAAACAAAAGCTCTTTAAAAAGATAAGCATGAAAACTAAGAGCTGAACATGATAGTAGCTATTGAAAGACAAAGAACACACACAGCAAAGATAGACATGAAAATTCTATGTTATATTCTAGGTTGAAGTGGAGCGGGTCTCTCTCCCACACAAACAAAGCTGGGTTCCAACTCGTTATGAACAGCAAGCAAAGCTAAAGAAAACTAAAAAGGAAACTAAAAGCAAGACGCTCCAAGCATAGCACATAACACATGAAGTGATAAAAATATAGTGGAACAAAAGACGAACTGATAATTGTTGATGGAGAAGGGGATGCACGGGGGCATCCCCAAGCTTAGATGCTTGAGTCTTCTTGAATATTTCTTGGGGGTGCACGGGGGCATCCCCAAGCTTGAGCGTTTGACACTCCTGAATCTTTTTATCATCTTCCCTCGCACACTTGAAAACTCCCTTCATACATAACTCATCATAATCTGATTAGCGAGGTTAGTACCCATAATAAAATATTTTTTCCTTGCTGGAAATAAGGATATTCTTGAAGGTCTACTGTTTCTCAAGATTGCCAAAAGGTTTTTGCAAAGAAAAAGCAAGCTCAAGGTTTGCAAAATGAAGGAAAGGCAAAACAGGACAAAATCTGTGAAAAATAGACCAGCAGGTAGCAAATGATTTTTTCGGGTCACTTCTGCAACTCAAATCAAAAAACTTAGAACAGACGCCCGAAAGCAAATTGTATAGAGCACGCTGTCGAAAAAATTCAGACCAAAAAGATGATCTGGTGATTTTATACGAATTTTTCTGTCCAAGGACAGAATCTGTTTTCTGGACAGCACGTCACAACTTTTGAACTTTCTTGCAATCAGAGGCTATACTTGGCACAAAGCTGAAAAGTAAAGATACAATGATGATGCTACTGTAGTAACAACATCAAGACACAACAAAAGCAAAATAAAATTTTATTCATTGTGGGCTGCCTCCCAAAAGCGCTTTCTTTTATGCCTTTAAGCTAGGCATAAGACTTTAATGATGCTCTCCTAGGAATAAAAGTTGAAGAATAAAAGAGAGCATCAAGAAGCAAATACCAAACACATTTAAGCCTAACATGCTTCCTATGAATAGGAATATTGCAATATAATAATTCATTGAAGCACAAAGCAATAAGCATAGGAAGACAAACAAGTGCAGCTTCAAAACCTTCAACATAAAGAGAGGGAACTTGATATTATTGAAATATCTATAAGCATATGTTCCCTTCTCATAATAATTTTCAGTGGGATCACGAATAAACTCAACAATATAAGCATCACATAAAGCATTGTTACCATGATCCACATGCAAAAAGGTACTCTTACTCTCCACATAAGCATCTTTGGGGGGCCCATGGTTAGGACTTTTTAGCATTAACGTTTTCAGTCTCCCCCAAACTTGAGCTACGCTCTCTCTGTCACGAGACCTAAAGTTATAGATATAGTTCCTGTCTCGATGAATTTCATAAAGAGGATAAAACTTAGTATAAAAGAGGGACATAAGCTCTTGCCAATCAAGCAAGTGCGCGTTATCGAGAAGCTTATACCAATCTGAAGCTTTATCTATAAGTGATACGGCGAACAATTTCCTCATGACAAACTCCCTTGATACACCTGCAAGCTTAAATAATGAACATAATTGTGAAAGATATAGCAAGTGTTCACCGGGATGTCTGTATCCTGCATAACGATTATCCAAAACATTATCGATAATACCAGCTGGTATTTTATAGGGCACAATTTCAGTAGGGGGAGGAGCAACCACCACAGGTGTGGGGCGTCTTCCCGCAAGCAACGATCCAATAGCAAGGTTATCCATAAGCGTAACTAGTGAAATAAAAACAAGAAACAAAAAGATTTAATTGCAAGATCTAAAGATATACCTTCAAGCACTCACTTCCCCGGCAACGGCGCCAGAAATAGCTTGATGTCTACACACGCTTCTAATCTTGTAGACTATGTTGGGCCTCCAAGCGCAGAGGTTTATAGGACAGCAGCAATTTCCCTCAAGTGGATGACCTAAGGTTTATCGAACTCAGGGAAGTAGAGGTTGAAGATGGTCTCTCTCAAGCAACCCTGCAACTAAGATACAAGAAGTCTCTTGTGTCCCCAACACACCTAATACACTTGTTAGATATATAGGTGCACTAGTTCGGCGAAGAGATGTTAAATGGCAAGTGATATGGATGGCAAAACAAAGTAATATAAATCTGTAATAAAAAGTGCAGCAAGCAAACAAGTGGTAAACGTGAGCAAAAATGGTATTGCAATGGTGGAAACAAGGCCTAGGGATCATACTTTCACTAGAGGCAACTCCCAACAACATTAACATAATCGAATCACATGATATTTCCCATAAAACATGCAATGGAGACGCACCCGGAGGTCATTCCTTCGTGGTCAAGAGAGGACGAGAATTATGTAGGGCTACAAAAGCACACCTCAAAGTTCGTAGTTCTCAATCTAAGGATTTCCCAATGTCACCGCGGCCATCCAAAGAGAGTCCCACAATCACCACAACATATCTAAAGGATAGTCAAAGACAAGCACCAAGAGACTCTCAATCTTCAATCAACACACAAGAGAGGAAATCACTCATGAAAATATTTTTCTAATCCATGTCCAATAGACCGCTGTCACCTTGGTCTCGGAGATTATACTAGATAAAGACAAGTGAGTACATCAATCCAATACATAGAGAAAGGGGAAATATCATGGGATCACCCTAGATTAACATAGCCTATGATCACAACGAAGATCACATCATGGGAGAGAGAGATAACCACATAGCTACACGTACGAGCCCTCGGCCCCGGAGAAGACTACTCACACATGGACATGGTGAGGAGGATCTTGATGGTGGTGTTGATGGAGAGGTGCAGACCCGCGAGGAGGCGGCGGCCACTTAGGCGGCGGCGGCGAGCAGGAGACGGCGGCGGCCCTAGGGGGCGGCGGCGGCCCTTGGGGGCGGCGGCGGCCCTAGGGGCAGCGGCTCCTTGGCCCCCCTTCTTCCTTGTGGATGGTGCTGCAATGGTGCTGGTCCTCCCCTTCAAGACGGCGGCTTGGGAGGAGGAAAATTCGTGGCCCTTGGTGACCTAGGTTTCCTCTCTTTATATAGACTCTCGGATTCCCGTCATCAGATTTTGGTCCTCAGTAAAACGGGCTTTACTCGGCCGTCCGGACTCCGATTTGGACGAATTTTATATCCAGAAGCATCGCCTCGAAATTCCCCACAACTTTCGCAACTAGACTTTTTCCGTTTGACGTCGTCTTCGGGCCGGAACATGACCATCTTTATAAAATGTTCTCAGACAGATTTCAGGAAAGTCAGAGTCCTACTCCAATACGACTCCTTTTGCGTTTTTGTCAATTTCCAAGTAATTCCTACACAATAAAGTGTAAAACAAGAACATTGTGCACTTCTGCAACCATTAGTAGGTTAGTCTAAATAAGATCAAAAGTTTATGGAAGTGCATAAATATCATAGCAATATCACACAAAAAGTGCATGGAGCAAGCAGAAATTATAGATACGTTTTGGACGTATCATCAACTTATTACAACTTTCTCACGTCCACCTGCCAATTTCTGGCACTGTTACCCGAAAGGGATTGACAACCCCTTTAATACGTCGGGTTGCGAGTATTTGTTATTTGTGTGCGGGTGTCGTTCACGTAGTGTTGTGTGCTTCTCCTACTGGTTCGATAACCTTGGTCTCATCACTGAGGGAAATACCTACCGTTGTTGTGCTGCATCATCCGATCCTCTTTGGGTAAATACGGACGTAGTTCAAGCAAGCATGAATCAGAATTTCTGGCGCCGTTGCCGGGGAGACATCATCAACATCTACCAGGTTCCTAATCACAAATCTCATCTCCTTACAATTTACATTATTTCCCATTTGCCTCTCATTTTCATCTCCCCCACTTCACAAAAATTTGCTGTTTTATTCGCCCTCTTTTTTGTTTGACGTTTTACGGTCGGATCTATCGCCTACTTGTGTTCTTGTTTACAATTTCTCAAAATGACGCAAGAGAACACTGATACGTCTCCAACGTATCTATAATTTTTTATTGATCCATGCTATTATATTATCTGTTTTGGATGTTTAATGGGCTTTATTATACACTTTTATATTATTTTTGGGACTAACCTACTAACCCAAGGCCAAGGCCAAATTGCTATTTTTCCCTATTTCAGAGTTTCGCAGAAAAGGAATATCAAACGGAGTCCAAACAGAATGAAACCTTCGGGTGAGACGTTTTTGGAACAAATACAACACAGAAGACTTGGAGTACACGCCAGGGAAGAAACGAGGCGGCCACGAGGGCAGGGGGCGCGCCCATGGGGGTAGGCATGCCCCCCACCCTCGTGGGCCCCCTAATGCTCCCCTGACATGCCTCTTCCTCCTATATATACCCATATACCCTGAAAACATCGAGGAGCACCACGAAACCATAATTCAACCGCCGCAACCTTCTGTACCCGTGAGATTCCATCTTGGGGCCTGTTCCAGAGCTCCACCGAAGGGGGCTTCGATCACGGAGGGCTTCTACATCAACATCATAGCCTCTCCGATGAGTTGTGAGTAGTCTAGCACATACCTTCGGGTCCATAGTTATTAGCTAGATGGCTTCTTCTCTCTTTTTGGATCTCAATACAAAGTTCTCCTTGATCTTTTTGGAGATCTATTTGATGTAATTCTTTTTGCGGTGTGTTTGTCGAGACCCGATGAATTGTGGGTTTATGATCAAGATTATCTATGAAAAATATTTGATTCCTCTCTTAAATCTTTTATGCATGATTTAAATATCTTTGCAAGTCTCTTCGAATTATCTGTTTGGTGTGGCCTATACTAGATGATCGTTCTTGCAATGGGAGAAGTGCTTAGCTTTGGGTTCAATCTTGCGGTGTCCTTTCCCAGTGATAGCAAGGGCAGCAAGGCACGTATTGTATTGTGCCATCGAGGATAAAAATATGGGGTTTACATCATATTACATGAGTTTGTCCCTCTGCATCATGTCATCTTACCTAAGACGTTACTTTGTTCTTATGAACTTAATACTCTAGATGCATGCTGGATAGCGGTCGATGCATGTGTGGAGTAATAGTAGTACATGCAGAATCGTTTCGATCTACTTGTGCGATTCCTGGATAATTAAGCTACAGTGAACCTCTGCTAATGATGCCACATCACCATGATTGCTATCGTTAATCTCGCGTTGATCCAAACCAGTTTAAATTCAAATTTTAAAATTAAGTCAAATAATTAATGTTTCCAAATTTCAAAACTAAAATGTTCAAATTGTGGCCAATAATCATCTGCAAATATTGGTGGTGATCCTACAATTTTTATAGGATATTAAATGCCCTAAAATATTTATACAGTGCCAAGATAACAATTGAAATACTTTTCTAATTTATGAAGATTAAAAACAAATTTGTTTACCTCAGACTTTTGTGGCAAGGTATAATATCGCATCACTAATTATGGGCTAAGTCTCATGTTTTATAAAACACAAATAATATTGAAGGTAAATAGAAAACAGAGCAAATTAAAAGAAACAGAAAAGGAAGTAAAGTGCATTGTGCACTTGGGCCTGCTGGCAACAGTGCCAACCCATCTGGCCCAGCCCCGAGTCTTCCCCTCCCCCCCTGTTCACTATCGCGGTGGACACCCGTGCGCCGTCCGTGGCCGCGGGAGGCCACACGCCGGCCATCCGCCGCTTCCCTCGTCGTCGTGCTCCTTTTCGGTCGCCATCGGGACAAACCGTTCCCACCACTGGATGCGCCTCTTCGCGCTCGTTCGAACAAGCCCAAGCGCGCACATATCCATGCCCTGTGCACGTTTTCCGACGACCTCCGGCGGGCCAGCGCCGTGATTTTGGTCGCCGGCGGCGAGAGCCGGCCGTGCTGACCTGGCCTGGCCCGGGCCCCACCCCTGGGTCGCTGCCTGTGGCCCCCGCCTAGCCCTTGTTGACCGGGTTGACCAGGTCAACTCTACTGACTCGGCAGCCCGTGTCACTGACATGTGGCCCCCATGTTGTTAATCCGTTTTATAAAATAATTAAACTGTTAACTTAATCCGTTAACATAACTAGTCACTCACATATGGGGCCACCCCTTTAATTAACCCCCCAGTTAAGTTTATCTCTATTAGTTAGTCTGTGTGAATGACACGTGGGTCCCATCCACTGTTCTAGTGGATAAGGCCAGCACAGTCAGCTGATGAGTCAGCAGTTGGGCCCACCAGTCAGCCTCTGTTGACTGGGTAGTTGACTCTGTCAACTGGCCCCACTGTCAGCCTCTCTGGCACAATGTTGTGTACACTTAGCATTTAACATTAGGTTATTTTCGAAGTAATTTAATTAATAGTACTTTCAAAATATGTTCAAAACTTTGAAAAATCAAAGAAATTAATCCGTAACTCGGATGAAAGTAATTTTATGATCAGAAAAATGAGACGAACCCGAATACGCTACCCACTTACCTATCAGATGCCTCCAGCACTGCAAACATGGAACCTTTCCCTCCAGATCATCTATCTGGTAATTGCCCACAACCAGGGAAATATCCACAGATATTTACCCGCTCCGTCTGTAACGTGTAGCACCGTGTTAGGCCACCCCTAGCACCGCGCATTGCCTTGTTATATTTTTGTGATGCTTTGTTTGCTCCGTATTTACTGTTTCTCCCCCCCCCCCCTCTGCTTCTCCGGTAGACCCCGAGACCGGCGTTGATGCCACTGTGTACGACTACATCACCGACGGCCCTTCTTCCTATGCAACAGAGCTTCAAGGCAAGCCCCCACCCCCTTGATCAACATGATATCACATATTCTTCTCTCTACTGCTTGCATTAGAGTAGTGTAGCATGTTACTGCTTTCGAATAATCCTATTCTGCTGCATAGCCTGTCATTGTTGCTACAACTGTTGATACCATTACCTGCAATCCTAAATGCTTAGTATAAGATGCTAGTATTCCATCAGTGGCCCTACACCCTTGTCCGTCTACCCTGCTATTCTATCGGGACGTGTTCACTTTGGGTGTGATCACGGATATATACTACTTACATATTATACATGATACATGTGTGACTAAAGTCGGGTCGGCTCGTAGAGTACCCGCGAGTGATTCACGGATTGGGGGCTGAAAGGACCTTTGTTCCAATGGCCCTCTGTGTGGATCTTTGTGGCGGAGCGACATGGCAGGTTGAGACACCCAGTCGAGAGGTGGCCTGGCCCTTGTCGTGTAGTTAGGGCTGCCATTGTCCTCGGCTTTTCCTGTCTGAGGTGCCTGGCTAGCCATTCGTCTCGGATACTGTGCTTAAATGCCGCTAAGGCTTCGGTGTGCAGACAGTCTACGATTTGGTTCTTCTTAGTGAGAAACCGATTCCAAAGCTTGCGGGCTGACTCCCCGAGTTGTTGGATGATGTGACTTAGAACGTCAGCGTCGGGGGGCCGGTCATAAGTCCCTTGAAATTGGCCCGAAAAGCATCCTCAAGTTCTTCCCAACTCCTGATGGAGTTCTCTGGGAGGCTGTTTAGCCAGTTCCGAGCTGGTCCTTTCAACTTGAGGGTAAGTATTTGATAGCATGGAGATCATCTACTCGAGCCATGTGGATGTGAAGAATAAAGTCTTCTATCCAGACGGCGGGATCCGTCGTTCCATCTTACGCTTTGATGTTTACGGGTTTAAACCGTTCTGGGAAGTCATGGCCCAGCACCTCATCGGTGAAGCACAGAGGGTGTTCAGTGCTGCTTCTTGAGCTTGCGTTGTATTCCACTAGTAGAAAACAGGGCATTGGTCCAGCCCATTAGCCCCGGTTCAATCTAGAACCGGGTCCAATGGGGGTACTGGACCCAGTTCGTGAGCCCAGGGGGGCGGCCGGGCCACGTGAGCCATTGGTCCCGGTTCGTCTGGACCTATTGGTCCCGGTTGGAGCTAAAAATCGGGACCAATGGCTCTTGCTCCTGGCACACCACTATTGGTCCCGGTTGGTGTTATGAACCGGGACCAAAGGTACCCCTTTAGTCCCGGTTTGTAGCACCAACCGAGACCAGTGAGTTGCCTATATATACCCCCTCACTCAAGAGCAGAGCTCACTGCTCTGGGTTTTTTTTCTGGCCGGGGGGGAGAGGGGTTAGTGGTGCTCTAGCTCACCTCCTATGCACACAACGTGGTCGGTGGAATGCCCGAGCCACACTAGTTAAGCTTTTCTCCTCTCGAAGCTCTATTTTCTCCGAGATTTGTCTAGGTTTAGTGGTCCGTCACGTCCTGTCCCCGTCTTCGCCGCCGTCGATCGCCCCCGCCGATCTCGTCACCGGCACCACCGTGGTGAGCCTCTTGTTATGTCCATGCTTTTCTTACTTTTATTGTTGCTTTAGATAGATATTTGTCTAATTTTCTTATGTTTATTATTGTTTGTTATTATATAGTGCGATGGTTTTGATATCCGCCCACGTGGGCCGTCGTCTGGTCTACGATTCGGATGTGGTATATTATCTTTAATTTATAACTATTTGTTTTAGTGTTTATGATAGTTATGCCGACCAACCTGACATGCATAGATGTTTTATTATGTCTAGGAGGTAGTTGAACCGGAAATTCCAACCGACCCTCTTGTGGAGAGGATAAATTTAGTTGAAGAGGAAAACATTTCGTTAAAGAAAAAATTGGAAAAAATGGAGGAGGAGAAGATGGAATTGGAGTTGCATGTTGCGGAAGTTATCGATGATCACAAGATCAAGATGGACCCTATTGTCGAGAGGTTAAATTTAGTTGAAGAAGAAAACAAATTCTTGAAGGAAAAAATAAAAAAAATTGTGGACGAGAAGATGATATTGGAGTTGCATGTTGCGGATGTCGTCGATTATCACAAGATCAAGATGGATGCAATGCGGTTGAAGATTAAAAAGATTAGAAAATATGCCATTCATACCAAGGCTTGGTATCATTATGCCGTTGGATCAATTGTTACCTTGGTTGTGATTATGATAGCATTTGTTTTCGCGTTGAAATGTTTTACATAGTTTCGATGTGTATGGAGAGCTATATGTTGTTAGATGAGAACTATATATGTATGTACTTTGGTTTTAATGTGATGATGAACTTTTATCCATTTGGTCACTTAATTATCTATTTATGATGTTCTGTAATGGTTTTTGACACACTTAATTATATATAAATGCACGCAGATGAACCGGCAATGGATGTACGGTGACAGACACACCTCCGAGTACATTAAGGGCGTGCATGAGTTTCTAAATGCGGCTGAGGCAAACAAGCAGAATGGTTTTATGTGTTGTCCATGCACTAAATGTGTGAATACGATGTCTTACTCTAACCGGAAAATCCTTCACTCCCACCTGCTTTACAAGGGTTTCATGCCACACTATAATGTTTGGACGAGGCACGGAGAAATAGGGGTTATGATGGAAGACGGTGAAGAAGAAGAGTACGATGACAACTATGTGCCCCCTGAATACGGTGATGCTGCAATGGGGGGAGCTGGTGAAGATCAAGAGGAACCAGACGATGTGCCCAATGATGCTGCAACGGGTGAAGCTGGTGAAGATCAAGAGGAACCAAATGATGATCTTCGCCGGGTCATTGTCGATGCAAGGACACAATGCGAAAGTCAAAAGGAGAAGCTGAAGTTCGATCACATGTTAGAGGATCACAAAAAAGGGTTGTACCCCAATTGCGAAGATGGCAACACAAAGCTCGGTACCGTACTGGAATTGCTGCAGTGGAAGGCAGAGAATGCTGTGGCTGACAAAGGATTTGAGAAGCTACTGAAAATATTGAAGAAGAAGCTTCCGAAGGATAACGAATTGCCCGACAGTACATACGCAGCAAAGAAGGTCGTATGCCCTCGAGGATTGGAGGTGCAGAAGATACATGCATGCCCTAATGACTGCATCCTCTACCGCAGTGCATACAAGGATCTGAACGCATGCCCGGTATGCGGTGCATTGCGGTATAAGATCAGACGAGATGACCCTGGTGATGTTGATGGCGAGCCCGCCAGGAAGAGGGTTCCTACGAAGGTGATGTGGTATGCTCCTATAATACCACGGTTGAAACGTTTGTTTAGAAACAGAGAGCATGCCAAGTTGATGCGATGGCACAGTGAGGACCGTAAGAAAGACGGGAAGTTGAGAGCACCCGCTGACGGGTCACAGTGGAGAAAAATCGAGAGAAAGTACTGGGAAGAGTTTGCAATGGACCCAAGGAACGTATGGTTTGCTTTAAGCGCGGATGGCATTAATCCTTTCGGGGAGCAGAGCAGCAATCACAGCACCTGGCCCGTGACTCTATGTATGTATAACCTTCCTCCTTGGATGTGCATGAAGCGGAAGTTCATTATGATGCCAGTTCTCATCCAAGGCCCTAAGCAACCCGGTAACGACATTGATGTGTACCTAAGGCCATTAGTTGAAGACCTTTTACAGCTATGGAATGGAAACGGTGTACGTGCGTGGGATGAGCACAAACAGGAGGAATTTGACCTAAAGGCGTTGCTGTTCGTGACCATCAACGATTGGCCCGCTCTCAGTAACCTTTCAAGACAGACAAACAAAGGATACCACGCATGCACGCACTGTTTAGATGACACTGAAAGTATATACCTGGACAAGTGCAGGAAGAATGTGTACCTGGGCCATCGTTGATTTCTTCCGACCAACCATCAATGTCGAAAGAAAGGCAAGCATTTCAAAGACGAGGCAGATCACCGGAAGAAGCCCGCCATGCGTACCGGTGATCACGTACTTGCTATGGTCAATGATTTACACGTAATCTTTGGAAAGGGCCCCGGCGCACTAGCTATTCCGAATGACGCTGAGGGACACGCACCCATGTGGAAGAAGAAATCTATATTTTGGGACCTACCCTACTGGAAAGACCTAGAGGTCCGCTCTTCAATCGACGTGATGCACGTGACGAAGAACCTTTGCGTGAACCTGCTAGGCTTCTTGGGCGTGTATGGAAAGAAAAAAGATACAGCTAAGGCACGGGAGGACCTGCAACGTTTGCACGAAAAAGACGGCATCCCTCCGAAGCAGTACGAAGGTCCTGCCAGGTATGCTCTTACGAAAGAATAGAAAGAAATCTTCTTTGAATGCCTGCTCAGTATGAAGGTCCCGACTGGCTTCTCGTCGAATATAAAGGGAATAATAAATATGGCAGAGAAAAAGTTCCAGAACCTAAAGTCTCATGACTGCCATGTGATTATGACGCAACTGCTTCCGGTTGCATTGAGGGGGCTTCTACCGGAAAATGCCCGATTAGCCATTGTGAAGCTATGTGCATTCCTCAATGCAATCTCTCAGAAGGTTATCGATCCAGAAATCGTACCAAGGCTAAGGAGTGATGTGGCGCAATGTCTTGTCAGTTTCGAGCTTGTGTTCCCACCATCCTTCTTCAATAGCATGACACACGTCCTAGTTCATCTAGTCGACGAGATTGTCATTCTGGGGCCCGTATTTCTACACAATATGTTCCCCTTTGAGAGGATCATGAGAGTCCTAAAGAAATATGTCCGTAACCGCGCCAGGCCAGAAGGAAGCCTCTCCATGGGCCATCAAACAGAGGATGTCATCGGGTTTTGTGTTGACTTCATTCCTGGCCTTAATAAGATAGGTCTCCCTAAATCGCGGTACGAGGGGAGACTGACTGGAAAAGGCATGCTTGGAAGGGACTCAATAATATGCAGGGACGGATATTCTTGGTCTCAAGCACACTACACAGTTCTACAGAACTCTACATTGGTGACCCCGTATGTCGATGAACACAAGAACAGTCTGCGCTCCAAACACCCGGAGCAGTGCGACGACTGGATTACACGTGAACACATCAGGACTTTCAGCAGTTGGTTGGAAACACGTCTCAGAGGTGACAACACTGTTTGTGTTGAGTTGTACTTGTTGTCCAGAGGACCATCTTCGACTGTATTGATTTACAAAGGATACGAGATAAATGGGAATACATTTTACACGATTGTCCAAGATCAAAAGAGCATCAACCAAAACAGCGGTGTCCGATTTGATGCAACAACCGAGAGGGTAAAGGACACATATTATGGTTACATAGTGGACATATGGGAACTTGACTACGGACATGATTTTAAGGTCCCTTTGTTTAAGTGCAAATGGGTCAATCTATCAGGAGGCGGGGTACAGGTAGACCCACAGTACGGAATGACAATAGTGGATCTGAAAAATCTTGGATACACCGACGAACCGTTCGTCCTAGCCAATGATTTGGCACAGGTTATCTATGTGAAGGACATGTCTACCAGACCGAGAAAAAGAAAAGATAAGGAAGCGAATACATCATACGATGAGCCAAAGCGCCACATAGTTCTTTCAGGAAAAAGGGATATCCTGGGAGTGGAGGGCAAGACAGACATGTCTGAAGATTATGAAAAGTTTCATGAAATTCCTCCCTTCAAAGTCAAGGCTGACCCAAGCATCCTGATAAACGATGAAGATTATCCATGGTTACGGCGCAATAAGCAAATGACACAAGCGAAGAAAAAGTGAAGACTTTTTTCCGCAACTATTATGATGATAACATGCCAACTTTGTAACAAACGAGTATGATACCATTGTCCGTTTGTACTATTCAAATTTCAATACTACTTGCACTAACAAAGAAAGTTTGTAATTGGTTTTACCAGAAAGAATTAAAAAATAAAGCAAATAACAAAAGAAAATAAATAATGCAGAAAACAAAACAAAAAAAACTTGAAAAAAAAGCAACAATAAGTATTTTGTTGTAAGTAGAAACAAAATAAAATAAATAAAGCAACAAAGAAAATAAATAATTTCAAATTTAAACTATTCAAATTTGAATACTACTTGCACTAACAGAAAGTTTGTAATTGGTTTTACCTAAAGCAATAATATTCACAAAAAAACTCTAAATACAGCAAAAAAACAACTTAGAAATAAATAAAGGAAAAAAGGAAAAAAAATTGGGCGCTGCCCAGTGAGCCTGCAAGAACTATAGCACAGGATCCACCTATACTATAAGGCCCAGCAAGCTCACAGGGCAGCGCGCAGAGTTAGGCCCAGAAGCCTGCATTTGAGAGGAGCTCGAGAGGGTGGGAGCAGCAGCCCTTATAAACCACTCTCGAGCTCCCTCAGCTAGCGAGATGGGACTAAACATCCCACCGCACCCGCGCCAGCACAGGGCCTTTGGTCCCGATTGGTGGCTGAAACCGGGACTAA
>LR738712.1:650511225-650605656 GCA_902687465.1 Secale cereale
TTAACCCCCCAAAACCTCCAACCCCCCTCCCCTTTCAAAAAAAACAAAAACCACAGCCACAGAAATGCTGACGCGTGGATGCCTTTTGGTCCCGGTTGGTACCATCAACCGGGACTAAAGCCCCTCCTGCCTGGGCTCGGCGCACAGGCCACGTGGACACCCTTCTGCCCCGGTTCTGGATTGAACCGGGACTAAAGGGTCAGAGCATTAGTACCGACCCTCTTGTCCCGGTTCAGGAACCGGGGCTAATGGCCCAAATGAACCGGGTCTGATGACCCTTTATCTACTAGTGTTCCCTCGAAGAGGAAGGGAGATGCAGCACAGTAGCGTAAGTATTTCCCTTAGTTTTTGAGAACCAAGGTATCAATCCAGTAGGTGACCACGCGTGAGTCCCTCGCACCTGCACAAACAAATAAGAACTTCGCCGCCAACACGATAAGGGGTTGTCAATCTCTTTACGGTCACTTACGAGAGTGAGATCTGATAGAGATGATAGTTATATTTTCGGTATTTTTGGTTTAATAAAACAGCAAATAAAAGCAAGAAAAGTAAAGTAGATGTAGATTGATATGTTGATAATAGACCCGGGGGCCATAGTTTTCTCTAGTGGCTTCTCTCATGATAGCGGTATTCTACGGCGGGTAAACAAATTACTGTCGAGTAATTGATAGAAAAGTGAATAATTATGAGACTATCTAGGCATGATCATTGTATATAGGCATCACGTCCGAGACAAGTAGACCGACTCCTGCCTGCATCTACTACTATTACTCCACACATCGACCGCTATCCAGCATGTCGATGTGTGGAGTAATAGTAGTAGATGCAGGCACGAGTCGGTCTACTTGTCTCGGTCGTGATGCCTATATACAATGATCATGCCTAGATAGTCTCATAATTATTCGCTTTTCTATCAATTGCTCGACAGTAATTTGTTTACCCGCCGTAGAATATCGCTATCATGAGAGAAGCCACTAGAGAAAACTAGGGCCCCCGGGTCTATATCTATCATATTACTTTCCCTTTAATTTCTTTTGCCGTTGTTTATTTGCTGTTTTATTAAACTAAAAAATACCAAAAATATAAAATATCATCTCTATCAGATCTCACTATCGTAAGTGACCGTAAAGGGATTGACAACCCCTTATCGCGTTGGCTGCGAAGTCCTTATTTGTTTGTGCAGGTGCGAGGGACTGGTGTGTGGTCTCCTACTGGATTGATACCTTGGTTCTCAAAAACTGAGGGAAATACTTACGCTACTGTGCTGCATCTCCCTTTCCTCTTCGAGGGAATACAACGCAAGATCAAGAGGTAGCAGCACACATAAAAAGTTCAGAGAAGAACCAAATATCTTTCATAGATAACCTTGATCATAAACTCACAATTCATTAGATCTCGACAAACACACCACGAAAAGAGAATACATCGAATAGATCTCCTCGAAGACCGAGGAGAACTTTGTATTGAGATCCAGAGAGAGAGAAGAATCCATCTAGATACTAGCTATGGACCCGAAGGTCTGTGGTAAACTACTCACAACTCATGGTGAGGGCGATGATGATGATGATGATGAACTCCATGATGGATCCCCCTCCGGTGGAGCTCCGGAACATGCTCCAAGATGGGATCTCACATAACAGAAGGTACGGCGGTGGAATTAGGGTTTTCTCTCTCTTCCACGGAGGTTCTGGGGTACGTAGACTTATATAGGAAGAAGGAGGGCACCGGGGGACGCTTGAGGGGGCCACGAGGCAGGGGGCGCGCCCTGGGAAGAGGGGCGCGCCCCCCCACCCTCGTGGGCCACCTCTTAATCCCCTGACGTGGTTCTCAAGCTCCGCGTGCGTGATTTTCTCCAGAAATATCTCTCGCGATGGTTTCATTCCGTTTGGACTCCGTTTGATATTCTTTTTCTGCAAAACCCTGAAACAGGAAAAAAAACAGCAATCTGGACTGGGCCTTTGGGTTGGTAGGTTAGTCCCAAAAATGATATAAAAGTGAATGATAAATCCCATTAAACATCCAAGACTTCATAAATAATAGCATGGAACAATCAAAATTTATAGATACGTTGGAGACGTATCAAGCATCCCCAAGCTTAATTCCTGCTCATCCTCGAGTAGGTAAATGATAAAGAAAGAATTTTTTATGTGGAATGCTAACCAATATAGTTTTTCAATGTAATTCTCTTAATTGTGGCATGAATATTCAAATCTGAAAGATTCAAGATAAAAGTCTATATTGACATAAGAAATAACAATACTTTAAGCATACTAACAAAGCAATCATGTCTTCTCAAAATACTATGGCTAAAGAAAGTTATCCCTACAAAATCATATAGTCTGGCTATGCTCCCTCTTCATCACACAAAATATTCATATCATGCACAACCCCGATTTCAGCCAAGCACTTGTTTTCATACTCTATCTTTTCAAACCTTTCAACTTTCACGCAATACATGAGCGTGAGCCATGGACATAGCACTATGGGTGGAGTGGAGGTGGTTGTGGAGAAGACAAAAAGTGAGGAAGATAGTCTCACATCAACTAGGCGTATCAACGGGCTATGGAGATGCCCATCAATAGATATCAATTTGAGTGAGTAGGGATTGCCATGCAACAGATGCACTAGAGCTAAGTATGAATGAAAGCTCAACAAAAGAAACTAGTGGGTGTGCATCTAACTTGCTTGCTCACAAAGACCTAGGGCATTTGAGGAAGCCCATCATTGGAATATACAAGCCAAGTTCTATTATGAAAATTCCCACTTGTATATGAAAGTGACTAAACATGAGACTCTCTACAATGAAGAACATGGTACTACTTTGAAGCACAAGTGTGGAAAAAAGATAGTAGCAATTGTCCCCTTTTTCTTTTCTTTTCCTTTTTTTGGGCCTTTTTTTATTTGGCCTTTCTTTTTTTCCTTTTTTTTGGGGAGGGGCTTTATAGATTTAGCCTTTCCTCCCATGGGACAATGCTCTAATAATGATGATCATCACACTTTCATTACAACTCGATATTACAACTCGATACTACAACAACAAAGTATGACTCTATATGAATGCCTCCAGCGGTGTACCGGTATGTGCAATGAAACAAGAGTGACATGTATAAAAATTATGCATGGTGACTTTGCCACAAATACGATGTCAACTACATGATCATGCAATGGCAATATGACAATATGATGCGTGTCATATGAATGGAACGGTGGAAAGTTGCATGGCAATATATCTCGGAATGGCTATGGAAATGCCATGATAGGTAGGTATGGTGGCTGTTTTGAGGAATAATATGGTGGCTATTTTGAGGAAGGAAATATAGTGGGTTCATGGTACCGGCGAAAGTTGCACGGTACAAGAGAGGCTAGCAATGGTGGAAGGGTCAGAGTGCGTATTATCCATGGACTCAACATTATTCATAAGAACTCATATACTTATTGCAAAAATCTACGAGTCATCAAAACAAAGCAATCAACGCATGCTCCTACGGGGGAGGTTGGTAGGAGTTAACCATCGCGCGCCCCCGACCTCCACACAAAGGTTGGCACTCTACAAATACCTAATGCTCTAACTTCATCACATAGCGGTTCACCATACGTGCATGCTACGGGAATCACTAACCTTAACGCAAATATTTCTCAATTTCATAATAACTCCACTAGCATGTGTCGGTGTACTAAAGTAGGGGTACCTTAGTATCCCGACTTGTGCACGGGCAGTACCAGCGTCCCGTGGCAGGGCTTGCCACACGCTTGCCAAGGCCCACTCTAGTTCCTTTGGAGCCATTCAAGAACAAAATATTCAAGTTAAGAAACAAGACCCCGGCAAGAGGATCTTGTCGGGAAGGCCGCTCCTGGCTCAAGATCATCCCTTCAGCAAAAGACCCTGGCAAGAGGAGCTTGCCAGGAAGGACAAAAGCATGGCATTTCAGAAGACTTGCCGTGGCGCATCGCGCGCCCCGGCAAGACCCGGACGGCGACAAGCTTCCGGGCCCGGCAAGGTAGCGACCGCGGCAAGGCGCTTGCCGCGGCAAGCTTCCGCTGTGTGCCCGTGCTCCAGCTCATCCAGCCACGCGTCGCCCTGGGGCCCCTCCTGGGGCACGTGGCGGAAGGCTGTGCAGCCTGGGGGACACGGTGGCAAGCCAAGATGACAAGGCCACCGTCGTGGCGAACGGGACGCCCGGACGGACGCTTTTGGGGGCGACAGCGACGGGCATTCAATGCCCTTGTCCCCCACCGTTTGGGTTAGGTACAAGACACTGTGCATACACTGTTACAACTACCACCAATTTTACGCTTTTACCCTCACCTACGTTGCCACCTGTCGGTGACCCCTTGACCTATAAAAGGAGGCCCATGCACAACGTAGAGGAGGTTCCGAAACTCGATCACTCCCACGCTCGGTGTAGCTAGTACTGTAGATCTTCTTGCTCCCGAGCCAAGAACTCAATAACAAAACCAAGGCAGGAGTAGGGTTTTACGCATCCATGTGGCCCAAACTTGGGTAAACTGCTCGCGTGTGCGCCTCGATCCGCTCTTTGTGCTCCCTCCGCTCCCTTGCCGTACCGAAAAGGGGCTCCGGTCCCATAGGTGTTCGTGGGCGATCAGTTTCCCCGACATCTTTGGCGCGCCAGGTAGGGGACGTCGAGGTTGTGCGAACCTGATCCGGCGTTCACGCGGGCATAACCTTCAGCAACTTCACCAACTTCGTCAGCTTCATCGACTACATCAGCATGCCGCCGAAGAAGAAACCTTCGGAGGTAGGAGGCTCGTCCGCGTCGATCCCACCACCACCAGAACCAACGGTTGGTGGGGTAGACGCTGGCGGAAGGACCGACGCCGGCGAGGAAACTCTCGGCGCCGCCAAGTCCAAGGACAAGAGGGACGACCGAGCGCACTCCAAGACCTCGGCGTTCGTGCACGCTCCACGCCCCTCTCAGGAGGTGCCGGACCAGCAGCGACGCGGTACCCAGGGTACCATACGCTTGCTGGGACAAGGCCAAGCTGGCGGGTCGCGGGACGCTCAAGGCCAACGCGCTGGCACGAGCAAGGCGCGGTTGCCGGGGCGTGAACCTGCTCCTTCTAACGTTGTTAGAAGTCCGAGCATATCTCGCTCCTCGCATCGCTCGCCACCGCTCCCCTCCACTCCAGCAGAGGCTCTAGCTAGAGCTCAGCTGCTCCTCGACTTCCCTCCAGCGGCAGACAAGGCCGAAGACTGGAGGGCTACCATCCAAAGCCTCATCGCCATCGCCAACAACGACACGCCGCAGCAGCCGGTGACGTCACGGCCGCGGCAAGTCAGCCAGGCGCGGATTGATGGAGGAGACAAGACTGCCGGGGGTGCGACCACTGCGCACTCCCCGCCGCGGAAACAAAAATCGCCGACTCGCCGGATCAACGTCGACGACGACTCCACGGCGTCGTCGGACCCGCGAGCTCGCCGCGATCAGCGCCAAGTCCTCGACGACAGGCGACAAGAAGACGCTCGAACTCGCATCGAGCGTCGAAGAGAAGCGCGACAACAGTCCGACCGACGCGCTGGGACCGCTGTCGACATGCACGCGCCCGGCGAACCAGGCGACTTGCCGTACGCGGCCGGTTACCCTGCGTTCACCCGTGAGCTGGGCAAGTCCTGTGGCCCAGCATGAAAAACTTCAAGCCCGACGTACCCGAGAAGTACGACGGCAAGACCCATCCCTCAGAGTTCCTTAGCATCTACACCATTGCGGTGCAGGCTGCCGGGGGACGGGATGAGAAGATACTAGCAAACTACTTCCCGCTCGTGCTCAAGCCAAATGTCAGATCTTGGCTCATGCACTTGCCGGAAAACTCCATCTCTTCTTGGGCCGACCTGTGCCACCAGTTTGTCGGCGCCTTCACAGGCGGCCACAAGCCCCATGGCCAGGAAAGTGATCTCCACATACTTGCCCAGAAGGAGGGAGAGTCCCTGCGGAAGTACAACCAGAGGTTCAGCCGCGTTCAGCACAACATCCCGGACGTCCACCCTGTCGCGGTTATTAGCGCGTTCCATCAGAACGTGCGTAACTGCCGGATGAGGGAGGAGATGGTGATGACCAAGATCCGGGACGTCAGCGAGCTTTACGCTCTGGCTGACAAGTGTGCGCGCGCTGAAGAGGGGAGGAGACTCCCCGGAGAGGGTGCTGGAGCAGGGGGAACGGACAGCGAGGGTGCCGCCCCGGCAAGGAAAGGCCGGCGGCGGAACAATAAGAAGAAGAAGAACAAGGAGGTACTGGCAGTCGAGCAGTCCGGGAAGGAGGCTAGCACCAAGAAAGCTCAGGCTGGTGGCTCCGGCAAGGATGCTGCCCCTGTAGCCGCCGCCGACAAGCAGGACGGCTCCGACAAGCAGTACTGCAAGATCCACCGCACCAAGGGCCACGATCTCCAGAACTGCAAAAGGGTCGAATACCTCGTCGAGCAGCAGAAGGCTGAGTACGAGCGACACGACAAGGAGAAGGCCCAAGGAGGTGGAGGAGAGACCGGCAAGAAGCGGCCATTCAATGGCCGGGGAGGACGCCGCGGCAAGGCCAAACAGCGGCAAGGAGATAGACCTCCCCGCGGCCGCGACAAGGACGAGGACGAAGACGACGACGAGGACATGGACGACGGAGACAACAGCGAGCAGGAGTTCCAGAAGGCCACAGAAGTTCTGTGCGTCGATGGAGGTGCCTCTCTGCATACTTCCCACCGCCAACTCAAGCAATGGGTGCGGGAAGTGAATGCAGCAGAGCCGCCCGTCGAGTCGCGCAAGCTCCTGAAGTGGTCCAGCACGCCCATCATCTTCGACATTGAGGACCACCCTGACCGCACAACTGCGGTCGGGTGCTTGCCAATGTTGGTTTCGCCAACCATCCGCAACCTCAAGGTCACCAAGATGTTGGTTGACGGCGGGGCCGGCCTGAACCTGATCTCTTACGCTGTGATCCGGAAGCTGCAGATCCCCGACAGCGAGCTCGAGGAGACCGGGACATTCCAAGGGATCAACCCGGGAAGGAGCAAGCCGAAGGGGAAGATAACACTGCCAGTGACCTTTGGCGGAGAGCTAAACTTCAGAACTGAGAGGATCACCTTCGACGTTGCCGATATCCCGTTGCCATACAATGGGATACTTGGCCGTTCGGCGCTCGCCAAGTTCATGGCGGCCTCTCATTATGCCTACAACATGCTCAAGATGCCAGGGCCAATAAGCGTCATCTCTGTCCCTGGCGACAAGAAAGACGCGCTTATCTGCACTGACAAGATCTACCGGGACGCAGCAGCCGCAGCAGATAGCAAGACACTTGCCGCTGAAGCTCCCGGGGGGAAGAACAAGACCAAGCCCGGCAAGAGCTCTGGGGCCCACTCCGGCAAACGCACCTCTTTGGAGTGCTGCGCTGCCATCGAGGACGCACCATCGAGCTCCATCGGCAAGTGCAGGAAGGGAATGGCTGCTCCACCTGCAACCAAGAAAGTGTCCGCCAAGGAGGACGGCACTGGTGGTACTTTCACCATCAGTGCTACGCTCGATCTTAAATAGGAAAGCGCGCTCGTTGCTTTCCTGCGGGCGAATGTCGACGTGTTTGCATGGCAACCGTCTGACATCCCCGGCGTTCCCAGGAAAGTAATTGAGCACAAGCTTGCCGTCTGTCCTCACGCGCGACCCGTCAAGCAGAAGGTCAGGAAGCAAGCAGTGGAGCGCCAAGAATTCATCGCCGAGGAAATCAAGAAGTTGGAAGCAGCAGGCCTTGTAAGAGGTGTTCTTCATCCCACGTGGCTGGCCAACCCTATTGTCGTGCGCAAGGCTAACGGGAAGTGAAGGCTTTGTATAGACTTCACGGATGTGAATAAAGCATGTCCCAAAGATCCATTTCCCTTGCCGCGTATTGACCAGATCGTTGACTCCACGGCTGGATGTGAGTTGCTTTCATTCCTTGATGCGTACTCCGGATACCACCAGATATTTATGGCTGAGGAAGACGAAGAGAAGACCGCATTCATTACTCCATGTGGCACTTACTGTTTCATACGCATGCCCTTTGGATTGAAGAATGCGGGTTCAACATTTGCAAGGGTAGTCCACACTGCTTTTGAGCCACAGATACACAAGAATGTAGAAGCTTACATGGATGATATAGTGGTCAAGAGCAAAGACAAGGATAGCCTGGTTCAAGACCTAGAAGAAACTTTTGCAAATCTGCACAAGATACAACTCAAGCTAAACCCCGAGAAGTGGGTCTTCGGAGTCCCCTCCGGCAAGCTTCTCGGGTTCTTTGTGTCCCAGAGGGGGATTGAAGCTAATCCCGACAAGATCAAAGCCATCGAGCAGATCAAAGCCCCGAGGCGCGTCAAGGATGTACGGAGGCTTGCTGGTTGTGTGGCTGCCCTCAGCAGGTTCATTTCTAAGTCTGCAGAACGCGCCCTGCCCTTTTTCAAAATCCTGAAAAAGGCAGGTCCAATGAAGTGGACTCCGGAAGCGGAGGCAGCGCTGCAAGACTTGAAAGGATACATGTCCTCCACTCCAATACTTGTCGCACCTAGGCCACAAGAGAAGTTGCTGCTGTACTTAGCAGCAACCAATCAAGTGGTTAGTGCTGCGTTAGTAGCGGAAAGGGAGGCAGACGAGGAGCCAGCAACCCCGACAAGCACGTCCGGCGACAAGTAGGGGGCTTCCCCGACAAGCTCTGACCCCGACAAGGACGAATCTGAGCAGATGCAAGAAGAAGTGCGAAAGAAGATGGTGCAGCGCCCAATCTATTTTGTCAGCTCCGTCTTGCAGGGGGCTAGGTCAAGATACTTTGGAGTGCAGAAGTTGCTTTTCGGCCTCCTCATGGCCTCGAGAAAGCTATGCCATTACTTCCAAGCACATGAGATAACAGTGGTCACTTGCTTTCCGTTGAAGAGGATATTGCAAAATCCGGAGGCAACATGCAGGATTGTCGAGTGGGCATTGGAGCTGTCAAGCTTTGGTCTTAAGTTTGAAAGTACTTCAACTATCCAGAGCAGAGCTTTGGCAGAGTTCATAGCGGAATGGACGCCAACGCCAGACGAAGAAGTTCCAGAGACAAGCATCCCCGTCAAAGAAGCAATCAAAGAATGAATAATGTACTTCGATGGTGCCTTTTCGCTGCAAGGCGCCGGTGCTGGTGTACTGCTTGTCGCGCCCACCGGAGAGCACCTCAAGTACGTTGTCCAAATGCACTTTCCCAAGGAGCAAGCGACAAACAATACTGCAGAGTATGAGGGTTTGCTTGCCGGCCTCAAAATTGCCGCAGAACTTGGGATCAAGAAGCTGATTATGCGAGGAGATTCGTAGTTGGTTGTCCGACAAGTGAACAAGAGCTACCAGAGCCAATTGATGGAAGCTTATGTCGACGAAGTGAGAAAGCTTGAAGAGCACTTTGAAGGCCTACAGATGGAGCACGTTCCAAGGGCTCAAAATGACATTGCAGATGGCCTGTCAAAGTGTGCTGCATTGAAGCTACCTGTGTGTTGGTGTACTAAGATAGGGGTACCTTAGTACCCCAACTTGTGCACGGGCAGTAGCAGCTTCCCGCGGCAGGGTTTACCACGTGCTCGCCGGGAACCTCCCTGGTCCCTATGAAGCCATTCAAGAACAAAGAATACAAGTCAGAAGAACAAGGCCCCGGCAAGAGGAACTTGTCGGGAAGGCCGTACCAGGCTCGAGACTATCACTTTAGCACAAGGCCCTGGCAAGTGGAGCTTGCCAGGAAGACCAAGGAATACATACCTCAAGAGACGCCTCGGCGCATCATGCGCCCCGGCAGGCCCCGGGGAGCGACAAGCTTCCGGGCCCGGCAAGATCAAGCCCCCCGGTAAGGTGCTTGCCGGGGAAACCTACGCCGTGTGCCCGCGCTCCAGCTCATCTGCCCACGCGTCGCCCTGGGGCCCTTCCAGGGACGCGTGGCGGACGGCTGTGCAGCCTGGGGCACACGGTGGCAAGCCACGGTGACGAGGCTACCGCCGTGGCGAACGGAGACGCATGGACGGGCGCTTTTGAGGTCGACGGCGACGGGCATTTAATGCCTTTGTCCCCCACTGTCAAGGTTAGGTGAAGACCACTGTTCATCTACTGTTCACGCACTATTACAACTACCACCAAATTTACGCTTCTACCCTCCTCTACGTTGACACCTGTCGGTGACCCCTTTGAGCTATAAAAGGAGGCCCATGCACAACGTAGAAAGGGTTCGAAACCTAGACAACTCTCACGTTCGGTGTAGTAAGCACTGTAGATCTTCAAGCTCCCGAGCTCAATACAACCTAAGAAGGAGTAGGGTTTTACGCGTCCGTCGCGGCCCGAACCTGGGTAAACTGCCCGTGTGCGCTCCTCGATCTGCTCTCCGTGCTCCCTCCGCTCCCTTACCGCAACGTAGAAGGGGCTCCGGTCCCATAAGTGCTCGTGGGAGGACAGTTTCCCCCGACCCGGGGAGCGACAAGCTTCCGGGCCCGGCAAGATCAAGCCCTCGGCAAGGTGCTTGCCGGGGAAACCAACGCTGTGCGCCCGCGCTCCAGCTCATCTGCCCACGCGTCGCCCTGGGGCCCTTCCAGGGACGCGTGGCGGACGGCTGTGCAGCCTGGGGCACACGGTGGCAAGCCATGGTGACGAGGCTACCGCCGTGGCGAACTGAGACGCATGGACGGGCGCTTTTGGGGTCGACAGCGACGGGCATTTAATGCCCTTGTCCCCCACTGTCAAGGTTAGGTGAAGACCACTGTTCATCTACTGTTCACGCACTGTTACAACTACCACCAAATTTACGCTTCTACCCTCCTCTACGTTGACACCTGTCGGTGACCCCTTTGAGCTATAAAAGGAGGCCCATGCACAACGTAGAAAGGGTTCGAAACCTAGACAACTCTCACGTTCGGTGTAGTAAGCACTGTAGATCTTCAAGCTCCCGAGCTCAATACAACCTAAGCAGGAGTAGGGTTTTACGCGTCCGTCACGGCCCGAACCTGGGTAAACTGCCCGCGTGCGCTCCTCGATCTGCTCTCCGTGCTCCCTCCGCTCCCTTACCGCAACGTAGAAGGGGCTCCGGTCCCATAGGTGCTCGTGGGAGGACAGTTTCCCCCGACATCTTTGGCGCGCCAGGTAGGGGGCGTCGAGGTCGTGCGGACCCGATCCGGCGCTCACGCGGGCGCATTTTTCATCAACCTCTCCAGCTTCGTCAACTTCGTCAGCTACAACAACATGCCTCCGAAGAAGAAGGCTTCGGAGGTCGCAGGCCCGTCTGCGTCGATCCCACCGCCACCAGAGCCAAAGGTTGGTGGAGGAGACGCCGGCAGAAGGGTGGTCGCCGGCGAGGAAACTCACGGCGCCACCAAATCCAAGGACAAGACGGACGACCGGGCGAATTCCAAAACCTTGGTGTCCGTAGACGCACCACGTGCCTCTCAGCAGACGACAGGCCAGCAGCGCCGTGGTACAGGAGGTACCATCCGCTTGCTGGGGCAAGGACAAACCGGAGGATCGCGGGATGCTCAAGGCCATCGTCCTGGCACGAGCAAGGCGCGGTCGCCGGGGCGAGAAACTGCTCCTTCTAACCCTGTTAGAAGTCCGAGCATATCTCGCTCCTCGCACCGCTCGCCGCCGCTCCCCTCCTCTCCAGCAGAAGCTCTAGCCAGAGCGCAACTGCTCCTCGATTTCCCTCCAGCGGCAGACAAGGCCGAAGACTGGAGGGCGACGATCCAGAGCCTCATCGCCTTCACCAACAACGACACGCCGCAGCAGCCGGCGACGTCGCGGCCGCGGCAAGTCGATCAGACGAAGGCCGATGGCGACGAGACCGCCGGGGGTGCAACCACTGTGCACTCCCCGCCGCGGAAGCAGAAGACGCCTCCCCGCCGGATCAACGTCGACGATGACTCCACGGCGTTGTCGGATCCGCGGGCTCGTCGGGACCCGCGCCAAGTCCTCGACGACCGGCGACAAGAAGACGCTCGGACTCGCATCGAGCGCCGACGAGAAGCCCGGCGACAATCAGATCATCACGCTGGGACCGCTGTCGACACGCACGCGCCCGGTGAACCAGGCGACTTGCCATACGCGGCAGGTTGCCCTGCGTTCACCCGTGAGCTGCAGCGCGTCCAGTGGCCCAGCATGAAAAACTTCAAGCCCGACGTACCCGAGAAGTACGACGGGAAGACGCACCCCTCGGAGTTCCTCAGCATCTACACCATCGCGGTGCAGGCTGCCGGGGGACGCGACGAAAAGATACTAGCCAACTACTTCCTGCTAGTGCTTAAGCCAAACGTCCTCTCTTGGCTTATGCACTTGCCGGAGAGCTCCATTTCTTCGTGGGCGGATCTGTGCCACCAGTTTGTTGGCGCCTTCACGGGCGGCCACAAACCCCACGGCCAGGAGAGTGATCTCCACATCCTAGCCCAGAAGGAGGGAGAATCCCTGCGCAAGTACATCCAGAGGTTCAGCCGCGTGCAACACAACATCCCCGATGTCCACCCCGCCGCGGTTATCATCGCGTTCCACCAGAACGTGCGTAACCGCCGCATGAGGGAAGAGATGGCCATGACCAAGATCCGGGACGTCAGCGAGCTCTACGCTCTGGCTGACAAGTGCGCGCGTGCCGAAGAGGGGAGGAGACTCCCCGGAGAGGATGCTGGCGCAGGAGGAAGCGACAGCGAGGATGCCGCCCCGGCAAGGAAGAGCCGGCGGCGGAACAACAGAAAGAAGAAGAGCAAGGAGGTGCTAGTCGTCGAGCAGTCCGCCAAGGAGGCTCCCGCCAAGAAGGTACAGGCTGGCGGTTCCGGCAAGGAACCTGCCCCTGTAGCGGCAGCCGACAGGCAGGACGGCTCCGACAAGCAATACTGCAAGATCCACCGCACCAAGGGCCACGATCTTCAGAACTACAAGCGAGTCGAGTACCTCGTAGAACAGCAGAAGGCTGAATACGAGCGTCGCGACAAGGAGAAGGCCCAAGGAGGCGGAGGAGAGCCCAGCAAGAAGCGGCCGTTCAATGGCCGGGGAGGACGCCGCGGCAAGGCCAAGCAGCGGCAAGGTGACAGACCTCCCCGGGGACGCGACAAGGATGAGGAAGAAGACGACGACGACGACATGGAGGAAGGAGATAACAGCGAGCAGGAGTTCCAGAAGGCCACAGAAGTTCTGTGTGTCGACGGAGGCGCCTCTCCGCACACTTCCCACCGCCAACTCAAGCAGTGGGTGCGGGAAGTGAACGCAGCTGAGCCGCCCGTCGAGTCACGGAGGCTGCTGAAGTGGTCCAGCATGCCCATAATTTTCGACCTTGAGGATCACCCTGACCGCACTACGGCGGTCGGGTGCTTGCCGATGTTGGTCTCACCAACTATCCGCAACCTCAAGGTCACCAAAATGTTGGTTGACGGCGGGGCCGGCCTGAACTTGATCTCCTCAGCTGTGATCAAGAAACTGCAAATCCCCGAAAGCGAGCTCGAGGAAACCGGGTCATTCCAAGGGATCAACCCGGGAAGGAGCAAGCCGAAGGGCAAGATTACACTGCCCGTGACCTTTGGCGGGGAACTCAACTTCAGGACGGAGAAAATAACCTTCGACGTTGCCGATATCCCATTGCCATACAATGGGATACTTGGTCGTCCTGCCCTCGCCAAGTTCATGGCAGCTTCCCACCATGCCTACAACGTACTCAAGATGCCGGGGCCGATAAGCGTCATCTCTGTCCCCGGTGACAAGAAGGACGCGCTTATCTGCACCGACAAGATCTACCGGGATGCAGCAGCCGCAGCAGAAAGCAACGCACTTGCCGCTGAAGCTCCCGGGGGGAAGACCAAGACCAAGTCCGGCAAGAGCTCTGGGGCCCACTCCGGCAAACGCACCTCTTCGGAGTGCTGCGCTGCCGTCGAGGATGCACCATCGAGCTCCACCGGCAAGTGCAAGAAAGGGATGGCCGCTCCACCGGCAACCAAGAAGGTGTCCGCCAAGGAGGACGGCACTGGTGGTACCTTCACCATCAGTGCTACGCTCGACAACAAATAGGAAAGCGCGCTCATTGCCTTCCTGCGGGCGAATGTCGATGTGTTTGCATGGCAACCATCTGACATCCCCGGCGTTCCCAGGAAGGTAATTGAGCACAAGCTTGCTGTTTGTCCTCATGCGCGGCCCGTCAAGCAGAAGGTGAGGAAGCAAGCCGTGGAGCGCCAAGAATTCATCGCCGAAGAGATAAAGAAGTTGGAAGCGGCAGGCCTGGTTAGAGGCGTGATCCATCCTACGTGGTTAGCAAATCCAGTTGTCGTGCGCAAGGCCAATGGGAAGTGGAGACTTTGTATAGACTTCACTGATGTGAATAAAGCATGTCCTAAGGATCCATTTCCCTTGCCGCGTATTGACCAGATTGTTGACTCCACCGCCGGATGTGAGTTGCTTTCCTTCCTTGATGCATACTCAGGTTACCACCAGATTTTCATGGCCAAGGAAGATGAAGAGAAGACTGCATTTATTACTCCATGCGGCACTTACTGCTTCATACGCATGCCCTTTGGATTGAAGAATGCAGGCTCAACATTTGCAAGGGTGGTGCACACTGCTTTTGAGCCACAGATCCACAGGAATGTAGAAGCCTACATGGATGATATAGTGGTCAAGAGCAAGAGCAAAGATACACTGATACAAGATCTAGAAGAGACTTTTGAGAACCTGCGCAAGATCCAGCTCAAGTTGAACCCCGAGAAGTGCGTCTTCGGAGTCCCCTCCGGCAAGCTTCTCGGGTTCTTTGTGTCTCAGAGGGGGATTGAAGCCAATCCCGACAAGATAAAAGCCATCGAGCAGATTGAAGCCCCGAAGCGCGTCAAGGACGTAAGGAGACTCGCGGGTTGTGTGGCTTCCCTCAGCAGGTTCATTTCAAAATCTGCAGAACGCGCCTTGCCTTTCTTTAAAATTTTGAAGAAGGCGGGTCCTATGAAATGGACTCCGGAAGCGGAGGCAGCGCTGCAGGATTTGAAAGGATACCTGTCCTCCACTCCAATACTTGTCGCACCTAGACCACAAGAGAAGTTGCTGCTGTACTTAGCGGCAACCAATCAAGTGGTTAGTGCTGCGTTGGTAGCAGAAAGGGAGGCAGAGGAAGAGCCCACAGCCCCGGCAAGTACTTCCAGCGACAAGCAGGGGGCTTCCCCGACAAGCTCTGGCCCCGACAAGGACAAGTCTGCGTAGGAACAAGGTGAAGTGTGAAAGAAGATGGTGCAGCGCCCAGTGTATTTTGTAAGTTCCCTCTTGCAGGGAGCTAGGTCAAGATACTCTAGGGTGCAGAAGTTGCTGTTCGGCCTCCTCATGGCCTCAAGGAAGCTACGCCATTATTTCCAAGCACACGAGCTAACAGTGGTCACTCGCTTTCCGTTGAAGAGGATATTGCAAAATCCCGAAGCAACAGGCAGGATCGTCGAGTGGGCACTGGAGCTATCAAGCTTTGGTCTCAAGTTTGAGAGTACCTCAACCATACAGAGCAGAGCTTTAGCAGAATTCATAGCTGAATGGACTCCAACGCCAGATGAAGAAGTCCCAGAGACAAGCGTCCCCGTCCAAGAAGCAAGCAATGAGTGGGTAATGTACTTCGATGGTGCTTTCTCGCTGCAAGGCGCCGATGCCGGCGTCGTACTCATAGCGCCCACCGGAGAGCACCTCAAGTATGTTGTCCAGATGCACTTTCCCAAGGAACAAGCGACAAACAATACTGCTGAGTATGAAGGTCTGCTTGCCGGCCTCAGAATTGCGGCCGAACTTGGGATCAAGAAGTTGGTTGTGCGGGGTGATTCGCAGTTGGTGGTCCGACAAGTAAATAAGAGTTACCAGAGCCCTTTGATGGAAGCTTATGTTGATGAAGTGAGAAAGCTTGAAGAACACTTTGAAGGTCTGCAAATGGAGCACGTCCCAAGAGCTCAGAATGATATTGCAGATGGCCTCTCAAAGTGTGCTGCAATGAAGTTACCTGTGGAACCAGGGACCTTCCTGCTCAAGTTAACTCAACCATCCGTTACTCCATCAGTTCGGCAGAACAAGAAGAGAAAATTGGTCTCCGGCGAATACTTGCCGGCGGATCTCCCAGAAGCCGCTGCCAAAGTCCCCAAGATCAACAGTCAAGATGCTGAGGAACAGTTTGCTCCTGCAGATCCAAGGGTCTGTACAGTTGAAGCAAGTGTTCCCGACAAGCCTTGCCCCGGCAGGCTTGCCGGGGGACCATCAGCTCCGGCAGAGCCGCAGGTTCTTGCCGTAGAAGATGAGGTTCCCGCAGCAGCCCTCATGCCTTTAGTCCTTGCCGTTGAGCCTCAGGCTCCTGCATGGGCACAGCAAATCGTCCGTTTTCTGCAAACTGGAGAACTTCACGACGAACCAGAAGAGATAGAGAAAATAACCAGGCAGTCGAGTATGTACCAGTTCGTCGACAATGAACTGTACAGAAGAAGACTCAATGGTGTCAGGTTGAAGTGCATTTCCAGAGAAGATGGACAGAAGTTGTTGGCAGAGATACATGGAGGCATATGTGGCCACCACATTGGCGCAAGGGCACTTGCCGGAAAGGCGTTCCGGCAAGGGTTCTTCTGGCCAGAAGCCCTCCAAGATGCAACTGCACAAGTAACCAAGTGTGAAGCGTGCCAGTTCCATGCCAAGCAAATTCACCAACCAGCTCAAGCTCTCCAGACAGTCCCTTTGTCCTGGCCCTTCTCGGTCTGGGGGCTCGATATTCTCGGCCCCTTTCCCCGCGCAGTTGGGGGCTTTGAGTACTTGTACGTTGCAATCGACAAGTTCACAAAGTGGCCAGAAGTGGAACCAGTGAGAAAGGTGATAGCACAGTCAGCAGTCAGGTTCTTCAGGTTAATTGTTTGCCGTTTCGGGATCCCTAACAGGATCATCACCGACAACGGCACACAGTTCACAAGTCGCACCTTCATGCAGTACGTCCAAGACCTTGGCGCCAAGGTCTGCTTCGCTTCTGTTGCTCACCCGAGGAGCAATGGTCAAGCGGAGAGGGCCAATGCTGAAGTGCTGCGCGGACTCAAGACAAGAACCTTCGACAGGCTGCGCAAGTGCGGAAGAAACTGGATAGAGGAGTTGTCGGCGGCTCTTTGGTCGATCAGGACGACACCAAATCGAGCCACCGGACAGACACCCTTTGCTCTTGTCTATGGAGGAGAGGCAGTTCTCCCCACGGAACTCGTATACGGATGTCCTCGAGTGCTCGCTTATGGTGAGCTCGAGCAAGAGGAACTGCGACAAGATGATGCATTGCTCCTTGAGGAGGAACGTCTCCAGGCTGCTGTACGAGCTGCTCGATACCAGCAAGCCTTGCGTCGCTACCATAGCCGCAAGGTCAAGGCCAGGAGTCTCGAGGAAGGCGACCTTGTTCTTCGGCGTGTTCAGTCAGCCAAGAATTCCAACAAGTTGACGCCGAAGTGGGAAGGCCCTTATCGGGTGAGACAAGTCACAAGGCCCGGCGCTGTCTGCCTTGAGACCGAAGTAGGCTTACCGGTGAGCAACTCCTGGAACATTGAGCATCTTCGCAAGTTTCACCCATGAGGCGCGGTTGCCGTGATCCGCTCCGGCAACCAGTTTTAGTACAAGTCTTGCCGCTGTTGCATGTAAACCTTTGTACAAAGCCGGGCGAAGATCCCGTGCATCAGTAAAGTTTTCGTGCTTCGCACTATTTGCCATTTCCATGCTTTTCTTTGTTATTTGCATGCATTGTTTGGCACCTTGTGCAACGCACATCCCCGGTAAGCACTAGCAAGCTGTGAGGCTATATACTTGTTTTCCCTCCTCTTTTTCTTTCCCTCTTAAGCTGAAGGAGTATTCCTCGCGCACAAGTTTGCCGAGGGGGAAGGAGGTGGAGGATGAACCAAGTGCTGTTCAAGAAAGAGAAGCCTTGTCGGGGGACAAGCAATTTATGAAACCTAAGTTACCAAAGTTTGAGTAATTCAAATTTTTAAATTTTAGTTGTCTTCCTTGAACAAACCACACTTTGTATGGAAAACCTGTGCGCGCAGGAACCTACCCGTGGCTAGCCGCGCCCTTACTCTGTTTCGAGCACGCTCAACGGCTTAAGTGAGCTGCGACAAGTGTCGCGCCCTTACTTCGTTTTCGAGTTCGCTCAGCAGTTTAAGTGAGTTGCGACTAGCTGCGGCAAGGTTACTTGCTGACGAGGTCTTTTGCCAGCAGGCCGCTAAGAGTCCAGCACTAAGCGCTCGCGGCAAGAGCCCCTTGCCGGCAAGTCCCCTGAAAGCGTAGGGCAGAAAGCATACAAAGTGGAGGACCAAAGGCAAGGGAGATAACACTGCGTTGACTAATCAAAATAATATTATATATTACAAAGATAACTTGCAGCAATACTAATAGATTCTTGTCCATAACATGCCTTGCAGCGGCAAGGAAAACAGAAAGAAAGAAATCTAATCTACGCGGTCACCTTCACGCCTTGTGATCTTGTTCACCTTGGCGACGATGTGGGCAACCTACGCCTTCAACGCCTCCTGATCAGCGTCGTCCGGCAAGGTGCGGAGGACGTTGACAAGGTTAATGCCGGGGTTGCGGTAGACGATTTTCGTCAAGACACGCTCCAAGGTGCCCATGCAGAGCCGACGCGCCTCGTCGGCCAGCTGCACGGGGATCTTCTCCTGCAGCCTCGCAAGCGCCGGCGCGATTCCTCTGAAGAAGAGACTCAACTTGGCGCTGTGGGGGAGGTTCTCGTCCGGAGAGTACGCGAGATGCTCCGCCCTCAGCGCCACCATCTCCTTGTCAATGTTGGCGGCGGAGGTGACCAGATCATCAGTCCATTGCTCCACCGCCCGGCTGAAGTTGTTCGCTGAGACGGCGGCGCTCTGCACCAAGTTCTGCTCCTTGCGGAGCTCGTCCTTCAGCTTCGTCTCGCGGTCCCGGGCGGCGTCGAGCGAATCAGTCAAAGTGGAGACCTTCAACTCTAAGTCAGCGATTGAATCCTTGGCGGCAGTGAGCTCGTCGCCTTTCTTGGAGAGACGTACCTGCAAGTCAGAGTTGGTGTGGGCATCTTTCTCCCGCTCCACATTAAGCGCGGTGACTCTGTCCTCGCTCGCCTCCAGGTACCGCTCCAGCTGCTCCACCTTAAGCTCCAGGTCCCTCTTGGCAGTCTCCGCGGCGGCGGCAGCATCCTTTGCCTCCTTCAAGGCCCTGCCGATGGCCTGCTCCCGGGCGGTGAGTTCGTCGTCATGGGCGTCGAGCTCGACCTTCCGCTGGTTGAGCGCCCCCTCCCGCCGAGACAACTCCTCGGCGGCCAGCCGCTGCCGCTCTTCTGCCTCAACCTTCTCCAGTAGGAAGGCTTGCTGCTCCCCGGCAAGCTCTTCTCGCTCCTCCGCCAAGTTGCGGAGGGCTGCCTGGTTGGCGGCGCGGAGCTCCGCGGCGCGCTTATCCAGATCAACTCCAGCCTTGGCGGCAAGAGCGTCCCGAGACTCCAACTTCGCCTGCCTGGCCCGGTACAGGGCCAGGAGCCGGCGAAGTAGTTTCTCCTCTTCGGGCTCGTCACTCCCGCCAAGTGCTTCAACAACCTTCAACCCCGCGGAGGCGAGGACCTCTCCGTCATAGGTCTCTCCCTCCAAGGGGGCTCGCGACGAGGACGCCCACGGGACTTGTATGAAAACCCCGTTGGGGGCCTCAAGGTAGACACCCGACCGCTCCATGGAGGCGGAGGGGTCGGCGGCTGGTGCAGCGCTTGACGCTCCTGCTGCCTCCGGGCCAGCAGTTTGGTCGCCGGTCCCTTCGCCAGCCGCGGCTTCGGCGGTCGGGGCAGTCTCCTCGACGACCGGCTCGCCAGTTCCCGCCGTTCCATCAGCGGCAGTGGCGCTGCCGCCGTCGCCGTGCACCTCCTCCTCAACGGTGGCCTCCGTCTCCATCCGCTCTGGGGCAGGGGGATCTAGCGGAAGGAAAAGAAAAGAAAAGAGTCAAGCAAATATCCAAAAAGACAAGTTCACGAAGAAGAAGCTACAAGATTTACCTTCGCGGACTTCTTCTACGACAGGCTCCCTCGCCGGGGAGTTCTCCCTTGGCGGCGGAGTAGTGGCCCCTGTTGGCGGAGGACCGCCCGCGCCCTCCCTTGGTGGGGTGCTCACCCTTATCGGGCTGCTCACCCTTGGAGGGGTACTCGCCCTTGGCGGAGTGCCCGCTCTTGGCGGAGCACTCTCCCTCGCCGGGGAGCTCACCCTTGGCGGGGAGGGTGGAGCAAGTAGCTCGTCGGGGGCGACCTCCTCGCGCTCCTGCGGCTGCGGCTCCACTTCTGCACAGGACAAACAAGATATCAGATGAAGATGATCACCTCAAGCCGGCCCGTCAAGCAGAAGATCAAAAACCAGACTTACGCTGGGGGCTGCGCTGGGGGCTGCTCCTCGGAGCAGCAGGTTGATCCGGCAAGTTTGCCGCTGGCACGTCTCCGGTCGCCGCGGCGGGCGAGTCGTCTTCAACCTCGACTACAGAGATCTTGGCCCTCTTCGCCATCCGCTGGGCCAGGGTCCTGAAAGCAAAGCTAAACAAGATCAGAACCAACAAGGAAAATCAAGACAAAATCAAAGAAATTACAAGTTGCAAGTACTTACTCCTCTTCCTCGTCGTCGGAGCTGAGGGCGGAGAAGTCGAAATCCGCCTGAGGTGCTCCCGCGCGAGGAGCAGGAGGAGAAGGCTCCCTCGGGCGCTTGGCGGTCTCCGGGGCTGTTGGCTGCGAAGACCCAGCCTCCGTCGTCGCCGAGGGCCGAGGAGCAGAAGGGGCGGCCGTTCCGCTCCGGGAGGATGCCCCTCCGCTTGGCGCTTGGGCACGGGGCGCCTCCTTGACGACTTTGCTCGTCCTGGTGGCGCGCGTTGCACGGCGCGCTGGCTGCTGTCGAGACGCCTGCGGCCTCGTCGCCGTAGCAGCCTTGCGGAGGCGCTTCCTCGGTTGTTGCGTAGGACTTGCCGGATGCGGGGAGTTCTCTGAAGACGAGAAGGCATCGTCGTCAAGTCCCAGAGGTCCACCGGAGTCTTCATCAGCCTCGACGTCCTCCTCCTCCTCCCCGGCAGGCCCGCTGGACCCTGCACCATGCCCGGCGGCCTCGCTCCCTCCGGCAACCTCGCTCTCTCCGGCGACCTCGCTCGTCCCGGCGAACTTCAGGGTAGGCACCCCGGCAAGCTCATCGGGCGGAAGCTTGAGCAGCCTGAGAATTTCAGCCTCCTCTGCTTGGCTCACTGCGTCCGTGGCCTGTGCCTCATCCACTGTGTATCCAAAGTCACCCGCCGCCGCAGCTGCAGCGGCCTCCTCCACCCTGGAGGCGATGTAGGCTATATCCCGTGCCGTAGTGGCCCGGGTGAGGCCCCTGTTTTCCTCGGTGTTCTTGGGCGTCTCGACCAAGTTGTCGAAGAAGGACAGTACAGTATCCGGCGGAGGCTCTATCCAAGTAGGGTCGACGCCGTGGGAGTCGCACGCGGGTATCATCGCGCGCAAGGAATCACGAGCAGTACTGTTGCACAGCGGTACCACTCCCCGGGAAGGTCTGAACCACTCTGGATGGGCAGGGTCGTGCTTGAAGAGCTCCTTGACCATCCCCTTCAGCTCCAGGGCGGTGAAATTGAAGTTCAGTCCAGGGCGCAGCCTCATGATATCTGCCGCATTGCCGAATTCCCAGGCGGCCCTTTTTCTTTCTTGTAAGGGGGCGATGCGGCGGCGGAGGAAATCTGCCCCAACCTCTCCGATAGTCAGATTGGCGGCCCGGAGACGAATAATCCTAATAAGGGCGATGCTAAGCTTGTTATCCTCCGGGGCCAATTCGCTCCAATTCCTGTCGCGCACTATGGCTGTTGTGCGCGGCGCAGTGAAGGGCTCAGGCCTGTCCTCCACCACCCAGCACCAATCTGCTCTCCATTCTTCCCACTTGCCGCGGAGTTCTCCCTTCAGGTACGAATCCTTCTTGTTCAGCCTGAAGATCCAGGAGATACCGCCGGAAAGGGGAGCGCCAGCCTCTACTCTAGGCATAAAGAAATGGCAGAAAAGGGCTACATTTGGATGAATCCCAACATAGTTTTCGCACAGATGTGCGAAAACGGCCATCGTAAGGATGGCGTTGGGGGTGAAATCTAGGAGGTGGAGGCCATATGTGTTCATGATATCGCAAAAGAACTCCGAGAACGGAGGGCACAGTCCACAATGAAAGAAAGCAGCGAAGAAGAAGTACCCTCCGGGGAACATATCTTTGGCGACGGCGGGGAAGGCTCTGGTGCGGGGATGAGCTTTGGTCTCCCCCGACCAGAACGGATAATATTTGTTCCGCAGCTCCTTCGCGCCAAGCCTCGGCGCGAAGACCACGCTCCTCTTCCACAGGGCGGCCAGCTTCGCCGCCTGCTCGGACTTCTCCTTCTTGGCCTTGTCCGCTTTCGCCTTGTCGCTCTTCGGAGCCATGGCGGAGGCGGCGAGGGAAGAATCGAGGAGCTCGACGGCGCCGCGGATGTGGAAGACAGCGGAGGAGGGGCGGGGGCAAGAAGCAGCGGAGGTTTTCTGGAGAATGAAGACGCAATGAAGACGATGGAGGGAACTGCCCCTGCTTCCTCTGCTTTTAAGGGGGAAGTGGGGGACGCTCCGCATTTCCCATTAAACAATAGGCCACGATCTCTCCCACGACACCGCAATCGACGCGTGCCGTTAGGGAGGGATGCGGCGGATGCGGGAGGGGATACGGCTTGCCGTGGGCCGAGGGTGCCCGTGCACTGTTCTGGGCCTGGCCCAACAGCGCTCGGCATCGTGTGTGGCCCAGGCCCGGGGGCTCCTGTCGGTGTACTAAGATAGGGGTACCTTAGTACCCCAACTTGTGCACGGGCAGTAGCAGCTTCCCGCGGCAGGGTTTACCACGTGCTCGCCGGGAACCTCCCTGGTCCCTATGAAGCCATTCAAGGACAAAGTATACAAGTCAGAAGAACAAGGCCCCGGCAAGAGGAACTTGCCGGGAAGGCCGTACCAGGCTCGAGACTATCACTTTAGCACAAGGCCCTGGCAAGTGGAGCTTGCCAGGAAGACCAAGGAATACATACCTCAAGAGACGCCTCGGCCCATCATGCGCCCCGGCAGGACCCGGGAAGCGACAAGCTTCCGGGCCCGGCAAGATCAAGCCCCCGGCAAGGTGCTTGCCGGGGAAACCTACGCTGTACGCCCGCGATCCAGCTCATCTGCCCACGCGTCGCCCTGAGGCCCTTCCAGGGACGCGTGGCGGACGACTGTGCAGCCTGGGGCACACGGTGGCAAGCCACGGTGACGAGGCTACCGCCGTGGCGAACGGAGACGCATGGACGGGCGCTTTTGGGGTCGACGGCGATGGGCATTTAATGCCCTTGTCCCCCACTGTCAAGGTTAGGTGAAGACCACTGTTCATCTACTGTTCACGCACTGTTACAACTACCACCAAATTTACGCTTCTACCCTCCTCTACGTTGACACCTGTCGGTGACCCCTTTGAGCTATAAAAGGAGGCCCATGCACAACGTAGAAAGGGTTCGAAACCTAGACAACTCTCACGTTCGGTGTAGTAAGCACTGTAGATCTTCAAGCTCCCGAGCTCAATACAACCTAAGCAGGAGTAGGGTTTTACGCGTCCGTCGCGGCCCGAACCTGGGTAAACTGCCCGCGTGCGCTCCTCGATCTGCTCTCCGTGCTCCCTCCGCTCCCTTACCGCAACGTAGAAGGGGCTCCGGTCCCATAGGTGCTCGTGGGAGGACAGTTTCCCCCAACATCGAGCCTGGTACAGCCTTCCCGGCAAGTTCCTCTTGCCGGGGCCTTGTTCTTCTGACTTGTATACTTTTTCCTTGAATGGCTTCATAGGGACCAGGGAGGTTCTCGGCGAGCATGTGGTAAACCCAGCCGCGGGAAGCTGCTACTGCCCGTGCACAAGTTGGGGTACTAAGGTACCCCTATCTTAGTACACCGACAGGATCCCCCGGGCCTGGGCCACACACGGTGCCGAGCGCTGTTGGGCCAGGCCCAGAACAGTGCACGGGCACCCTCGGCCCACGGCAAGCCGTATCCCCTCCCGCATCCGCCGCATCCCTCCCTAACGGCACGCGTCGATTGCGGCGTCGTGGGAGAGATCGTGGCCTGTTGTTTAATGGGAAATGCGGAGCGTCCCCCACTTCCCCCTTAAAAGCAGAGGAAGCAGGGGCAGTTCCCTCCATCTACTGTTCCCCCTGCTTCCCCCTTAAAAGCAGAGGAACCAGCGACAAGAAGACGCTCGGACTCGCATCGAGCGCCGACGAGAAGCCCGGCGACAATCAGATCATCGCGCTGGGACCACTGTCGACACGCACGCGCCCGGTGAAGCAGGCGACTTGCCGTACGCGGCAGGTTGCCCTGCGTTCACCCGTGAGCTGCGGCGCGTCCAGTGGCCCAGCATGAAAAACTTCAAGCCCGACGTACCCGAGAAGTACGACGGGAAGACGCACCCCTCGGAGTTCCTCAGCATCTACACCATCGCGGTGCATGCTGCCGGGGGACGCGACGAAAAGATACTAGCCAACTACTTCCCGCTAGTGCTTAAGCCAAACGTCCGCTCTTGGCTTATGCACTTGCCGGAGAGCTCCATTTCTTCGTGGGCGGATCTGTGCCACCAGTTTGTTGGCGCCTTCACGGGCGACCACAAACCCCACGGCCAGGAGAGTGATCTCCACATCCTAGCCCAGAAGGAGGGAGAATCCCTGCGCAAGTACATCCAGAGGTTCAGCCGCGTGCAACACAACATCCCCGATGTCCACCCCGCCGCGGTTATCAGCGCGTTCCACCAGAACGTGCGTAACCGTCGCATGAGGGAAGAGATGGCCATGACCAAGATCCGGGACGTCAGCGAGCTCTACGCTCTAGCTGACAAGTGCGCGCGCGCCGAAGAGGGGAGGAGACTCCCCGGAGAGGATGCTGACGCAGGAGGAAGCGACAGCGAGGATGCCGCCCCGGCAAGGAAGAGCCGGCGGCGGAACAACAGAAAGAAGAAGAGCAAGGAGGTGCTAGTCGTCGAGCAGTCCGGCAAGGAGGCTCCCGCCAAGAAGGTACAGGCTGGCGGTTCCGGCAAGGAACCTGCCCCTGTAGCGGCAGCCGACAGGCAGGACGGCTCCGACAAGCAATACTGCAAGATCCACCGCACCAAGGGCCACGATCTTCAGAACTGCAAGCGAGTCGAGTACCTCGTAGAACAGCAGAAGGCTGAATACGAGCGTCGCGACAAGGAGAAGGCCCAAGGAGGCGGAGGAGAGCCCAGCAAGAAGCGGCCGTTCAATGGCCGGGGAGGACGCCGCGGCAAGGCCAAGCAGCGGCAAGGTGACAGACCTCCCCGGGGCCGCGACAAGGATGAGGAAGAAGACGACGACGACGACATGGAGGAAGGAGATAACAGCGAGCAGGAGTTCCAGAAGGCCACAGAAGTTCTGTGTATCGACGGAGGCGCCTCTCTGCACACTTCCCACCGCCAACTCAAGCAGTGGGTGCGGGAAGTGAACGCAGCTGAGCCGCCCGTCGAGTCACGGAGGCTGTTGAAGTGGTCCAGCACGCCCATCATTTTCCACCTTGAGGATCACCCTGACCGCACTACGGCGGTCGGGTGCTTGCCGATGTTGGTCTCACCAACTATCCGCAACCTCAAGGTCACCAAAATGTTGGTTGACGGCAGGGCCGGCCTGAACTTGATCTCCTCAGCTGTGATCAAGAAACTGCAAATCCCCGACAGCGAGCTCGAGGAAACCGGGTCATTCCAAGGGATCAACCCGGGAAGGAGCAAGCCGAAGGGCAAGATTACACTGCCCGTGACCTTTGGCGGGGATCTCAACTTCAGGACGGAGAAAATAACCTTCGACGTTGCCGATATCCCATTGCCATACAATGGGATACTTGGCCGTCCTGCCCTCGCCAAGTTCATGGCAGCTTCCCACCATGCCTACAACGTACTCAAGATGCCGGGGCCGATAAGCGTCATCTCTGTCCCCGGTGACAAGAAGGACGCGCTTATCTGCGCCGACAAGATCTACCGGGATGCAGCAGCCGCAGCAGAAAGCAATGCACTTGCCGCTGAAGCTCCCGGGAGGAAGACCAAGACCAAGTCCGGCAAGAGCTCTGGGGCCCACTCCGGCAAACGCACCTCTTCGGAGTGCTGCGCTGCCGTCGAGGATGCACCATCGAGCTCCACCGGCAACCAAGAAGGTGTCCGCCAAGGAGGACGGCACTGGTGGTACCTTCACCATCAGTGCTACGCTCGACAACAAATAGGAAAGCGCGCTCGTTGCCTTCCTGCGGGCGAATGTCGATGTGTTTGCATGGCAACCATCTGACATACCCGGCGTTCCCAGGAAGGTAATTGAGCACAAGCTTGCTGTTTGTCCTCATGCGCGGCCCGTCAAGCAGAAGGTCAGGAAGCAAGCCGTGGAGCACCAAGAATTCATCGCCGAAGAGATAAAGAAGTTGGAAGCAGCAGGCCTGGTTAGAGGCGTGATCCATCCTACGTGGTTAGCAAATCCAGTTGTCGTGCGCAAGGCCAATGGGAAGTGGAGACTTTGTATAGACTTCACTGATGTGAATAAAGCATGTCCTAAGGATCCATTTCCCTTGCCGCGTATTGACCAGATTGTTGACTCCACCGCCGGATGTGAGCTGCTTTCCTTCCTTGATGCATACTCAGGTTACCACCAGATTTTCATGGCCAAGGAAGATGAAGAGAAGGCTGCATTTATTACTCCATGCGGCACTTACTGCTTCATACGCATGCCCTTTGGATTGAAGAATGCAGGCTCAACATTTGCAAGGGTGGTGCACACTGCTTTTGAGCCACAGATCCACAGGAATGTAGAAGCCTACATGGATGATATAGTGGTCAAGAGCAAGAGCAAAGATACACTGATACAAGATCTAGAAGAGACTTTTGAGAACCTGCGCAAGATCCAGCTCAAGTTGAACCCCGAGAAGTGCGTCTTCGGAGTCCCCTCCGGCAAGCTTCTCGGGTTCTTTGTGTCTCAGAGGGGGATTGAAGCCAATCGCGACAAGATAAAAGCCATCGAGCAGATTGAAGCCCCGAAGCGCGTCAAGGACGTAAGGAGACTCGCGGGTTGTGTGGCTGCCCTCAGCAGGTTCATTTCAAAATCTGCAGAACGCGCCTTGCCTTTCTTTAAAATTTTGAAGAAGGCAGGTCCTATGAAATGGACTCCGGAAGCGGAGGCAGCGCTGTAGGATTTGAAAGGATACCTGTCCTCCACTCCAATACTTGTCGCACCTAGACCACAAGAGAAGTTGCTACTGTACTTAGCGGCAACCAATCAACTGGTTAGTGTTGCGTTGGTAGCGGAAAGGGAGGCAGAGGAAGAGCCCACAGCCCCGGCAAGTACTTCCTGCGACAAGCAGGGGGCTTCCCCGACAAGCTCTGGCCCCGACAAGGACAAGTCTGCGCAGGAACAAGCTGAAGTGCGAAAGAAGATGGTGCAGCGCCCTGCGTATTTTGTAAGTTCCCTCTTGCAGGGAGCTAGGTCAAGATACTCTGGGGTGCAGATGTTGCTGTTCGGCCTCCTCATGGCCTCAAGGAAGCTGCGCCATTACTTCCAAGCACACGAGATAACAGTGGTCACTCGCTTTCCGTTGAAGAGGATATTGCAAAATCCCGAAGCAACAGGCAGGATCGTCGAGTGGGCACTGGAGCTATCAAGCTTTGGTCTCAAGTTTGAGAGTACCTCAACCATACAGAGCAGAGCTTTAGCAGAATTCATAGCCGAATGGACTCCAACGCCAGATGAAGAAGTCCCAGAGACAAGCGTCCCCGTCCAAGAAGCAAGCAATGAGTGGGTAATGTAGTTCGATGGTGCTTTCTCGCTGCAAGGCGCCGGTGCCGGCGTCGTACTCATAGCGCCCACCGGAGAGCACCTCAAGTATGTTGTCCAGATGCACTTTCCCAAGGAACAAGCGACAAACAATACTGCTGAGTATGAAGGTCTGCTTGCCGGCCTCAGAATTGCGGCCGAACTTGGGATCAAGAAGTTGGTTGTGCGGGAAGATTCGTAGTTGGTGGTCCGACAAGTAAATAAGAGTTACCAGAGCCCTTTGATGGAAGCTTATGTTGATGAAGTGAGGAAGCTTGAAGAATACTTTGAAGATCTGCAAATGGAGCACGTCCCAAGAGCTCAGAATGATATTGCAGATGGCCTCTCAAAGTGTGCTGCAATGAAGTTACCTGTGGAACCAGGGACCTTCCTGCTCAAGTTAACTCAACCATCCGTTACTCCATCAGTTGGGCAGAACAAGAAGAGAAAATTGGTCTCCGGCGACTACTTGCCGGCGGATCTCCCAGAAGCCGCTGCCAAAGTCCCCAAGATCAACAGTCAAGATGCTGAGGAACAGTTTGCTCGTGCGGATCCAACGGTCTGTACAGTTGAAGCAAGTGTTCCCGACAAGCCTTGCCCCGGCAGGCTTGCCGGGGGACCATCAGCTCCGGCAGAGCCGCAGGTTCTTGCCGGAGAAGCTGAGGTTCCTGCAGCAGCCCTCATGCCTTTAGTCCTTGCCGTTGAGCCTCAGGCTCCGGCATGGGCACAGCAAATCGTCCGTTTTCTGCAAACTGGAGAACTTCCCGGCGAACCAGAAGAGATAGAGAAAATAACCAGGCAGTCGAGTATGTACCAGTTCGTCGACAATGAACTGTACAGAAGAAGACTCAATGGTGTCAGGTTGAAGTGCATTTCCAGAGAAGATGGACAGAAGCTGTTGGCAGAGATACATGGAGGCATATGTGGCCACCACATTGGCGCAAGGGCACTTGCCGGAAAGGCGTTCCGGCAAGGGTTCTTCTGGCCAGAAGCCCTCCAAGATGCAACTACACAAGTAACCAAGTGTGAAGCGTGCCAGTTCCATGCCAAGCAAATTCACCAGCCAGCTCAAGCTCTCCAGATAGTCCCTTTGTCCTGGCCCTTCTCGGTCTGGGGGCTCGATATTCTCGGCCCCTTTCCCCGCGCAGTCGGGGGCTTTGAGTACTTGTACGTTGCAATCGACAAGTTCACAAAGTGGCCAGAAGTGGAACCAGTGAGAAAGGTGACAGCACAGTCAGCAGTCAGGTTCTTCAAGTCAATTGTTTGCCGTTTCGGGAACCCTAACAGGATCATCACCGACAACGGCACACAGTTCACAAGTCGCACCTTCATGCAGTACGTCCAAGACCTTGGCGCCAAGGTCTGCTTCGCTTCTGTTGCTCACCCGAGGAGCAATGGTCAAGCGGAGAGGGCCAATGCTGAAGTGCTGCGCGGACTCAAGACAAGAACCTTCGACAGGCTGCGCAAGTGCGGAAGAAACTGGATAGAGGAGTTGCCGGCGGCTCTTTGGTCGATCAGGACGACACCAAATCGAGCCACCGGACATACACCCTTTGCTCTTGTCTATGGAGCAGAGGCAGTTCTCCCCACGGAAATCGTATACGGATCTCCTCGAGTGCTCGCTTATGATGAGCTCGAGCAAGAGCAACTGCGACAAGATGATGCATTGCTCCTTGAGGAGGAACGTCTCCAGGCTGCTGTACGAGCTGCTCGATACCAGCAAGCCTTGCGTCGCTACCATAGCCGCAAGGTCAAGGCCAGGAGTCTCGAGGAAGGCGACCTTGTTCTTCGGCGTGTTCAGTCCGCTAAGAATTCCAACAAGTTGACACCAAAGTGGGAAGGCCCTTATCGGGTGAGACAAGTCACAAGGCCCGGCGCTATCCGCCTTGAGACCGAAGAAGGCTTACCGGTGAGCAACTCCTGGAACATAGAGCATCTTCGCAAGTTTCACCCATAAGGCGCGGTTGCCGTGATCCGCTCCGGCAACCACCTTTTGTACGAGTCTTGCCGCTGTTGCATGTAAACCTTTGTACAAAGCCGGGCGCAGATCCCGTGCATCAGTAAAGTTTTTGTGCTTCGCACTATTTGCCATTTCCATGCTTTTCTTTGTTATTTGCATGCATTGTTTGGCACCTTGTGCAACGCACATCCCCGGTAAGCACTAGCAAGCCGAGAGGCCCTATACTTGTTTTCCTCCTCTTTTTCTTTCCCTCTTAAGCAGAAGGAATATCCCTCGCGCACAAGTTTGCCGGGGGGGAGGAATTGGAGGATGAACCAAGTGCTGTTCAAGAAAGAGAAGCCTTGTCGGGGAACAAGCAACCTATGAAAGCTAAGTTACCAAAATTTGAGTAATTCAAATTTTTAAATTTCAGCTATCTTCCTTGAACAACCACACTTTGTATGGAAAACCTGTGCGCGGAGGAACCTACCCGTGGCTAGCCGCGCCCTTACTCTGTTTCGAGCACGCTCAACGGCTTAAGTGAGCTGCGACAAGTGTCGCGCCCTTACTTCGTTTTCGAGTTCGCTCAGCAGTTTAAGCTGCTGCGACTAGCTGCGGCAAGGTTACTTGCCGACAAGGTATTTTGCCAGCATGCTGCTAAGAGTCCAGCACTCAGCGCTCGCGGCAAGAGCCCCTTGCCGGCAAGTCCCCGGAAAGCGTAGGGCAGAAAGCATACAAAGTGGAGGACCAAGAGCAAGGGAGATAACACTGCATTGATTGCTTAAAAATAAGATAGTATATCACAGAGATAACTTGCCACAATAAGTAATAGATTCTTGTCCAATAACATGCCTTGCAGCAGCAAGGGAAACGGAAAGAAAGAAATCTAATCCACGGGGTCGCCTTCACGCCTTGTGATCTTGTTCACCTTGGCGACGATGTGGGCAACCTGCGCCTTCAACGCCTCCTGATCTGCGTCGTCCGGCAAGGTCCGGAGGACGTTGACGACGTTGATGCCGGAGTTGCGGTACACGATCTTCGTCAAGACGCGCTCCAAGGTGCCCAAGCAGAGCCGACGCGCCTCGTCGGCCAACTGCACGGGGATCTTCTCCTGCAGCCGCGCGAGCGCCGGCGCGATTCCTCTGAAGAAGAGACTCAACTTGGCGCTGTGGGGGAGGTTCTCGTCCGGAGAGTACGTGAGATGCTCCGCCCTCAGCGCCACCATCTCCTTGTCAATGTTGGCGGCGGAGGTGACCAGATCATCAGTCCATTGCTCCACCGCCCGGCTGAAGTTGTTCGCTGAGACGGCGGCGCTCTCCACCAAGTTCCGCTCCTTGCGGAGCTCGTCCTTCAGCTTCGTCTCGCGGTCCCGGGCGGCGTCGAGCGAATCAGTCAAAGTGGAGACCTTCAACTCTAAGTCAGCGATTGAATCCTTGGCGGCTGTGAGCTCGTCGCCTTTCTTGGAGAGACGTACCTGCAAGTCAGAGTTGGTGTGGGCATCTTTCTCCCGCTCCACATTGAGCGTGGTGACTCTGTCCTCGCTCGCCTTCAGGTACCGCTCCAGCTGCTCCACCTTAAGCTCCAGGTCCCTCTTGGCAGTCTCCGCGGCGGCGGCTGCATCCTTTGCCTCCTTCAAGGCCCCGCCGATGGCCTGCTCCCGGGCGGTGAGTTCGTCGTCATGGGCGTCGAGCTCGACCTTCCGCTGGTTGAGCGCCCCCTCCCGCCGAGACAACTCCTCGGCGGCCAGCCGCTGCCGCTCTTCTGCCTCAGCCTTCTCCAGGAGGAAGGCTTGCTGCTCCCCGGCAAGCTCTTCCCGCTCCTCCGCCAAGTTGCGGAGGGCTGCCTGGTTGGCGGCACGGAGCTCCGCGGCGCGCTTATCCAGATCAACTCCAGCCTTGGCGGCAAGAGCCTCCCGAGACTCCAACTTCGCCTGCCTGGCCCGGTACAGGGCCAGGAGCCGGCGAAGTGGCTACTCCTCTTCGGGCTCGTCACTCCCGCCAAGCGCTTCAACAACCTTCAACCCCGCGGAGGCGAGGACCTCTCCGTCATAGGTCTCTCCCTCCACGGGGGCTCGCGACGAGGACGCCCACGGGACTTGTATGAAAACCCCATTGGGGGCCTCAAGGTAGACACCCGACCGCTCCGTGGAGGCGGAGGGGTCGGCGGCCGGTGCAGCGCTTGACGCTCCTGCTGCCTCCGGGCCAGCAGTTTGGTCGCCGGTCCCTTCCCCAGCCGCGGCGTCGACGGTCGGGGCGGTCTCCTCGACGACCGGCTCGCCAGTTCCCGCCGTTCCCTCAGCGGCAGTGGCGTTGCCGCCGTCGCCGTGCACCTCCTCCTCGGCGGTGGCCTCCGTCTCCATCCGCTCTGGGGCAGGGGAATCTAGCGGAAGAAAAAGAAAAGAAAAGAGTCAAGCAAATATCCAAAAAGACAAGTTCAAGAAGAAGAAGCTACAAGATTTACCTTCACGGACTTCTTCAACGACAGGCTCCCTCGCCGGGGAATTTTCCCTTGGCGCCGGAGTGGTGGCCCCTGCTGGCGGAAGGCCGCCTGCGCCCTCCCTTGGCGGGGTGCTCGCCCTTGTCGGGCTGCTCACCCTTGGCGGGGTGCCCGCCCTTGGCGGGGTGTCCGTCCTTGGCAGGGCATTCTCTCTCGCCGGGGAGCTCACCCTTGGCGGGGATGGTGGAGCAAGTAGCTCGTCGGAGGCGACCTCCGGGCGCTCCTGCGGCTGCGGCTCCACTTCTGCACAAGACAAACGAGACAACAAAATATCAGTACAAGCAACAACCCCAAGCGCGCCCGTCAAGCAGAAACATAGACCAGACTTACGCTGGGGGCTGCGCTGGGGGCTGCTCCTCGGAGCAGCAGGTTGGTCCGGCAAGGTTGCCGCTGGCACGTCTCCGGTCGCCGCGACGGGCGAGTCATCTTCAACTTCGACCACAGGGATCTTGGCCCTCTTCGCCATCCGCTGGGCCAGGGTCCTGAAAGCAAGGCAAAAACAAGATCAGAATCAGCAAGGAAAATCAAGACAAAGTCAACAGAAATAACAAGTTGCAAGTACTTACTCCTCTTCCTCGTCGTCGGAGCTAAGGGCGGAGAAGTCAAACTCCACCTGGGGTGCTCCTGCGCGAGGAGCTGGAGGAGAAGGCTCCCTCGGGCGCTTGGCGGTCTCCGAGGCTGTGGGCTGCGAAGACCCAGCCTCCGTCGTCGCCGAGGGCCGAGGAGCAGAAGGGGCGGCCGTTCCGCTCCGAGAGGATCCCCCTCCGCTTGGCGCTTGGGCACGGGGCGCCTCCTTGACGACTTTGCTCGTCCTGGAGGCGCGTGTTGCACGGCGCGCTGGCTGCTGTCGAGGCGCCTGCGGCCTCGTCGCCGTAGCCGCCTTGCGGAGGCGTTTCCTCGGTTGTTGCGTAGGACTTGCCGGAGGCGGGGAGTTCTCTGAAGACGAGGAGGCATCATCGTCAAGTCCCAGAGATCCACCGGAGTCTTCATCAGCCTCGACGTCCTCCTCCTCCTCCCCGGCAGGCCCGCTGGACCCAGCACCATGCCCGGCGGCCTCGCTCCCTCCGGCAACCTCGCTCTCTCCAGCGACCTCGCTCGTCCCGGCGAACTTCAGGGTAGGCACCCCGGAAAACTCATCGGGCGGAAGCTTGAGCAGCCTAAGGATTTCAGCCTCCTCTGCTTGGCTCACCGCGTCCGCGGCCTGTGCCTCATCCACTGTGTATCCAAAGTCACCCGCCGCCGCAGCTGCAGTGGCCTCCTCCACCCTGGAGGCGATGTAAGCTATATCCCGTGCTGTAGTGGCCCGGGTGAGGCCCCTGTTCTCCTCGGTGTTCTTGGGCGTCTCGACCAAGTTGTCGAAGAAGGACAGTACAGTATCCGGCGGAGGCTCTATCCAAGTAGGGTCGACGCCGTGGGAGTCGCACGCGGGCATCATCGCGCGCAAGGAATCACGAGCAGTACTGTTGCACAGCGGTACCACTCCCCGGGAAGGTCTGAACCACTCTGGATGGGCAGGGTCATTCTTGAAGAGCTCCTTGACCATCCCCTTCAGCTCCAGGGTGGTGAAATTGAAGTTCAGTCCAGGGCGCAGCCTCATGATATCTGCCGCATTGCCGAATTCCCAGGCGGCCCTTTTTCTTTCTTGTAAGGGGGCGATGCGGCGGCGGAGGAAATCTGCCCCAACCTCTCCGATAGTCAGATTGGCGGCCCGGAGACGAATAATCCTAATAAGGGCGATGCTAAGCTTGTTATCCTCCGGGGCCAATTCGCTCCAATTCCTGCCGCGCACTATGGCTGTTGTGCGCGGCGCAGTGAAGGGCTCAGGCCTGTCCTCCACCACCCAGCACCAATCTGCTCTACATTCTTCCCACTTGCCGCGGAGTTCTCCCTTCAGGTACGAATCCTTCTTGTTCAGCCTGAAGATCCAGGAGATACCGCCGGAGAGGGGAGCGCCAGCCTCTACTCTAGGCATAAAGAAATGGCGGAAAAGGGCTACATTTGGATGAATCCCAACATAGTTTTCGCACAGATGTGCGAAAACGGCCATCGTAAGGATGGCGTTGTGGGTGAAATCTAGGAGGTGGAGGCCATATGTGTTCATGATATCACAAAAGAACTCCGAGAACGGAGGGCACAGTCCACAGTGAAAGAAAGCAGCGAAGAAGAAGTACCCGCCGGGGAACATATCTTTGGCGACGGCGGGGAAGGCTCTAGTGCGGGGATGAGCTTTGGTCTCCCCCGACCATAACAGATAATATTTGTTCCGCAGCTCCTTCGCGCCAAGCCTCGGCGCGAAGACCACGCTCCACTTCCGCAGGGTGGCCAGCTTCGCCGCCTGCTCGGACTTCTCCTTCTTGGCCTTGTCCGCTTTCGCCTTGTCGCTCTTCGGACCCATGGCGGAGGCGGCGAGGGAAGAGGCGAGGAGCTCGACGACGCCGCGGATGCAGAAGACATCGGAGGAGGGGCGGGGGCAAGAAGAAGCGGAAGTTTTCTGGAGAATGAAGACGCAATGAAGACGATGGAGGGAACTGCCCCTGCTTCCTCTGCTTTTAAGGGGGAAGTGGGGGACGCTCCGCATTTCCCATCAAACAACAGGCCACGATCTCTCCCACGACGCCGCAATCGACGCGTGCCGTTAGGGAGGGATGCGGCGGATACAGAAGGGGATACGGCTTGCCGTGGGACGAGGGTGCCCGTGCACTGTTCTGGGCCTGGCCCAACAGCGCTCGGCACCGTGTGTGGCCCAGGCCCGGGGGCTCCTGTCGGTGTACTAAGATAGGGGTACCTTAGTACCCCAACTTGTGCACGGGCAGTAGCAGCTTCCCGCGGCAGGGTTTACCACGTGCTCGCCGGGAACCTCCCTGGTCCCTATGAAGCCATTCAAGAACAAAGAATACAAGTCAGAAGAACAAGGCCCCGGCAAGAGGAACTTGTCGGGAAGGCCGTACCAGGCTCGAGACTATCACTTTAGCACAAGGCCCTGGCAAGTGGAGCTTGCCAGGAAGACCAAGGAATACATACCTCAAGAGACGCCTCGGCGCATCATGCGCCCCGGCAGGCCCAGGGGAGCGACAAGCTTCCGGGCCGGGCAAGGTGCTTGCCGGGGAAACCTACGCGGTGTGCCCACGCTCCAGCTCATCTGCCCACGCGTCGCCCTGGGGCCCTTCCAGGGACGCGTGGCGGACGGCTGTGCAGCCTGGGGCACACGGTGGCAAGCCACGGTGACGAGGCTACCGCCGTGGCGAACGGAGACGCATGGACGGGCGCTTTTGGGGTCGACGACGACGGGCATTTAATGCCTTTGTCCCCCACTGTCAAGGTTAGGTGAAGACCACTGTTCATCTACTGTTCACGCACTGTTACAACTACCACCAAATTTACGCTTCTACCCTCCTCTACGTTGACACCTGTCGGTGACCCCTTTGAGCTATAAAAGGAGGCCCATGCACAACGTAGAAAGGGTTCGAAACCTAGACAACTCTCACGTTCGGTGTAGTAAAGAATGTAGATCTTCAAGCTCCCGAGCTCAATACAACCTAAGTAGGAGTAGGGTTTTACGCGTCCGTCACGGCCCGAACCTGGGTAAACTGCCTGCGTGCGCTCCTCGATCTGCTCTCCGTGCTCCCTCCGCTCCCTTACCGCAACGTAGAAGGGGCTCCGGTCCCATAGGTGCTCGTGGGAGGACAGTCCCCCGACACTGTGGAACCGGGGACCTTCGTGCTCAAGCTAACTCAACCATCCGTTACACCATCAGTTGGGCAAAGCAAGAAGAGGAAGTTGGTCTCCGGCGACTACTTGACGGCGGATCTTCCTGAAGCCGCCGCCAAGGTCCCCAAGATCAACGACCAAGTTGCTGAGGAACAGTCTGCTCCTGCGGACCCAAGGGTCTGTACAGTTGAAGCAGGCATTCCCGACAAGTCTTGCCCCAGCAAGCTTGCCGGGGGACGTCTAGCTCTGGCAGAGCCACAGGTTCTTGCCGTAGAAGCTGACGTCCCCGCAGCAGCATTAATGCCTTTAGTCCTTGTTGTTGAGCCCCAGGCTCCAGCATGGGCACAGCAAATTGTCCGTTTTCTTCAAACTGGAGAACTTCCCGAAGAGCCAGAAGAGATAGAGAGAATAACCAGGCAGTAAAGTATGTACCAGTTCGTCGGCAATGAACTGTGCAGAAGGAGACTCAATGGTGTCAGATTGAAGTGCATTTCCCGGGAAGATGGACACAAGCTGTTGGCAGAGATACATGGAGGCATATGTAGCCACCACATTGGCGCAAGAGCACTTGCCGGGAAGGTATTCCAGCAAGGTTTCTTTTGGCCAGAAGCCCTCCAAGATGCAACTGCACAAGTAACCAAGTGTGAAGCGTGCCAGTTCCATGCCAAGCAAATACACCAGCCAGCTCAAGCTCTCCAGACGATCCCTTTGTCCTGGCCCTTTTCGGTCTGGGGGCTCGACATCCTCGGCCCCTTTCCCCGCGCGGTCGGGGGCTTTGAGTACTTGTACGTCGCCATCGACAAGTTCACAAAGTGGCCAGAAGTGGAACCAGTGAGAAAGGTGACCGCACAGTCAGCAGTCAAGTTCTTCAGGTCAATTGTTTGCCGTTTTGGAATCCCTAACAGGATCATCACCGACAACGGCACACAGTTCACAAGTAGCACCTTCATGCAATACGTCCAAGACCTTGGCGCCAAGGTCTACTTCGCTTCTGTTGCTCACCCAAGGAGCAATGGTCAAGCAGAGAGGGCAAACGCTGAAGTGCTGCGCGGACTCAAGACAAGAACTTTCGACAGGCTTCACAAGTGTGGAAGAAACTGGATTGAGGAGTTGCCGGGGGCTCTTTGGTCAATCAGGACGACACCAAATCGAGCCACCGGACAGACACCCTTTGCTCTTGTCTATGGAGCAGAGGCAGTTCTCCCCACGAAACTCGTATACGGGTCTCCTCGAGTGCTCGCTTACGATGAGCTCGAGCAAGAGCAGCTGCGGCAAGATGATGCACTGCTCCTCGAGGAGGACCATCTCCAGGCTGCTGTACGAGCTGCTCGATACCAGCAAGCTTTGCGCCGCTACCATAGCCGCAAAGTCAAGGCCAGGAGTCTCGAGGAAGACGACCTTGTTCTTCGGCGTGTTTAGTCCGCCAAGAATTCCAACAAGTTGACGCCGAAGTGGGAAGGCCCTTATCGGGTGAGACAAGTCACAAGGCCCGGCGCTGTCCGCCTTGAGACCGAAGAAGGCTTACCGGTGAGCAACTCCTGGAACATTGAGCATCTTCGCAAGTTTCACCCATGAGGCGCGGTTGCCGTGATCCGCTCCGGCAACCAGTTTTAGTACAAGTCTTGCCGCTGTTGCATGTAAACCTTTGTACAAAACCGGGCGTAGACCCCGTGCATCAGTAAAACTTTTGTGTTTCGCACGACTTGTCATTTCATGCCTTTCCTTTTTCTTGCATGTATTATCTGACACTTTGTGCAGCACACACCCCCGGTAAGCAATAGCAAGCCGCAAGGCTCCATATATGTGTTTCCTCCCTTTTTCCTTCTTTCTCTCAAGAAGAAGAAGTGTTCCTCGCGCACAAGTTTGCCGGGGGGAAGGAGACAGTGGTATGGACCAAGTGCTGTTCAAGAAAGGAAAGCCTTGCCGGGAAGCAGACCGCACACAAAAGCTAAGTTGCCAAAGTTTGAGCATTCAAAATTTTTAAAATTCTTAGTTATCTTCCTTGAACGACCACCCTTTGTATGGAAAACCTGTGCGCGGAGGAACCAACCCGTGGCTAGCCGCGCCCTTACTTTGTTTCGAGCGCACTCAACGGCTTAAGTGAGCCGCGACAAGTGTCGCGCCCTTACTTCGTTTTCGAGTTTGCTCAACAACCTAAGTGTGCTGCGACTAGCCGCGGAGAGGTTTCTTGCCGGCAGGGGCATTGCCAGCAGGCTGCTGAAGTTCCGCACTCAGCGCTCGCGGCAAGGCTCCCTTTGCCGGCGAGTTCCCTAAAAGCGAAGGGTAAAAGCATACAAAGTAAAGGAATCGAGCAAGGGAGATAACACTGCATTAACTATCCAAAATAAAGTTATATTACAAGAAGACTTGTCGCTGTTCTAACAAACTACTGTCCATGACTTAATTGGCAGCGACAAGGGAAGTAGAAAGAAAAAAACCTAGTCTACACGGTCGCCGTCAACTCTCCTGATCTTGCCCACCTTGGCCACAATGTGGGCAACTTGAGCCTTCAACACCTCCTGGTCAGCGTCGGGCGGCAGGGTCCGGAGGACGTTCTCAAGGTTGATCCCGGGGTTGCGGTAGACGATCTTCGTCAACACTCGCTCCACAGTACCCGTGCAAAGCCTGCGCGCCTCGTTCGCCAGCTGTGTGGGGAGCCTTTCCCGTAGTTGCGCGAGGGCCGGCGCCACTCCTCTGAAGAACAGGCTCAGCTTGGCGCTGTGGGGGAGGTTTTCGTCGGGGGAGTACAAGAGGTGCTCCATCCCCAGCGCCACCATCTCCTTGTCGATGTTGGCGGCGGAGGCGACGAGCTCCTCGGTCCACTGCTCCAGCGTCTGCTTGAAGTTGTTCTGCGTGAAGGCGGCGCTCTCTAACAGTGCCCTCTCAGCCCGGAGATCTTCATTCAGCTTTGTCTCCCTGTTCCGGGCCCCGTTAAGTGACTCGGTGAGGGTGGACAGCTTCAACTCCAAGTCTGCGATGGAGTCCCTGGCGGCGGTGAGCTCCTGGCCCTTGTCGGAGAGACGCACCTGCAGCTCCGAATGGGCGTGGGCGTCTTTCTCCCTCGCCAACGTGAGCGCAGCAATCCTCTCCTCACTCGTCTTCAAGCTCGTCTCCAACTGCGCCACCCTCGCCTCCAAGTCCCTATTGGCGGTCTCTGCGGCAGCAGTGGCGTCCCTCGCCTCCTGCAGAGCCCCGCCAATGGACTGCTCGCGCGCGGTAAGGTCGTCCTCATGGCTATCGAGGTCGACTTTTCGCTGCCTGAGCTCTCCCTCCCGCCGAGACAGATCCTCGGCGGCTAGTCGTTGCTGCTCCTCAACCTCAGCCTTCTCGAGGATGAACGCCTGGTGTGCCCCGGCGAGCTCCTCCCGCTCCTCCGCCAAGTTCCGGAGAGCCGCTTGGTTGGCGGCACGGAGCTCCTCGGCGCGCTTCTCCAGATCGACGCCAGCCTTGGCAGCCAGAGCCTCTCGGGACTCCAGCTTGGCCTGCCTGGCACGGTACAAGGCCAGGAGCCGGCGCAGAAGCTGCTCCTCTTCGGGCTCGCTGCTGCTACCGGGCGCGTCGACAAGCCTCAGCCCGGCGGAGGCAAGGACTTCTCCATCGAAGCTCTCCCCCTTCACGGGCGCCCTTGATGAGGACGCCCACGGGACTTGGATGAAGACCCCGTTGGCGGCCTCCAGATAAATACCCGGCCGAGTCGCGGCAGCAGAGGGGTCGGCGGCCGGTGCAGCGTCCGGCGCACCTGCGGCCTCAGGGCCGTCAGTGCGGTCGCCGGTCCCCTCCCCAGCTGTCGCGTCAGCGGCCGTGGCGGTCTCATCGGCTGTTGGCTCCTCGGCGCCGGCCATCCCTTCAGCGGTGGTGGCGTCGCCAGCATTGCCGCGCGCGTCCTCCTCGGCGATGGCCTCTGTCTCCATCGGCTCCGGGGCGGGCGGATCTGACAAAAGAAAAAGAAGAATCGTCAAGCAAATATCCAAAAAGAAGAATTCAAGAGAAGAAAAGTACAAGGGTTACTTGCGCGGGCCTCTTCCTCTACGGGGTCCTTGCCGGGGAGTTCTCCCTTGGCGGCGTGGTGGTAGCCCCTGCCGGCGGAGGGCCACTGGTGCCTTCCCTTGGCGGGGTGACCACCCTTGGCGGGGTACCCACCCTTGGCGGAGTGCTCTCCCTCGCCGGGGAGCTCCTCCTTGGCGGGGAGGGTGGGACGAGCGGCTCGTCGGGAGCAGTCTCTTGACGCTCCTGAGGCTGCGGCTCCACTTCTGCACAAGTCAACAAGCAAACAAGGCATTAGCAAGGATAAGAAGCCCACGCGCGCCCGACGAGTGAAGAAGTAAAGAAGAAGACTTACGCTGGGGGCTGCCCTGTGGGGCAGCCGGCTGGTCCGGCAAGCCTATCGCTGGCGCGTCCCCTGCCGCTGCGTCGGGCTCGTCCTCAAGATCGACCACCGGGATCTTGGCCTTCTTCGCCGCTCTCTGGGCCAAGGTCCTGGAAGATGAACAAGATCAGAGTCAGGCAAAGAGAATTCAAGACAAGAGCAACAAAAATCAAAAGAAATAAAAGTTGCAAATGCCTACTCTTCCTCCTCCTCGTCGGAACTGAGGGCGGAGAAGTCGAAGTCCGCCTCGCGCGTCCCGGCGCGAGGGGCTGGAGGGGTAGGCTCCCTCGGGCGCTTGGCGGGCTCCGGAGCCGTGGTCTGAGAAGACCCTGCTCCGGTCATCGCCGAAGACCGAGGGGCGGAAGGAGCGCCAGAGCCAGTTCGGGAAGATCCTCCTCCGCCTGCCGCTGAGGCGCGAGGCGCCCCCTTAACGGCCTTGCTCATCGTAGTGGTGCGCGTAGAGCGACGCTGCGGTTGCTGATGGGCCGCCGGCTGCCTCGCCGTGTCAGTGGCCTTGCGGAGGCGCTTCTTTGGCTGTGGCGGAGGACATGGTGGTGGCGGAGAATTCTCCGAGGATGAAGAGGCGTCGTCGAGGCCCAGAGACCCGCCTGAGTCTTCTGAAGGGTCGCCCGATTCGGCGTCCTCCTCGGTGGGCTCATTTAACTCTATGCCCTGCCCGGCAGCCTCGCTCGTCCCGGCAGGCTCCCCGGCAGGCCTCAACAATTTGAGGACCTCTTCCTCCTCGGCCCGACTCACCGCGTCCGCTGCGTCCGCCTCGTCCAAGGAGTACCCAAACTCACCCGCGGCCTCAGCTGCGGCTGCCTCCTCCATTCTGCTAGCGATATACGCCACATCCCGGTCGGTGGTCTCGCGGGTGAGACCCTTCTTCTCTTCGAGATTGATCGGCAGCTCAACCAAGTTGTCGAAGAAAGCTTGTGCAGTTTCTTCTGAAGGCGCCAGCCAAGTGGGGTCAACCCCGTGGGAGTCGCACAGAGGCATTGCCGCGCGGATAGCACTAAGGGACGAGTTGTTACATAATGGAACCACTCCCCGCGACGGGGCAAACCACTCCGGGTGCTTGGGGTCATGCTTGAACAGCGAGCGGATCATCCCTTTGAGTTCCAAGACGGTGAAATTGTAGTTGAGGCCGGGGCGCAACCTGCCCCGACCTCACCTACAGTAAGGTTGGCTTACCGGAGGCGAATAATCCTAGTGAGGTCTATCTTCAGCTTCTCATCCTCCGGAGCTAGATCACTCCAATCCTTGCCGCGCACTATTGCAGCTCGGCGAGGGGAAGTAAACTGCTGGGGTCCCTCTTCCATAATCCAGCACCAATCGGCCCTCCACTCCTCCCACTTGCCGCGGAGCTCTCCAATCAAGTACGCCTCTTTCTTGTTGAGCCTAAAGATCCAAGAGATGCCACCGGACAGAGGGGACCCAGACTCTACTCGAGGTGTGAAGAAATGGCAGAAGAGAGCTACGTTGGGGGTGACTCCGACGAAGTTTTCACACGGATGTGCGAAAACGGCCAAGGTTAAGACTGCATTCGGGGTGAAATCGAGGAGGTGGAATCCATATGTGTTCATAACGTCGCAGAAGAACTCAGAGTATGGAGGGCAGAGACCACAATGGAAGAACAGAGCAAAGTAATGGTAACCTCCCGGATACATGTCGCAGGCTTCGGCAGGGAGAACCCTGCTGCGCGGGTGAGCTTTCGTCTCCCTCGACCAGAACAAGTAGTACTTGTCCCTCAGCTCCCTCGCGCCGAGCCTCGGCGGGAAGACCACCATCCTCTTCCACATTGCTGCTAGCTTCGCCGCCTTGTCGGACTTCGCGTTCTTCGCCTTGTCGCTCTTCGGGGCCATGGCGGGGACGGCGAGGGGGGTCGGCGGCGCTGGGGAGGCTGGCCGCGGCGGAAGAAGGGTGGAGCTCCGCTCTGTTTTGACCTTTGGGGAGGAGGAGAGCGGCGGGGGTTTCTGGAGGTTGAAGACGCAATGAAGCAATGGGGGGAAACTGCCCCTGTTTCCTCTGCTTTTAAGGGGGGAGCGGGGGACCTTCCGCATTTTTCCATTAAAGAAACAGGCCACGATCTCTCCCACGACGCCGCAATCGACGCATGCCGTTAGGGAGGGATGCGGCGGATAAGGAGTGGGATACGGCGCGCCGTGGGCCGCGTGTGCCCGTGCACTGTTTTGGGCCTGGCCCAACAGCGCTCGGCACCGTGTGTGGCCCAGGCCCGGGGGCTCCTGTCGGTGTACTAAAGTAGGGGTACCTTAGTATCCCGACTTGTGCACGGGCAGTAGCAGCGTCCCGTGGCAGGGCTTGCCATGCGCTTGCCAAGGCCCACTCTAGTTCCTTTGGAGCCATTCAAGAACAAAATTTTCAAGTTAAGAAACAAGACTCCGGCAAGAGGAGCTTGTCGGGAAGGCCGCTCTAGGCTCAAGATCATCCCTTCAGCACAAGACCCTGGCAAGAGGAGCTTGCCAGGAAGGCCAAAGCATGTCATTTTAGAAGACTTGTCGTGGCGCATCGCGCGCCCCGGCAAGACCCCGAGGGCGACAAGCTTCCGGGCCCGGCAAGGTAGCGACCGCGGCAAGGCGCTTGCCGCGGCAAGCTTTCGCTGTGTGCCCGCGCTCCAGCTCATCCAGCCACGCGTCGCCCTGGGGCCCCTCCTGGGGCACGTGGCGGAAGGCTGTGCAGCCTGGGGGACACGGTGGCAAGCCAAGATGACAAGGCCACCGTCGTGGCGAACGGAGACGCCCGGACGGACGCTTTTGGGGGCGACAGCGACGGGCATTCAATGCCCTTGTCCCCCACCGTTTGGGTTAGGTACAAGACACTGTGCATACACTGTTACAACTACCACCAATTTTACGCTTTTACCCTCACCTACGTTGCCACCTGTCGGTGACCCCTTGACCTATAAAAGGAGGCCCATGCACAACGTAGAGGAGGTTCCGAAACTCGATCACTCCCACGCTCGGTGTAGCTAGTACTGTAGGTCTTCTTGCTCCCGAGCCAAGAACTCAATAACAAAACCAAGGCAGGAGTAGGGTTTTACGCATCCGTGCGGCCCGAACCTGGGTAAACTGCTCGCGTGTGCGCCTCGATCCGCTCTTTGTGCTCCCTCCGCTCCCTTGCCGTACCGAAAAGGGGCTCCGGTCCCATAGGTGTTCGTGGGCGATCAGTTTCCCCGACAGCATGACTCTAATATCACTATCCTCATATCTGAAAACAATTATCAAGCATCCAACATCTCATCATATTCAATGCACTTAGTGTGAATTTTTTTACTACATTGACATTGGATGTCTATCATGTGAAGACTACTTTCTTTAGCCTAAACACATTACCATGATGTTTTAATAGACTCTCAAATAGATATAAGTGAAGCATGAGAGTTCAACAATTTCTACAAAATATTACCACCACCGTGCTCTAAAAGATGTAAGTGAAGCACTAGAGCAAAAACTATTCAACATAAAAGATATAAGTGAAGCACATAGAGTGTTCTAACAATTTCTAGGCCATATTTAACTCTCTCAAATAGGTGCGTCCAGCAAGGATGATTGTGACAAACTAACAAGCAAAGACTCAAATTATACAAGACGTTCCAAGCAAAACACATATCATGTTGCGAATAAAAATATAGCTCCAAGTATAGTTACCGATGGATGAAGACGAAAGAAGGGATGCTTCCCGGGGCATCCCCAAGCTTAGGCTTTTGATTATCTTGAATTTACTTGGGGTGCCATGGGCATCACCAAGCTTAGGCCTTTGCTACTCCTTGTTTCATAGTCCATCAAAGCAATACTCAAAACTTGAAAACATCACAACACAAAACTTAGACAAAAATTCTCGTGAGCTCCGTTAGTATGAGAAAGCAAACCACTACTCAAAGTTGTAGCAATGAATTCATGCTTCGTTTGTATTGGTGTTAAACCTACTGTATTCCAACTTCTCTATGGTTCATATCCTCCAATACTACTCATAGATGCATCAGAATAAGCAAACAACACACGAGAAACAGAATTTGTCAAAAATAGAACAGTCTGTAGTAATCTGCAGGTTTCGCCTACTTCCGGAACTCCAAAAAATTCAAACTAAATTGGTAAATTTGTGGAATTTGTCTACCAATCATCTGCAAAAACAATCAACTAAAAAGCACGCTCCAGTAAAATCTGAAGACTACTTTAGCGAGCGCTAACGATTCTGTTTTTCACAGCAAGATCACATAAACTTCACACAAGTCTTCCCAAAGGTTCTACTTGGCACAAACACTAAACAAAACATGAAACTACATCTAATCGGAGGCTAGATGCACTATTTATTCCCTAACAGCAACAAAAAAATATAAAGTTGGGTTGCCTCCCAAGAAGCGCTATCGTTTTACGCCCCTAGCTAGGCACGATACAAGATAAATCTAGGTATTGTCATCCTTGGAAGGCAATCCATAAGTGGCTCTCATGATGGATTCATATGGTAATTTGATTTTCTTTCTAGGAAAGTTTTCCATGCCTTTCCTTAAAGGAAATTGGAATCTAACATTTCCTTCCTTCATATCAATAATTGCACCAATCGTTCTAAGGAAAGGTCTACCAAGAATAATAGGACACGAAGGATTGCAATCTATATCAAGAACAATGAAATCTACTGTCACATAATTCCTATTGGCAACAATAAGAACATCATTAATTCTTCCCATAGGTTTCTTAATAGTGGAATCCGCAAGATGCAAATTTAAAGAACAATCATCAAGCTCATGGAACCCTAGCAAATCACACAAAGTTTTTGGGATAGTGGAGACACTTGCACCCAAATCACACAAAGCATAGCATTCATGATCTTTTATTTTTATTTTAATAGTAGGTTCCCATTCATCATAAAGCTTTCTAGGGATAGAAACTTCCAACTCCAGTTTTTCTTCATAAGATTGCATCAAAGCATCAACTATGTGTTTGGTGAAAGCTTTATTTTGACTATAAGCATGCGGAGAATTTAGCATGGATTGCAACAAGGAAATACAATCAATCAAAGAGCAATTGTCACAATTGAATCCCTTGAAATCCAAAGTAGTGGGTTCATCACTATGCAAAGTTTTAATCTCTTCACTCCCACTTTTAGGAATTTTAGCATCAAGATCTAAAAACTCTGAATCATTGGGACACCTTTAAGCAGAATCATCTCCAATCCTATCTTCATCAAGATTTATACTACAAAACAAGGATCTAATAGGAGACACATCAATAACTTTCAGATCTTCATCTTTATTTTCATGATAACTAGAAGAACACGATTTAATATAATCCTCTCTTTTAGCACGCATCCTAGCGGTTCTTTCCTTGCATTCATCAATGGAAATTCTCATGGCTTTGAGAGACTCATTGATATCATGCTTAGGTGGGATAGATCTAAGTTTCAAAGAATCAACATCAAGAGTAATTCTATCCACACTTCTAGCCAATTCATCAACCTTAAGCAATTTCTCTTCAAGCAAAGCATTGAAATTATTTTGCAAGATCATAAACTCCTTAACACTAGTTTCAAATTCAGAAGGCATCTTTCCATAAGAGTTGTTGTGGGAATTACCATAATTATTAGAGGAATTAGTAGGAAAAGGCCTAGGATTAAAATTACCTTTATAAGCATTGTTACCAAAATTATTCCTACCAACAAAATTCACATCCAAAGATTCATTGTTATTCTCAATCAAAGTGGACAAAGGCATATCATTAGGATCAGAAGAAGCACCCTTAGCAGCAAATAATTTCATAAGTTCATCCATCTTTCCACTCAAAACACTAATTTCTTCAATAGCATGCACTTTTTTTACTAGTAGATCTTTCGGTGTGCCATTGAGAATAATTAACCATAATATTATCTAGGAGTTTGGTAGCTTCTCCTAAGCTAGTTTCCATGAAAGTGCCTCAGGTGGCCGAATCTAAAAGATTTCTAGAAGCAAAATTCAAGCCAGCATAAAAGTTCTGAATAATCATCCATAGATTCAAACCATGTGTAGGGCAATTACGTATCATCAATTTCATTCTCTCCCAAGCTTGTGCAACATGCTCATGATCTAGTTGCTTAAAATTCATAATATCGTTTCTAAGAGAGATGATCTTAGCAGGAGGGAAATATTTAGAGATAAAAGCATCTTTGCACTTATTCCACGAATCAATACTATTTCTAGGCAAAGAGGAAAACCAAGTTTTAGCAGGATCTCTAAGTGAAAACGGAAATAACTTCAATTTAACAATATCGTTATCCGTATCCCTTTTCTTTTGCATATCACACAAATCAACAAAGTTGTTTAGATGGGTAGCGGCATCTTCACTAGGAAGGCCGGAGAATTGATCTTTCATGACAAGATTCAACAATGTAGCATTGATCTCACAAGATTCAGCATCGGTAATAGGAGCAATCGGAGTGCTAATAAAATCATTGTTGTTGGTACTGGAGAAGTCACACAATTTGGTATTGTTCTGAGCCATAGTGACAAGCAAGCAATCCAACACACAGAAGCAAACAAGAAGCAAGCGAACGATAAACACACGGCGGAAGAAGGGCAAATAAAATGGCAAGGGTGAAGTGGGGGAGAGGAAAACGAGAGGCAAATAAATGTAATGCGAAGGATAAGGGTTTGTGATAGGTACTTGGTATATGACTTTTGCGTAAGCCCCCCCGGCAACGGCGCCAGAAATTCTTCTTGCTACTTTTTGAGCTTGTGTTGTATTCCCTCGAAGAGGAAAGGGAGATGCAGCACATCCCCAAGCTTAATTCATGCTCGTCCTCGAGTAGGTAAATGATAACAAGCATAATTTCTGTGGTGACATGCTATCAACCATATAAGAACTTTTAAGTAAAGCAATCAAGGCATGTAATCCAATTCAAGTCATAACAAGCAAGAGTCTATATTAGCATGGTAACAAGTAACATAAGAACATAAAGGTGCAAGAGCTCTCGCTGTCTGTGACTCGAATGTCTCCAAATGGTGTTTGCGTGCAAGAGAGGAGATAGGGATATATGAGAGAGTAAAACATAGGTTTTGTATTGTTGAGAACTTAATCTACTAAAGTTTCACACTTGGTCTTCTTTGGAATCTTATCTTGACTCATCCCCGGACCGTCAGCCAGGTACAAGTCAAAATGATCCACTCCCTTTCGATATTTTGAGCACTCATGCAATGGATGAGCGTAAGCAAGAAAGTCGACACTTAGGATGGCAAAGAGAGAAAAATGATAGAGGGGGAAGACAAAAAAGGTGTGAAAGGCTCACATCAATGAGGACAATCATCGGCGAGAGAAAGCCAAATGATAGATATGATGTGAGGAGTAGGGATTGCCATGCAACGGATGCACATATGAGCTAAGGTAAGCTCTCCAATGGAACTAGTGGGGGTGCATCCAACTTGCTTGATCAAGAAGACCTAGAGCTCTTTTGAGGAGGCTCATCATTGGAATATACAAGCCAAGTTCTATAGTGTAAAGGTCCCCACATAGCTATATGCATAAATGATAATCTCTATGGAGTACAAGGTATAAGATGGAGTACGAGTGTGAATCTCTCAAAAGAAATAGTAGTGTGCCCCCTTCTCTCTTTTTATTTCTTTTTCTCTTTTTTTCTCTTTATTTTTATTTTTTTTTGTGGCCTCAATGGCTCTTTCTATTTATCTCTCATTTGTCCTCTTTGGGATCTTTTTATTTTGTCCTCTTTGGGATCTTTTGATTTGTCCTCTTTGGGATCTTTTCCTCACTTTAGGGGCAACACTCTATGTATTACAAGAAGTATAGAAGATCTTTCACACTTTACAAAAGTACTCAACATAAAGAAAATGATACTATCATGATGTATGCAAATGTATGCCTCTGCCAGTGTAGCAGGATATGCAATGATACTAGCGCGTCATGTAGCAATGATTAGGGCAAGGCCCAACTAGCATGCGGCTCATCGATCAAGCAAAAAGCATGTATGACATGAAGATCAAGTCATGAGAAGATGGATGTTGCATGGCAATGTATCTCGGAAAGGCTATGGAAATGCCTTAATAGGTAGGTATGGTGGCTGTTTTGAGGAAGGATATAATGAGGCTTATGATGACAGAGCATATCGTGCCGAGGATTTGGATGCACCGGCGAAGTATGCGCCAACTCTCGAGGTGAGAAAGGGCAATGCACGGTACCGAAGAGGCTAGAAAAATATGGATAGGTGGAAGTGTCAACTTTCGAATACTCACATTAGTCCCAAGAACTCATGCACTTATTATCGGTAACTCTCAATCTAATTAGGAGGTTCACAAAGAGACAAGTACCCCGAGGAGGTGTGTATGGGGGTTTGGTTAGCCTTGCGCATCCTCGACCCATGGTACGTGAGTGTACTCTAATATTCGATCCCTCCAAAGATTAGTGATCCATTTAGTAGCTAAAGTTCTCAACTATTTTGTAGGTTTTCGAAAATAAACACGGATTGCCCAAAATACGACATCTATCACTAATAGGCTAAAGCTCTTAACACCAAAAGTTCAGACATTACTCATGGCAATACCTCAAAACTATTGCAAGTTACTACTAAAATTAAATAGCAACCTCAATTACCTACTTTAAGTTTAAGACACACAACTTAGTGCAACAGACAAACTCTCTTAACAAGATAAACATGAAAACTCAAGAGAGTTCAACAACCAACTAAACAAAAGCTCTTTAAAAAGAAAAGCATGAAAACTAAGAGCTAAACATGACAGTAGCTATTGAAAGACAAAGAACATACATAGCAAAGATAAGCATGAAAATCCTATGTTGTGTTCTAGGTTGAAGTGGAGCGTGTTTCTCTCCCACACAAACAAAGCTGGGTTCTAACTCGTTATGAACAGCAAGCAAAGCTAAAGAAAACTAAAAAGGAAACTAAAAGCAAGACGCTCCAAGCATAGCACATAACGCATGAAGTGATTAAAATATAGTGGAACGAAAGACGAACTGATAATTGTTGATGGAGAAGGGGATGCACGGGGGCATCCCCAAGCTTAGACGCTTGAGTCTTCTTGAATATTTCTTGAGGGTGCACGGGGGCATCCCCAAGCTTGAGCGTTTTACCCTCCTGAATCTTTTTATCATCTTCCCTCGCACACTTGAAAACTCCCTTCATACATAACTCATCATAATCTGATTAGCGAGGTTAGTACCCATAATAAAATAATTTTTCCTTGCTGGAAATAAAGATAATCTTGAAGACCTACTGTTTCTCAAGATTGCCAAAATGTTTTTGCAAAGAAAAAGCAAGCTCAAGGTTTGCAAAACGAAGAAAAGGCAAAACAGGACAGAATCTGTGAAAAACAGACCAGCAGGTAGTAAATAATTTTTTCGGGGCACTTCTGCAACTCAAATCAAAAAACTCAGAACAGACGCCCGAAAGCCAATTGTATAGAGCACGCTGTCGAAACAATTCAGACCAAAAAGATGATCTGGTGATTTTATACGAATTTTTCTGTCCAAGAACAGAATCTGTTTCCTGGACAGCACGTCACAACGTTTGAACTTTCTTGCAATCGGAGGCTAAACTTGGCACAAAGCTGAAAAGAAAAGATACAATGATGATGCTACTGTAGTAACAAACATCAAGACACAACAAAAGCAAAATAAAACTTTATTCATTGTGGGCTGCCTCCCAAAAGCGCTTTCTTTTATGCCTTTAAGCTAGGCATAATGCAAAAAGATCAAGTTGTATCAATTGAACCATCATCAAGATCATCAAAAAGCTCTTCAATAGTACAACTAGTCTTAAGAGGACTTTCAAGTAAAGGCCTAATAGAGATACTTCTAGGGAGAAGACCAAAAGGTAAAAAGTCAATGGAAGATTCATTTATAAATTTATCAAAGAGAGGTGTTTCTTCCAAAGTCTTCACAGTTTCAACCCCTTTGGCAATAGATGGATTACTTTTGGAACGAGGAGCCTTTGGAGCGTAAACGAACTTAGGCTCCTTCTTTGCCGGAGTTTCTACCTTTTTGGTTTTGATTGAGGAGAAAGTAGTTCCTAAAGTGTCAAAGATTTCCTCAATCTTGTCTATCCTAGAAGAATCCAAGTCACGGGATTTGATGGTCTCCAAAGTTTTGAGAATTTTATGCATGGAGCTATCAAGCCTTTTCAAATTCCCTTGGATCTTACGGTCCAACTCATTTATCTTATTAATGTTTGGCATCTCTAGCTCTATCTTTTCAAGTTTTTTCATAATGTGAGCTAGGGTAATGTCCTCTTGAATGCTAACAATAGGGGGATTTCCAACAAGATTTTCAATAATACTAAGAGATTCCCAAACTGGGGCTTCTAGGAAATTTCCATTGATAGCAGAATCTAGAATAAACCTATTCCAAGAAGTAATTCCAACATAAAAATTTCTAAGCAGGATAGTAGTAGATTGCTTCTTGGTGGCTCTTTTATGAGAATCATTAATTCTATACCAAGCAACTTTTAGACTTTCCCCACTTCTTTGTTTAAAGGTGAGAACTTCTGCCTCACCAAAGGCAAAAGGACCAGACATAATGCCAACTAAAAAGCGAGATAACTATTTTTGTGATTTTTGATAAAAGACACTAAAGCAAAAACTGAAAGGTAAACTAACAAGACTAAAAAGCAAAGATAAAAGATAGCGTGCAACTCCCCTATCTTGAAGAGTGGAGTCCCCGGCAACGGCGCCAGAAAACTTTGCTTGATGGCTTCTCGCCCCTCGTTGGTTACCCCAAGTGGAAGGTTGAGATGTAGCGTAGCGGCAAATTTTCCCTTGGCAAAGATACCAAGGATCGAATCCCGTGAGACTCCGAGGGTCGACAAGAAGGTGTCAATAGCGCCAGAGACTTTTGCTTGACAGGACCTGCACACAGATACAAATAACTTTGCTCCCAACGAGTACAGAGAGGTTGTCAATCCCTCCGGTCTTGTCGTTTACAAAGGATCAAACGCAAGAGATAATAGTGATAGGTATGACTGCAACTAGTAAATAAGAACAGGAAGTAAATAACGGGTGTGATCAGTGATGGTAATATGGACCGGGGTCCCATGATGTTCACTAGTGATGTCTCTCTCCCAAAAGACGATAAAACAGCTAAGCGAGGTAAACGAATTACAGCTGGGCAATTGACAGGATTATGTGCACAAACCAATGCTAACTATGTTGTAAGAAAGGTAGAGGCTCAAAAGCATGGGCGGTACGCCAAGGCAAGTAGACCGAAATCCATCTGCATCTACTACTAATCATCCACCTTGAGATATCTATCCAGAACATCTCGCTGGTATTAAGTTGCGAGTCCCACCCATAGTGTAAACTCAAAGCAACAGACAACTGCATTAAAAGAACTTTGCGTAAAGTAAACAATCCTTGCACCCGCAAGTACAAGCACCGTTGTTTTCCCCCTTGTGGCAACAGCACATCCCTTAGACTCATGTTTATGTCACTCAAGCTAGTCATCGAGGGGCATGAACCCACAATCAAGCATAACGTTCCCTCTTGGAGTTACTACCTACTACTCGGCCAAAGCAATAAATAGCAACGGAGAACATGCAAGAATTACTCAAAAACATAAATATAAAAGAGGTGAATCAAATATATTACTCACACACAATCTGAACATAATCTCATAATCCATCGGATCCCAGCAAACTCAGCATAGCAACAGCATAAAGATTACATATGTGCCTCGATCATGTAGGGCAGCTCACGAGGTCTAATCGGTGAAGAACAAAGAGGATAGGAGAACATCACATAGCTACTGGTCATGGACCCATGGTCCAAGGGAGACTACTCACAACTAATCCGAGAAGCGTCCATGGTGGTGGAGAAGCTCCCGGTGGTGGTTCTCCCCTCCGACAGGGTGCCGGGAAGAGTTCTCCTGGTGCTCCCGATCTTGGAAGCGCGGCGGCGGCGGAACAGAGATGAGATCGCGAAAAAGGGTTCTGTCCTCGAGGGTTTCGGGACGCGTGCTAAATATATGCCAAAGGGGGGGCACCAGAGGCGGAGAGGGGGGCCCAGGCGCCCCCCCCCCCGGCGCGGCCAGGAGGGGGGCCGCGTGGGCAGGCCGCCTGGGCTGCCCCTGGCTCCCCTCTAGCCCCACTTCTGGCGCGTGGAAGCTTCTGGAGCGCTGATTTTTTATATATTTTTTCCGGAATTGTTCTGGCAATTTAAGTAATGAGAAAACCTGAAATACAAAAACAGCAGAAAACAGAAACTGGCACTGGGGTGCACTGAGTTAATAGGTTAGTCCAAATATGATCAAAAGTGTATGGAAGTGCATAAATATCATAGCAATATCACACAAAAGAGGCATGGAGCAAGCAGAAATTATAGATACGTTTTGGACGTATCAACAGCACAGTAGCGTAAGTATTTCCCTCAGTTTTTGAGAACCAAGGTATCAATCCAGTAGGAGACCACGCGCGAGTCCCTCGCACCTGCACAAACAAATAAGAACTTCGCAGCCAACGTGATAAGGGGTTGTCAACCCTTTACGGTCACTTAAGAAAGTGAGATCTGATACAGATGATAGTTTATATTTTTGGTATTTTTGTTTATAAGAACAGAAAATAAAAGCGATAAAAGTAAAGTAGATGTAGATTGATATGTTGAGAATAGACCTGGGGGCCATATTGTACTCTAGTGGCTTCTCTCAAGATAGCGATATTCTACGGCGGGTAAACAAATTACTGTCGAGCAATCGATAGAAAAGCGAATAATTATGAGACTATCTAGGCATGATCATTGTATATAGGCATCACGTCCGAGACAAGTAGACCGACTCCTGCCTGCATCTACTACTATTACTCCACACATCGACCGCTATCCAGCATGCATCTAGTGTGTTGAGTTCATAAGAACAGAGTAAGGCCTTAAGCAAGATGACATGATGTAGAGGGATAAACTCAAGAAATATGATATAAACCCCAACTTTTTATCCTCGATGGCAACAATACAATACGTGCCTTGTTGCCCCTACTATCACTGGGAAAGGACACCGCAAGATTGAAACCAAAGCCAAGCACTTCTCCCATTGCAAGAACTATAGATCTAGTAGGCCAAACCAAACCAATAATTCAAAGAGACTTGCAAGGATATTATGAGCTCACATAAAAAGTTCAGAGAAGAACCAAATATCTTTCATAGATAACCTTGATCATAAACTCACAATTCATCGGATCTCGACAAACACACCGCAAAAAGAGATTACATCGAATAGATCTCCTCGAAGACCGAGGAGAACTTTGTATTGAGATCCAGAGAGAGAGAAGAAGCCATCTAGATACTAGCTATGGACCCGAAGGTCTATGGTAAACTACTCACAACTCATGGTGAGGGCGATGATGATGATGATGATGATGAACTCCGTGATGGATCCCCCTCCGGTGGAGCTCCGGAATAGGCTCCAAGAAGGGATCTCACGGGAACAGAAGGTACGGCGGTGGAATTAGGGTTTTCTCTCTGTTCCACGGAGGTTCTAGGGTACGTAGACTTATATAGGAAGAAGGAGGGCACCGGGGGACGCTCGAGGGGGCCACGAGGCAGGGGGCGCGCCCTGGGAAGAGGGGCGCGCCCCCCACCCTCGTGGGCCACCTCTTGATCCCCTGACGTGGTTCTCCAGCTCCGCGTGCGTGATTTTCTCCAAAAATATTTCTCACCAAGTTTTCATTCCGTTTGGACTCCGTTTGATATTCTTTTTCTACAAAACTCAGAAACAGGCAAAAAAACAGCAATCTGGACCGGGCCTTTGGGTTAGTAGGTTAGTCCCAAAAATGATATAAAAGTGAATGATAAAGCCCATTAAACATCCAAGACTTCATAAATAATAGCATGGAACAATAAAAAATTATAGATACGTTGGAGACATATCATGCAGCTCCTCTGTATCTTGCTATATCGTGGCGTATGTCCGACGGTTGTGGTGTTCGGTATTGACTCCAAACTAGTATGTCACCGGCGCGATTTGTTTGATAGCCGCCGTCCCATGCAGGAGCCCGGTCCCTAGGTAGGTATATACACCTGGTCTTGCTAGCTTTTTTGTTCAGGTCCTCACGCAGATCGTGTTTTCGGACTTGGGCCGCATCCTCCTTTCCTTTACGGAGTGGTGGTGCGGGCTTGTGTACGCCATTGCTAGCTACTCTGTCCCATCCGTGAGGTGGTCGGTCCGGCTTGTCGGCGGTGTTATTCTTTGGTGGGACGGGCGCAACGGCCTCATCGTCGAATTCGGGCAGCAGCTTATGCTTAGGATAGCCTTTGGTTTGGCCGTTAACGCCATGTTTTTGTTCGGCGTCTAGGACCTCGTTCCATCTATCATTAAGCGTGTCATGTGCGGCTCGAAGCTGTCTTTGCTACTTTTTCAAGCTCCTTGCGGTGGCAATAAGCCTCCGGTGGAAGCGTTTTTATTCTGAGGGTTCTTCTGGGACGATGAATTCCTCGTCGCCCAGGCTATCCTCTTCTTCGAAGACTGGTTCATAAGTACCATCTTCGGCATCGCTGTCATCGAACTGCAGCTTCGGACTCTGTTCACCATCCTCTCGCTCCTCCTGCTCTATCGCTGGGTCTGCGGAGTCTTTGGCTTTTTCCGGAATGTCACCGTCATTAGTCACGGTGTTGTTGTCCTTACCTTTACGGGATTTAGTTCGGCATTTTGGACGTCGGCACTTGGGAGGTTCTTCGGCGGGCTTGTCCTCTACGGGATTGTTTTCGCCGTCGCCTTCCGCCTTTTTGGGTGTATCCACCATGTACACGTCGTATGAAGACGTGGCCATCCACGGGCCGGCCTTGATCTGGATCCGCTTTAGTTTCGAGGTCCATCCCTTCGAAGTCTTCGGAAGCATAGTCAAGTAGATCGGTTAGATCTTCGACCGTGGCTACCAAGTGGATGGTGGGTGGGGAACGAAATTCTTCATCAGCCTCCAGTTCGAACTGGATATAGTGCGGCTGTGTGTTCTCATCCAAGGAGAGAGATCTTAACGACCTTAACATGTCGCCAAGGGGTGAGTGCTGGAAAATATCTGCACCACAGAATTCGGCAATATGTGCCTGATCGGATTTGAAGGGTGCGGTTACGCACGATTCTGAATTAGAGACCGGAGTTGAGTCCGTGTACGGCTCCAACGCCATAGAGTCTGCAGCTCCCGTGGTGGGGTTGAGCTTCCCGTCTTCAGGTGACACAATCTGTTCTGGATCTAGGGCCAGAACTGTTGCAGATGCTATTTCCTGATCCGATGACAGAGTTAGGTCATGATCATCGTGGCGGCAGAGAGAGGTTGCCACTGGCTCGAATCCGGCGAAGATCAAGTCTCCGCGGATATCAGCAACATAGTTCAAGCTTCTGAATCTGACATGATGGCCAGGGGCGTAGCTCTCAATCTGCTCAAGGTGGCCTTCAGTGTTGGCACGAAGCGCGAAGCCGCCGAACACGAAAAGTTGGCCGGGAGGGAAAATTCCCTCGGCGTCGCCGTTGCAGTTGACGACGTGATCCATCAATCCTTCCGTCGACGACATAGTGGAACTCTCAATGAAAGCACCAATATCGGTGTCAAAACCGGCGGATCTCAGGTAGGGGGTCCCGAACTATACGTCTGAGGGTCGATGGTAACAGGAGGCTGGGGACACGATGTTTACCCACGTTCAGGCCCTCTCGATCGAGGTAAAACCCTACTTCTTGCTATATTAATATGGACGAATATGAATACAAGAGTTGATCTACCTCGAGATCGTAATGGCTAAACCCTAAGTCTAGCCTATGAGGATATTATGATTCTTTTAGCCTCTACGGACTAAACCCTTCGGTTTATATACACACCGGAGGGGCCTAGGGTTTGTACATGGCATCTTGCAGAGGAAGGAAAATCTACACCCGAGCCTAAAACTTGCCATTACAGGAATACAGGAGTTCTATCCGGATACGAGAGATGATCTTCTGTAATAATCATCACGGCCCACCAGTCCAGCCCACCAGGAGTTTGTCCGGCCACATGAGGACCCCCCCGATCCAGGACTCCCTCAACGGGTTTGCTATGTCGCGCCTGATGGGGTGGCTTCTCGGTGTTGTGGTGCGACGGTGGAGGTGTCCCTATGTTAGTCAATAGGTCCCGGTGTGGTGGTGACTTGCGTAGCACTCCCTAGCCAATAGGCTAGGCTCCTCTTCCTGTGTACGACATGAAGGACATGATCAGAGGCTGCGATGACTCCTGTATTGTTGGTCATGTTTGGGCGTGACTAGTGGAATGTGTGGCATTGTGCGAGAAAGCCATGCTCTGCAGGTGTTCTGTAATCGATGATGGCAACAACTTTAGGTGTCGCTCACCTCTACGGATGCATTTTTGTGGGTGCAGCTGCACTTTTTTCTAGTTTGCATGTCAGGAGGGTAATTAACACCCGCAATTTAGGATCAAAGGGGGTAACAAGGTAGATATTTTCTCACGTTGATTTCATCACTATACCAAAACTATCGCGTGCCAAAGAACATGCAGCCCACATGTCATTGTACGATTAAGTACAAAAGTGACTCAATGAGGATGTGATCCTCATATTCCATCCAAATAATTTCTAGTGCAGTACAGGTTTATTTTCTAAAGCGGTCTAAACCTGGCAGCCAATAGCTTGTAGCACACACAGTGAGTAGTCTAGCATAGCACATGTCATGGAGGACGGTCCAAATTGAGTCAACATCAAGATCGTGCAGTTAATAGCCATGGCACAAAGACAATTGCCATAACTGTTGATGCGGTCACCACTATTAGGTTGAATGACCGCTCCCTCGACTCTACCCAATGGCGTCATTGCCCCGTTAGCACGTGATAGAATATGTGTGGCAATTTCTTTGTGACAATGGATGCCCAACATTCACCAGGTAGACCTGTTTGTGCAGAATGCATCGACTCTTTCTTTACTCCGATGATATGAATGTTGCTCGCATTTATTATTGAGATGGCAAATGTGTTGTGCCCCAAATGAATTTCTCTTTACTACATATTTTCAACATCTAACAAGACTGAATATGAAACAATAGAACTACAAGAATATTTTGAGCTTAGAAACTTTTAAAAATAAGATATTTAAGAACACTAAGCATTCAACCCAATTTTTCATTATACGAAACTAACGTCTGGATATATTATGAGAAGGTGGGTGACAATGGGTGATAATGCCTTTCAAAACCAATGGGTAATAAATGAAGAGCAACTAGTCAAACACCATACGGATTTCTTTCTTGATTTTTTTTACTTTTTAAAATGTGTATTTAGACAACAGGTGCATATACACCTATGAGCCAAAGTGAATTTTCGTTAATGTGTAGGTTAACATGTCCTTGCACTAGTAGAAAACGGCCCATTTGTCCTCGTTCCAGAGGCCCGTTAGCCCCGGTCCTGGAACCGGGACTAAAGGGTCGGGATTAAAGCCCAAAACCTTTAGTCCTGGTTCGCTTACGAACTGAGACAGAATGTGCTCCACGTGGCCGCTGCTGGGAGCCCGGGCAGGAGGGCCTTTAGTCCCGGTTTGTAACACCTAGAGGCCAATTGCTATATTTTTGAGTGCCTGATATAATTGTAAGTGTGATTATTCCAAGAAAAAAATGGCACTATAGCATTTTAAGCAATGTCTCTCTAAGTGAAATCAGTGTACGATTGTCCGTTATAGTGTGATATAGCTTTGCTATAGCGGATTTTAAGGGCTATGCTATTTTATCATAGCACACTATATTTTTCTTGGTTTAATCAGAGTATTGCCCCTGAATATCTCGCTGTAATCAACCTGGCACTTTTCTCTCCTGCTGATGGTGCTATTCCTTTTTATTTATTTATTTTGTACTTATTTATCCTTTCCGTTGACTTAAGCTGGTGTAGAGAAACATGTGAGTACAATCAGGTTAAGGTCTGGACGGGTGAGCCAACAACTGACTACCACTTTTATGCAACATCTCAGATGAGACAGTGAGGTCTCTTCGTGGTACATTTTCTTGTCATTTTTGTAATGTGTACAAATTTTGAGAGATAATTTGTGTACCTACATGCTGAAAACATTTAGAGGAGAAATGGGCATAGAAGCATCGACTGCCATCTTTGTTGAGCCGGTCAGGCGATTGGAAATGATACAACTGAACGTACTACATCTTCCCCTAAAAGAAAGGTATTACATCTATTGTAGTGGGGTGTAAGCACAAATTCTCAGCGTTTTTCTTGGAGAAAATGACCACTGGTTAAGCCGTTAAGCGCCCCAACCACTAATAATAGAATAATTGCTCCAGTTGGATAATACCAGAAACCTGATTCGATCGCCGAATAGCAAAACGATATCGATGTTGGCCATGAATACGGTAAGTCCAAGAGGCACCAAAAGGCCCACACGGACTGCTTACTGATGAAGAGCGTCATCCTGGACTTTGTGCCGTTATCTCTAGACGTACTGATGAAGGGCATCGTCAATCCTGACGTGTATGGAACACTGCCTTCTCTGATGCCTCTCAGGTCTATTCTACATCTCTACATGCACCCAAAGATAGTGGTGGCTAAATGAACTTCAAGTGAGTCACCTTTACCCAACTGCAGAGGAATGCATTCTTGCTCCCCATTTTATAGGACGAGCAATGGAACTGTATTTGATTTTATTTGGTTCAGCAACCTCACAACTATATATGGTTCGAGAATGATGTACTCGGTTAGTCGTTCTCACAGCCATACATTGCCGACCACATGATTAGTGATTCTCTGTTGTATTGAAATCTACATTGATTATACAGTTTGGTGGAAAATTATACGGTTGATAAAGAGGTTGCTGCATGCTGCAAATTCTCTGCACGAATAAGGCTCAGAGAAACAACGATCATGAAAAAAAAAATGCATGTTCTAAAAATCTTGGCGTGTAAGTTAGTTATTAATTGTCAGTTAAAGTTACCAACTTGAGAGTCGTCATATATTCTCAAGGAGGTGAAACAAAGATTTTAGTAATTAATCACACTAGTTTTTTTTCAAATGGTAGATAAAACCCCAACCTCTACATCACATAACCATATGTTACTAATTGTTGAATGATAATGCCATGCAAAATCAAGCATTAGTGCCGAACAGATCAATTTAAAGAAAAGAAAATCCAGACTCATTCACATTGGACATGTCACATGACATCATATCTAAATCCTATTGGCTAGAAGACAAAGTTTGCAACACTTCAAGACAACACCTTTTTTTCCGGGAAACCAAGACAACACCGTCAAAAAAGATTCACAAAATAAAGTGGTACTCCTACGAAGGGAGTACATCCATTTAAACAGGTTTACAAGTGAATCACAAATAATAATTCTATATTCACCTCAGGGCTTGTTCGGTCAATCTTTTCCTCCCACAAAGGAGTATATCGGAGAGGATTTTGAGTTTTTGACCGATTTAATCCTCCAAGCGCATCTCCAGCATATCATCTAAAATGGACACGTTATTTATTAGCAGACTGGTCTGGACCAGTCTACCGATACGGATACAGGAGCCAGGCATCCAACTGCATCCCCTAAACGTCCGCCCTGATCCAACCATCCTTCATTTCAAATACATAGAAATATGAGCAAATTAAAGTGCGGTGTTCATAGCGTCTGACACAACCAAAAAGAGGAGGATGTTCATATTTTGTACATGCGCCTGATCATAAAAGGTACAGTCTCACAGTCCGTGCAAAAAGGGCATTTTGCCATCTTAGGTCGGTTGTCCGAGCCTCCTCGCTCACGCTGCCACCGCCTCCTACTCACCAGCCGCCTCCTCACCATATGCCTCCTTCTCGGCCGCCACCATCTTGGCCGCCAAACTCTTCAACATCTTGTACGCTTCCTCATACACCATCTCACCCATTTCAGACATTCCGGCGAATAGAGAGCGGCCACCGAGTTGTTCCACGCTCGATGTTCATGACCGGACAAGCCACGATGGTTCCGAGTTGGCGGAATGGAGCGGCACTCCGTTGGTGTCAACGCAATACGACACGTGCTCGGGGGTGGAGGCGGGGGACTCCGGTTGAGCTGATTGACCGCGTAGAAGTAGACAACTGAAATTGCTCTCGCTAAGGCGACATGTGCATGGACGACGACTGCGGTGCCCCGCGTCCCTGCCCCTACCTCCCCATGCCCCATGTCCCCACCCTCGCTCGACCCCTGCACCCCGGCCTCCGCCTCGCCCGATGCCCTCTTGAAGTTTTTCCTTCCTTTTGATGCAGCATGCTTGCCATGCTGCCGAGTTGATCTTGCAGGCGGCCACCTTCTCTAGATCCTCCACTTCCGCTAGCTTCGGAAGGTCTTTGTATGGGTCCATGCAGTGGTGGACGACAAAAAGCATGTGAATTGGGATGGAGGGTGATGATGATCGAAGCAAAAAGGGTGGATAAGGCGTGGGTTTTCGCACGAAAACAGTGGGACCGCTTCAAAGGCGCGGCCTCCGCCTCGGCTATGGGTGGGCACGAGGTGTCAGAGTCCTATGTGGCAGAGATCCGCACTCCCACAAAACCTTCTTTGCTGTTTCCGGTTTGTGGGAAAATAGACAAATCAGACATGTCATACAAATAGGGCTCCGTATTAAATGGCAAGGTGTGTCTGGACATCTCGATCTAGACAATTACAGACGTTTAGCGATCCACGCTGGAGATGCCTTTGAGAGCATCTATAGTCGGGCGCCTTAAACACCCCTCATATGCCGGGTGGACAGACCGGTCACTCATCGGTCAAAAAAACTGACACAGATGACCGTCTCAAACCGGCCTCAAACGCTCGGATTGACTGGCACCCCTCATATCCAACACATATATGAGGCGGATATTGGGAGGCCCGGGACAGACTGGGGGCCTCTGCCACATCGGATCCAGCCCACGCCAGACCACCTAACCCGACAGATATTTGTCCCCATCCACTCCCCGAACCAAACCCTAGTCACTCCAGTCCACTCTCCTCCACTCCACTCTGCCATCCAAGCTCTAGTCTGGTGATCTCTGACCTTCTCCGGCATGGAGGGCAGCGAAGCTGAGTCCTACACCTTCAGATCCGTCGATCCCGAGCTCATCTCATGTGGTCCCGTGTAATCTAATCATGGCCAGGCTCCCTAACATGTTCGATCCCCTCCTCACGTTCTTCCCGTGTCGCCCCCACGCATTGGCTGGGAGAAAACCCTAACCCACCGCCGCCAGGTACCCCGACACTCCTCCCCCTCCTTCCTCGCCGTCGCCATAGGGCTCGTCGGGCAAAGCCCGCACAGAGCCGCCAGCGGCGTGGCAACCTCGATCTCAAGCAGGACGGGGCGGAGCAGGGTAGCTTTCGTTGGCTTGGGCGCGGCGCACAGCCGCAGCGGTGCATCAAGCAGTGCAGTGGCGAGTGGTACCCGCGGAGGTGGAGGTGGCGACGGCTGGTCTTCAGCCAGATCTCGCGTGCAACCACTTTTGCGTCGTAGGTCGAGGATGGCGTGTCTCTATCCTCTCAGACGGCGGCAGCGGAGCACGCGAAGCTGGGTGGTGCGACCGTCCGCTACGGTGCAGGTCCGGGCGACTTGGGCTGCGAGCGGTTGTCCCTTCCGCGGTGTTGAGCTGGTGGGGGTGGCGGCGCAGTGGCGCTGGCTGGATGGGCGTGCTGGCCGGTTCCTCATCGAGGTGGTCCGGCTCATGGACGTCGACGGACGGCGGGCAGCGTGGGAGGCATCTCCGGCGAACTTCCTTGGCTGCGGCTGCTGGTTGATTTGGTATCCTCGTCGGTGGACGCGTGATTGCTGGTGGCCCACGGGGATGTGTGTCGGCTGCCATGGTGGGGGACTCGAGGGCGTGCTCCATGGGGAACTCGGTAGGAGGGAGTGGTGGCCTCGATGCGGTCGCGTCACCTGTCACCGGCACAGAGGTGTGTCAGTTCGGATGCCTCCGCTCTTCCTTCAACCCCTTCCCTCGCCGCTGGCAGGTTAACATAGGTCAGCCGATGTCCTGGGCGAAGCGTCTCCTGGTGGATCCGTCGGTCGGTGGAGGCCGGTTGGGCCAAAGCCGGGGCCTTTATGTGATCTCGGGATTGTGTGGTTGATACGTCCAAAACGTATCTATAATTTCTGCTTGCTCCATGCCACTTTTGGGTGATATTGCTATGATATTCATACACTTCCATACACTTTTGATCATATTTGGACTAACTTACTAATCCAGTGCACCCCAGTGCCAGATTCTGTTTTCGGCTGTTTTTGTATTTCAGGTTTTCACGTTTCGAGAACTGCCCAGAAAAATCCAGAAAAATTATATAAAAAATCAGCGTTCCGGAAACAACACTACGTCCGAAGGGCAGCCTGGGGGGCACCAGGGCTCCAGGCGCCCTGGCGGCGCCCCCCCCCCCCCCCCCCGGGCCGCGCCGGGGGGGCGCCTGGGCCCCCCGAAGCTCCCCCGATGCCCTACTTTGGCATATATTTAAAGGGTCCTCCGAAACCCTCAGAACAGGAACTCTTTTCGCGATCCCATCTCGGTTCCGCCGCCGCCGCCGCTTCCAAGATCAGGAGCACCAGGAGAACTCTTCCCGACACCCTGCCGGAGGGGAGGATCACCACCGGGAGCTTCTCCACCACCATGGACGCCTCCCGGATGACTCGTGAGCAGTCTCCCTTGGACCATGGGTCCATGACCAGTAGCTATGTGATGTTCTCCTCCCGTTCTTGTGCTTCACTAATTAGTCCTCGTGAGCTGCCCTACATGATCGAGGCACCTATGTAATCCTTATGCTGTTGCTATGTTGAGTTTGCTGGGATCCGATGGAATATGAGATTATGTTCAGATTGATCTTGAGTAATATATTTGATTCACCTCTTTTATATTTTTGTTCATAAGTAATTCTTGCATGTTCTTCGTTGTTATTTATTGCTTTGGCCGAGTAATAGGTAGTGACTCAAAGAGGGAACGTTATGCTCGATTGTGGGTTCATGCCCCTCGATGACTAGCTTGAGTGACAGAAACATGAGTCTAGGGGATGTGCTGTTGCCACAAGGGGGAAAACAACGATGCTTGTGCCCGCGGGTGCAAGGATTGTTTACTTTACGCAAAGTTCTTTTAATGCAGTTGTCTGTTGCATTGATTTTACACTATGGGTGGGACTCGCAACTTAATACCAGCGAGATGTTCTGGATAGATATCTCAAGGTGGATGATTAGTAGTAGATATTGATGGATTTCGGTCTACTTACTTTGGCGTACCGCCCATGCTTTGAACCTCAACCTTTCTTGCAATGTAGTCAGCATTGGTTTGCGTTCGTGGTCCTGTCAATTGCCCAGCTGTAATTTGTTTACCTCACATAGCTGTTTTATCGTCTTTTGGGAGAGAGACATCACTAGTGAACATCATGAGACTCCGGTCCATATTACCATCATTGATCACATCCGCTATTTACCTTTCATTATTATTTATTATTGCAAAACAGTATCTATCACTACTATCATTGCTTTTAATCCTTTGTGAACTACAAGGCCGGAGGGATTGACAACCTCTCTGTACTCGTTGGGAGCAAAGTTATTTGTATCTGTGTGCAGGTCCACGTTGATTGCTACTAATCTGGTGCCGTAGCAGTTGACACCTACTTGTTGAACCTAGGAGTCTCTGGGGATTCGATCCTTGGCATCTTTGCTAAGGGAAAACACTTCTACAATACTGCATCTTACACCTTCCACTTGGGGTAACCAACGAGGGGTTCGAGGCCCATCAAGGAGTATTTTCTGGCGCCGTTGCCGGGCACTCCACTCTTCAGGATAGGGGAGTTGCATGCTATCTTTTACCTTTGCTTTTTAGTCTTGTTAGTTTACCTTTCAGTTTTTGCTTTAGTACTTTTTATCGAAAAACACAAAAATAGTTATCTTGCTTGCTTGCTACTATGGGTTCCACCGAGAACACCAAGTTGTGTGACTTCACTAGTCACAACAACGATGACTTTATCAGTACACCTATCACTACACCTGCCACTTCAGCACCTTCATATGAAATTAAACCTGCTTTACTGAACTTAGTCATGAGAGAACAATTCTCCGGTGCTGGAGATGATGCTGCTTTACACTTGAACAACTTTGTTGAACTTTGTGATATGCAAAAGTACCAAGAAATAGATGGTAATATTGTTAAGATTAAGCTTTTTCCTTTCTCCTTGAGAGGAGGAGCTAAAATTTGGTTTCAGTCTTTGCCTAGAAATAGCATAGATTCATGGGACAAGTGCAAAGATGCTTTTATTGGAAGATACTATCCACCTGCTAAAATTATCCAACTTAGAAGTAACATAATGAATTTTAAACAATTGGATAATGAACACGTTGCCCAAGCTTGGGAACGTATGAAATCTCTTATCAAGAACTGCCCTACTCACGGTTTGACTACTTGGATGGTTATCCAAACTTTGTATGCAGGCTTGAACTTTACCTCGCGGAACTTGTTAGATTCGGCCGCGGGAGGAACCTTTATGTCAACTACACTTGGTGCTGCCACAAAGCTTCTCGATGAGATGATGACCAACTATTCCCAATGGCACACCGAACGCGCTCCAACAGGTAGGAAGGTAAACTCTGTCGAGGAGATTTCCTCCTTTAATGAAAAAGCTGACTTGATCATGTCTCTACTTTCGAAGCAATCTTCCGTTGATCCTCGTTATGATCCTTTAGATTCTGTGATTGCTGATGCTTATAGGAGTAATTTTGGTAGCAATGCTTATCCTAGTACCGAGAACTCAATCCAAAAAGATAGAGACTTGCCTGGCTATGAGAAACTGCTAGAAATAGAGAAGGCCACTAAGAATTACATGCACGCCCAATATGAACAAAACAAAACCTTCTCGAGGCAATTAAATGAGCATACTGCTATCTTGCAAGACATTAGTAGACGATTAGAGAACATAAATATTGAGATTTCTAACCTCCAGACTAGACTCACTATCACTGAGACCCAAGTTTCCAACATGTCCCACACCCAAGCCACTTTAATAAACCAAATGGCAGCTAAACCCGAAGTAGTTGCATCCCTGAGGGAGGAAGAGGAAAGAATTAAGAGCCTTCCTACCCACCACACTGTTGCTACTATCCAAGTTATTGAGGATGTTCACACTCTTAGCACCCAATATACTCCTGGTCCCAATGGACCTATTAATGGTGATGCTATGACTATAGAAGCTACCAAACAAGTGAACCTTAAGGACACCACTACCACTTTACTTGATGCTCGTGACCTTGATTTTGATAATTGCACTCTTACCGAAGTTATTGATTTCCTTCACAAGATGTCTAGAGATCCCCGCACTAGCACGCTTAACCTTGCCTTCACAGAGCATATCACTAATGCTCTCATCAAAGCTAGGGAGGAGAAACTTAGAGTAGAAGCCTCCATACCTAGAAAGCTAGAAGATGGTTGGGATCCTATGATAAAAATTAATTTGAATGACTTCTCTAGTTTTGCATTATGTGATGTTGGTGCTAGTACCTCTGTTATGCCCAAAAGAATATATGATATGCTTAAATTGAAACCTTATGATTCTTGTTCTTTTGGTGTTCGTCTCGTTGATTCTTCCATAAAGAAACCTTTGGGGAGGATCGACGATGTTCTTATTGTTGTCAATGATAATTATGTGCCCGTTGATTTCACTATTATGGATATTGAATGTGATCCTTCTTGTCCAATTATTTTGGGACGTCCCTTTTTGCGCACCGTTGGTGCTGTCATTGACATGAAAGAGGGTAATATAAAATTTCAGTTTCCTCTCAAGAAAGGGATGGAACACTTCCCTCGTAAGAAGATCAAGTTACCTTTTGAGTCCGTTGTACGGGCTAGTTATTCTTTTACTCTTGATAAAACTTGATCTATGCATTATGCCAAGCTTAAAGGCATAAAAGAAAGCGCTTTTGGGAGGCAGCCCACATGAATAAATTTTTTGCTTGTGTTGTGTCTTGATGTTGTTTACTGCTGTAGCATCATCATTGTATCTTTGCTTTTCATATTTGTGCCAAGTATAGCCTCTGATTGCTAGAAAGTTTAAAAGTTGTGAGGTGCTGTCCAGGAAACAGATTCTGTCCTTGGATAGAAAAATTCGTATAAAATCACCAGATCATCTTTTTGGTCTGAATTTTTTCGACAGCGTTCTCTATATAATTGTCTTTCGTGCGTATGTTCTGAGTTTTTTTATTTGAGTTGCAGAAGTATCTCGAACAGATCAATTACTACCTGCTGTTCTGTTTTTCACAGATTCTGTCCTGTTTTGCCTTTCCTTCACTTTGCAAATAAAGAGCTTGCTTTTTCTTTGCAAAAACCTTTTGGCAATCTTGAGAAACAGTAGAACTTCAAGAATATCCTTATTTCCAGCAAGGTATAATTATTTTATTAAGGGTACTAACCTCGCTAATCAGATTATGATGAGTTATGTATGAAGGGAGTTTTCAAGTGTGCGAGGGAAGATGATAAAAAGATTCAGGAGTGTCAAGCGCTCAAGCTTGGGGATGCCCCCGTGCACCCCCAAGAAATATTCAAGGAGACTCAAGCGTCTAAGCTTGGGGATGCTGTTGGGGAACGTAGTATTTTAAAATTTTCCTACGATCACGCAAGATCTATCTACCAAATGTATAGCAACGAGAGGGAAGAGTGTGTCTACGTACCCTCGTAGACCGGGAGCGGAAGCGTCAAGTGACGCGGTTGATGTTGTCGAACTTCTTCGCGATCCAACCGATCAAGCACCGAACGTACGGCACCTCCGCGTTCAGCACACGTTCAGCTTGATGACGTCCCACGAGCTCTTGATCCAGTTGAGCTTCACGGGAGAGTTTCGTCAGCACGACGGCGTGGTGACGGATATGATGTGTTCACCGGCGCAGGGCTTCGCCTAAGCTCCGCGACGGTATGACCGAGGTGTGATTCTGTGGAGGGGGGCACCGCACACGGCTAAAACAATTCAACTTGTGTGTCTTTGGGTGCCCCCCTGCCCCCGTATATAAAGGAGCAAGGGAGGGAGGCCGGCCAACTTCTCCTGGTGCGGCTAGGGAAGGAGTCCTACTAGGAATAGGATTGCAATCCTATTCCTAGTAGGATTCACCAAAAGAAAGAAGAGGGAAAGGAATAGGAGAGGTGGCGCCCCCCCCCCCCCCCAATCCTAGTCCAACTAGGAACCCTAGGTGGGGGCGCCGGCCAGCCCTATGGGCTGCCTCTTTCTTTCCCTTTAGGCCCACTATGGACCATCCCCTCTCGTAGGGGGTTCCGGTAACCCCCTCCGGCAATCCCGATAAATCCGAAACTTTCCCGGAACACTTCCGGTGTCCGAATATAGTCGTCCAATATATCAATCTTTATGTCTCGGACATTCCGAGACTCCTCGTCATGTCCGTGATCTTATCCGGGACTCCGAACTACCTTCGGTACATCAATACTCATAAACTCATAATACCGATCGTCATCGAACGTTAAGCGTGCGGACCCTACGGGTTCGAGAACTATGTAGACATGACCGAGACTCATCTCTGGTCAATAACCAATAGCGGAACCTGGATGTTCATATTGGCTCCTACATATTCTACGAAGATCTATTATCGGTCAGAACCGCATAACAACATACGTTGTTCCTTTTGTCAACGGTATGTTACTTGCCCGAGATTCGATCGTCGGTATCTCTATACCTAGTTCAATCTCGTTACTGGCAAGTCACTTTACTCGTTCTGTAACACATCATCTCGTGACTAACTCATTAGTCTTTTGCTTGCAAGGCTTATTGTGATGTGTGTTACCGAGAGGGCCCAGAGATACCTCTCCGACACTCGGAGTGACAAATCCTAATCTTGATCTATGCCAACACCACGAATACTTTCGGAGACACCTGTAGAGCATCTTTATGATCACCCAGTTACGTTGTGACGTTTGATAGCACACAAGGTGTTCCTACGGTATTCGGGAGTTGCATAATCTCATAGTCATAGGAACATGTATAAGTCATGAAGAAAGCAATAGCAGCAAAACTAAACGATCATAGTGCTATGCTAACGGATGGGTCTTGTCCATCACATCATTCTCCTAATGATGTGATCCCGTTGATCAAATGACAACTCATGTCTATGGTTAGGAAACATAACCATCTTTGATCAATGAACTAGTCTAGTAGAGGCATACTAGGGACATACTGTTTTGTCTATGTATTCACACATGTACTAAGTTTCCGGTTAATACAATTCTAGCATGAATAAAAGACATTTATCATGATATAAGGAAATACAAATAACATCTTTATTATTGCCTCTAGGGCGTATTTCCTTCAGTCTCCCACTTGAACTAGAGTCAATAATCTAGATTACAAAGTGATGATCCTCACACCCATGGAGTCCTGGTGATGATCATGTTTTGCCCGTGGAAGAGGCTTAGTCAACGGGTCTGCAACATTCAGATCCGTATGTATTTTGCAAATCTCTATGTCTCCCTCCTTGACTAGATCGCGGATGGAATTGAAGCGTCTTTTGATGTGCTTTGTTCTCTTGTGAAACCTGGATTCCTTTGTCAAGGCTATGGCTCCAGTGTTGTCACAAAAGATTTTCATTGGACCCGATGCACTAGGTATTACACCTAGATCGGATATGAACTCCTTCATCCAGACTCCTTCATTCGCTGCTTCCGAAGCAGCTATGTATTCCGCTTCACACGTAGATCCCACCACGACGCTCTGCTTAGAACTGCACCAACTGACAGCTCCACCGTTCAATAAAAATACATATCCGGTTTGTGACTTTGAGTCATCCGGATCAGTGTCAAAGCTAGAATCGACGTAACCGTTTACGACGAGCTCTTTGTCACCTCCATACACGAGAAACATATCCTTTGTTCTTTTCAGATACTTTAGGATGTTTTTGACCGCTGTCCAGTGATCCACTCCTGGATTACTTTGGTACCTCCCTCCTAGACTTATAGCAAGGCACACATCAGGCCTGGTACACAGCATTGCATACATGATAGATCCTATGGCTGAGGCATAGGGAATGACTTTCATTTTCTCTCTATCTTCTGCAGTGGTCGGGCATTGAGTCTTACTCAACTTCATACCTTGTAAAACAGGCAAGAACCCTTTCTTTGACTGATCCATTTTGAACTTCTTCAAAATCTTATCAAGGTATGTGCTTTGTGAAAGTCCAATTAAGCGTCTTGATCTATCTCTATAGATTTTGATGCCTAATATGTAAGCAGCTTCTCCGAGGTCTTTCATCGAAAAACTTTTATTCAAGTATCCTTTTATAATATCCAGAAATTCTATATCATTTCCAATCAACAATATGTCATCTACATATAATATTAGAAATGCTACAGAGCTCCCACTCACTTTCTTGTAAATACAGGCTTCTCCAAAAGTCTGTATAAAACCATATGCTTTGATCACCTCATCAAAGCGTATATTCCAACTCCGAGATGCTTGCACCAGTCCATAGATGGATCGCTGGAGCTTGCATACTTTGTCAGCACCTTTTGGATCGACAAAACCTTCTGGTTGCATCATATACAACTCTTCTTTGAGATATCCATTTAGGAATGCAGTTTTGACATCCATTTGCCAGATTTCATAATCATAAAATGCGGCAATTGCTAACATGATTCGGACAGACTTAAGCATCGCTACAGGTGAGAAAGTCTCATCGTAGTCAACTCCTTGAACTTGTCGAAAACCTTTCGCAACAAGTCGAGCTTTTGTAAACAGTAATATTACCGTCTGCGTCGGTCTTCCTCTTGAAGATCCATTTATTTTCGATGGCTTGCCGATCATCGGGCAAGTCAACCAAAGTCCACACTTTGTTCTCATACATGGATCCCATCTCAGATTTCAGGGCTTCAAGCCATTTTGCGGAATCTGGGCTCATCATCGCTTCCTCATAGTTCGTAGGTTCATCATGGTCTAGTAACATGATTTCCAGAACTGGGTTGCCGTACCACTCTGGTGCGGAACGTACTCTGGTTGATCTACGACGTTCAGCAGAAACTTGATCCGAAGTTTCATGATCATTATCATTAACTTCCTCACTAATTGGTGTAGGAATCACTGGAACAATTTCCTGTGATGTACTACTTTCCAATCCGGGAGAAGGTACAATTACCTCATCAAGTTCTACTTTCCTCCCACTCACTTCTTTCGAGAGAAACTCTTTTTCTAGAAAGGATCCGTTCTTAGCAACGAATATTTTGCCTTCGGATCTGTGATAGAAGGTGTACCCAACAGTCTCTTTTGGGTATCCTATGAAGACACATTTTTCCGACTTGGGTTCGAGCTTATCAGGTTGAAGCGTTTTCACATAAGCATCGCAGCCCCAAACTTTAAGAAACAACAACTTTGGTTTCTTGCTAAACCAAAGTTCATAAGGTGTCGTATCAATGGATTTAGATGGTGCCCTATTTAACGTGAATGCAGCTGTCTCTAAAGCATATCCCCAAAACGATAGTGGTAAATCGGTAAGAGACATCATAGATCGTACCATATCTAATAAAGTACGGTTACGACGTTCGGACACACCATTACGCTGTGGTGTTCCAGGTGGCGTGAGTTGTGAAACTATTCCACATTGTTTCAAATGAAGACCAAACTCGTAACTCAAATATTCTCCTCCACGATCAGATCGTAGAAACTTTATTTTCTTGTTACGATGATTCTCTACTTCACTCTGAAATTCTTTGAACTTTTCAAATGTTTCAGACTTGTGTTTCATTAAGTAGATATACCCATATCTGCTCAAATCATCAGTGAAAGTCAGAAAATAACGATACCCGCCGCGAGCATCAACATTCATTGGTCCACATACATCAGTATGTATGATTTCCAACAAATCTGTTGCTCGCTCCATAGTTCCGGAGAACGGAGTTTTAGTCATCTTGCCCATGAGGCATGGTTCGCAAGCACCAAGTGATTCATAATCAAGTGATTCCAAAAGTCCATCATTATGGAGTTTCTTCATGCGTTTTACACTAATATGACCTAAACGGCAGTGGCACAAATAAGTTGCACTATCATTATTAACCTTGCATCTTTTGGTTTCAATATTATGAATATGTGTGTCACTACAATCGAGATCCAATAAGAATAGACCACTCTTTAAGGGTGCATGACCATAAAAGATATTATTCATTAAAATGGAACAACCATTATTCTCTGAATTAAATGAATAACCGTCTCGCAATAAACAAGATCCAGATATAATGTTCATGCTTAACGCTAGCACCAAATAACAATTATTTAGGTCTAAAACTAATCCCGAAGGTAGATGTAGAGGTAGCGTGCCGACGGCGATCACATCGACTTTGGAACCGTTTCCCACGCGCATCGTCACCTCGTCCTTAGCTAATCTTTGTTTAATCCGTAGTCCCTGTTTCGAGTTACAAATATTAGCAACCGAACCGGTATCAAATACCCAGGTACTACTACGAGTATTAGTAAGGTACACATCAATAACATGTATATCACATATACCTTTGTTCACCTTGCCATCCTTCTTATCCGCCAAAAACTTGGGGCAGTTCCGCTTCCAGTGTCCAGTCCCCTTGCAGTAGAAGAACTCAGTTTCAGGCTTGGCTCCAGATTTGGGTTTCTTCGTGGAAGTAGCAACTGACTTGCTATTCTTTTTGAAGTTCCCTTTCGTTCCCTTGCCCTTTTTCTTGAAACTAGTGGTCTTGTTAACCATCAACACTTGATGCTCCTTTTTGATTTCTACCTCCACAGCTTTGAGCATAGCGAAGAGCTCGGGAATTGTCTTTTGCATCCCTTGCATGTTATAGTTCATCACGAAGCCTTTATAGCTTGGTGGCAGTGATTGAAGAACTCTATCAATAACACTATCCTCGTCAACTTTGCAACCAAGTTGAGTCATATGATTGTAGTACCCAGACATTCTGAGCAAGTGTTCACTGATAGAACTATTCTCCTCCATTTTGCAGCTGTAGAACTTATTGGAAATCTCATATTTCTCAATTCGGGCATTTGCTTGAAATATTAACTTCAACTCCTGGAACATCTCATATGGTCCATGACGTTCAAAACGTCGTTGAAGTCCCGGTTCTAAGCCGTAAAGCATGGCACACTGAACTATCGTGTAGTCATCAGACCGCGACTGCCAGACGTTCAAAGCGTCTACATTAGCGGGAGGGGGCTTGTCACCTAGCGGTGCTTCAAGGACATAATTCTTCTGTGCAGCAATGAGGATAATCCTCAGGTTACGGACCCAGTCCGTGTAATTGCTACCATCATCTTTCAACTTAGCTTTCTCTAGGAATGCATTTAAATTCAAAGGAACGGTAGCACGGGCCATTGATCTACAACGACATAGATATGCAAAACTATCAGGACTAAGTTCATGATAAATTAAAGTTCAATTTAATCATATTAATTTAAAGAACTCCCACTTAGATAGACATCCCTCTGGTCATCTAAATGATCACGTGATCCAAATCAACTAAACCATGTCCGATCATCACGTGAGATGGAGTAGTTTCAATGGTGAACATCTTATGTTGATCATATCTACTATATGATTCACGCTCGACCTTTCGGTCTCCAGTGTTCCGAGGCCATATCTGTATATGCTAGGCTCGTCAAGTTTAACCCGAGTATTCTGCGTGTGCAAAACTGGCTTACACCCATTGTATTTGAACGTAGAGCTTATCACACCCGATCATCACGTGGTGTCTCGGCACGACGAACTTTCGCAACGGTGCATACTCAGGGAGAACACTTATACCTTGAAATTTAATAAGGGATCATCTTATAATGCTACCATCGTTCTAAGCAAAATAAGAAGCATAATAAGATAAACATCACATGCAATCAAAATATGTGACATGATATGGCCATCAACATCTTGTGCTTTTGATCTCTATCTCCAAAGCACCGTCATGATCACCTTCGTCACCGGCGCGACACCTTGATCTCCATCGTAGCATCGTTGTCGTCTCGCCAACTATTGCTTCCTCAACCTCGCTACCGCTTAGTGATAAAGTAAAGCAATTACATGGCGATTGCATTTCATACAATAAAGCGACAACCATATGGCTCCTGCCAGTTGCCGATAACTTTACAAAACATGATCATCTCATACAAAAACGTATAACTCATCATGTCTTGACCATATCACATCACAACATGCCCTGCAAAAACAAGTTAGACGTCCTCTACTTTGTTGTTGCAAGTTTTACGTGCCTGCTACGGGCTTTAGCAAGAACCGTTCTTACCTACGCATACAAAACCACAACGATGTTTCGTCAAGTATGTGCTGTTTTAACCTTCACAAGGACCGGGCGTAGCCACACTTGATTCAGCTAAAGTGAGAGAGACAGACACCCGCCAGTCACCTTTAAGCAACGAGTGCTCGTAGCGGTGAAACCAGTCTCGCGTAAGCGTACGCGTAATGTCGGTCCGGACCGCTTCATCTCACAATACCGCCGAAGCAAAGTATGACATGCTGGTAAGCAGTATGACTAGTATCGCCCACAACTCATTGTGTTCTACTCGTGCATATCATCTACGCATAGACCTGGCTCATGATGCCACTGTTGGGGAACGTAGTATTTTAAAATTTTCCTACGATCACGCAAGATCTATCTACCAGATGTATAGCAACGAGAGGGAAGAGTGTGTCTACGTACCCTCGTAGACCGGGAGCGGAAGCGTCAAGTGACGCGGTTGATGTTGTCGAACTTCTTCGCGATCCAACCGATCAAGCACCGAACGTACGGCACCTCCGCGTTCAGCACACATTCAGCTTGATGACGTCCCACGAGCTCTTGATCCAGTTGAGCTTCACGGGAGAGTTTCGTCAGCACGACGGCGTGGTGACGGATATGATGTGTTCACCGGCGCAGGGCTTCGCCTAAGCTCCGCGACGGTATGACCGAGGTGTGATTCTATGGAGGGGGGCACCGCACACGGCTAAAACAATTCAACTTGTGTGTCTTTGGGTGCCCCCTGCCCCCGTATATAAAGGAGCAAGGGAGGGAGGCCGGCCAACTTCTCCTGGTGCGGCTAGGGAAGGAGTCCTACTAGGAATAGGATTGCAATCCTATTCTCCTATTCCTAGTAGGATTCACCAAAAGAAAGAAGAGGGAAAGGAATAGGAGAGGTGGCGCCCCCCCCCCAATCCTAGTCCAACTAGGAACCCTAGGTGGGGGCGCCGGCCAGCCCTATGGGCTGCCTCTTTCTTTCCCTTTAGGCCCACTATGGACCATCCCCTCTCGTAGGGGGTCCCGGTAACCCCCTCCGGCAATCCCGATAAATCCGAAACTTTCCTGGAACACTTCTGGTGTCCGAATATAGTCGTCCAATATATCAATCTTTATGTCTCGGACATTCCGAGACTCCTCGTCATGTCTGTGATCTTATCCGGGACTCCGAACTACCTTCGGTACATCAATACTCATAAACTCATAATACCGATCGTCATCAAACGTTAAGCGTGCGGACCCTACGGGTTCGAGAACTATGTAGACATGACCGAGACTCATCTCTGGTCAGTAACCAATAGCGGAACCTGGATGTTCATATTGGCTCCAACATATTCTACGAAGATCTATTATCGGTCAGAACCGCATAACAACATACGTTGTTCCTTTTGTCGACGGTATGTTACTTGCCCGAGATTCGATCGTCGGTATCTCTATACCTAGTTCAATCTCGTTACTGGCAAGTCTCTTTACTTGTTCTGTAACACATCATCTCGTGACTAACTCATTAGTCTTTTGCTTGCAAGGCTTATTGTGATGTGTGTTACCGAGAGGGCCCAGAGATACCTCTCCGACACTCGGAGTGACAAATCCTAATCTTGATCTATGCCAACACCACGAATACTTTCGGAGACACCTGTAGATCATCTTTATGATCACCCAGTTACGTTGTGACGTTTGATAGCACACAAGGTGTTCCTACAGTATTCGGGAGTTGCATAATCTCATAGTCATAGGAACATGTATAAGTCATGAAGAAAGCAATAGCAGCAAAACTAAACGATCATAGTGCTATGCTAACGGATGGGTCTTGTCCATCACATCATTCTCCTAATGATGTGATCCCGTTGATCAAATGACAACTCATATCTATGGTTAGGAAACATAACCATCTTTGATCAATGAGCTAGTCTAGTAGAGGCATACTAGGGACATACTGTTTTGTCTATGTATTCACACATGTACTAAGTTTCCGGTTAATACAATTCTAGCATGAATAAAAGACATTTATCATGATATAAGGAAATACAAATAACATCTTTATTATTGCCTCTAGGGCATATTTCCTTCAGATGCCCCCGTGCATCCCCTTCTCCATCAACATTATCAGTTCGTCTTTCGTTCCGCTATATTTTTATCACTTCATGTGTTATGTGCTATGCTTGGAGCGTCTTGCTTTTAGTTTTCTTTTTAGTTTTTCATAACGAGTCGGAACTCAGCATTCCTTTATGTGGGAGAGAAACACGATCCACCTCTACCTAGAACATAACATAGAATTTTCATGTCTATCTTTGCTGTGTGTGTTCTTTGTCTTTTAAATAGCTACTATCGTGCTCTGCTCTTAGTATTCATACTTATCTTTTCAAAGAGCTTTTATCTAGTTGGTTGCTTGAACTCTCTTTAATTATCATGTTCACCTTATTAAGAGAGTTTGCTTCCGTTGCATTGGTTAATGTGTCTATGATAAAGATGCTACTTGCATGATGGTGCTTAGTAGTTCAGGTTTTCTTATGGTTAATCTCAAATATCTGGGGGGTTCCCAATGTGTTATTGGAGTACCAACATGATTTGTTTGCCTATGATGTGGTATGGTTTAGTAATATCTTCCTTCGAGAATTTATTTTGATTGACTTGGCGTATGCTCACGCATATTTAAGACTGTAAAGAAAGTCTGTCAAGCCTTGATGATCTTTTGTTTCTGAGTAGCGATATAACTACCATGCCTGATTCAATATTGCTTTGTCACTCTGCATGATTATGACCGTCATTGCTCTCTTAGTTGGTCGCTCCCACTCTTTTGCTAACCTCCACCTGTACTAAGCGAACTAACCATGCAATACATAGCTCATGGGAAAGTAGCCTAAAAACTATTGTGGTAAAGAATATGTTGCCTATGTATCTTATTTCTTATAAGTTGCTTGCTGAGCGGTAACCATGTTTCTGGGGACGCCATCAACTGTCACACTTTTGTTGAAAATCATGTGAGTTGCTATGCATGTTCGTCTTGTCTGAAGTAAGGGTGATTTACCGTGGGTTGAATGAATATGCATATTGTTAGAGAAGAACATTGGGCCGCCAACCAAAGCCATGCATCATGGTGGAAGTTTTAGCTTGGACCTTAATCCTCAATCTCTCATGAGAATATGCTTATGCATTAAAGAGGAGTCCATCATCTATTTTCTATGTTGTCCCGGTATGGATGTCCTCAAGTTGAGATCTATCAAAAACGAGAAATCAAATGTGATTTATCTCCTTGGACCTTTGTACAGGTGGCATAGAGGTACCCCTTTGTGACACTTGGTTGAAACATATGTAATGCAATGATAACCCATGGAGATCCGAGCTAATTAGGACAAGGAGCGAGCACTATTGGTATACGATGCATGAGGCTTGCAACTTATAGGATGTCTTATGCATGACACATATGAAATACTACTACCGTTGACACAATTGCTTCCATGTTTTCAAAATAAAAAGCTCTAGCACTTAACTTTTCTTTTACTTTTATGTTGAAGCACCAACTACTGAGAGCATGATTGTCATTCTGAGTGTAATGTGCATTGTCCCAAAGTAGCATTGTCTTTTGCATGATTGTGATATCGTTTATTCTGAAATCATTGTATCTAGTCATCACTTAAACCTTGAAGGTGCCCCTGCATTTATGTTTTGCATCACTAAAGGGGGCAAGCTAGATATCACTTTATCATATTTGCACATCATGTTCATTGCAAATCTATTTGATGTTTCAGTTTCATATTGTAAAACTTTCAGTCATTTGTGATTTTCTCGTGAGGCAACTTAACTACTATAGAATCATTGTCTCAGTAAGCTTTTGTCATATGACTATGAAAAAGTCCTATATGGTTAATAGCATGTCACCACAGAAATTATTCTTGTTATCATTTACCTACTAGAGGACGAGCAGGAATTAAGCTTGGGGATGTTGATACGTCCAAAACGTATCTATAATTTCTGCTTGCTCCATGCCACTTTTGGGTGATATTGCTATGATATTCATACACTTCCATACACTTTTGATCATATTTGGACTAACTTACTAATCCAGTGCACCCCAGTGCCAGTTTCTGTTTTCGGCTGTTTTTGTATTTCAGGTTTTCACGTTTCGAGAACTGCCCAGAAAAATCCAGAAAAATTATATAAAAAATCAGCCTTCCGGAAACAACACTGCGTCCGAAAGGCAGCCTGGGGGGCCACCAGGGCTCCAGGCGCCCTGGCGGCGCGCCCCCCCTGGGCCGCGCCGGGGGGGGCGCCTGGGCCCCCCGAAGCTCCCCCGATGCCCTACTTTGGCATATATTTAAAGGGTCCTCCGAAACCCTCAGAACAGGAACTCTTTTCGCGATCCCATCTCTGTTCCGCCGCCGCCGCCGCTTCCAAGATCGGGAGCACCAGGAGAACTCTTCCCGGCACCCTGCCGGAGGGGAGGATCACCATCGGGAGCTTCTCCACCACCATGGACGCCTCCCGGATGACTCGTGAGTAGTCTCCCTTGGACCATGGGTCCATGACCAGTAGCTATGTGATGTTCTCCTCCCGTTCTTGTGCTTCACTAATTAGTCCTCGTGAGCTGCCCTACATGATCGAGGCACCTATGTAATCCTTATGCTATTGCTATGTTGAGTTTGCTGGGATCCGATGGATTATGAGATTATGTTCAGATTGATCTTGAGTAATATATTTGATTCACCTCTTTTATATTTTTGTTCATAAGTAATTCTTGCATGTTCTCTGTTGTTATTTATTGCTTTGGCCGAGTAATAGGTAGTGACTCCAAGAGGGAACGTTATGCTCGATTGTGGGTTCATGTCCCTCGATGACTAGCTTGAGTGACAGAAACATGAGTCTAGGGGATGTGCTGTTGCCACAAGGGGGAAAACAACGGTGCTTGTGCCCGCGGGTGCAAGGATTGTTTACTTTACGCAAAGTCCTTTTAATGCAGTTGTCTGTTGCATTGAGTTTACACTATGGGTGGGACTCGCAACTTAATACCAGCGAGATGTTCTGGATAGATATCTCAAGGTGGATGATTAGTAGTAGATATTGATGGATTTCGGTCTACTTACTTTGGCGTACCGCCCATGCTTTGAACCTCAACCTTTCTTGCAATGTAGTCAGCATTGGTTTGCGTTCGTGGTCCTGTCAATTGCCCAGCTGTAATTTGTTTACCTCACATAGCTGTTTTATCGTCTTTTGGGAGAGAGACATCACTAGTGAAAATCATGAGACTCCGGTCCATATTACCATCATTGATCACATCCGCTATTTACCTTTCGTTATTATTTACTATTGCAAAACACTATCTATCACTACTATCATTGCTTTTAATCCTTTGTGAACTACAAGGCCGGAGGGATTGACAACCTCTCTGTACTCGTTGGGAGCAAAGTTATTTGTATCTGTGTGCAGGTCCATGTTGATTGCTACTAATCTGGCGCCGTAGCAGTTGACACCTACTTGTTGAACCTAGGAGTCTCTGGGGATTCGATCCTTGGCATCTTTGCTAAGGGAAAACACTTCTACAATACTGCATCTTACACCTTCCACTTGGGGTAACCAACGAGGGGTTCGAGGCCCATCAGTGGTTGCAGGGCGGTGGCGGCGGCGGGAGTCGTGACGTTTGGGAACGGAGCGTCTCAGGTGCGGGCGGGCAACCAGGGCCAGGCGGGGTGGCAAGGTTGCAGGTGGTTGATAGAGTTACGATGCGACAGAGGGGTGTGAGCGCCGGGATACACAAACTTGGCCAGTCGTTTGACTGGCCGATGTTAGCGGCGGCCTTTGACGCCAGAGGTCTTCTTAGGTCTTCACATGAATACCAAAGATTTGGTGATGTGTGTGTATATTGTAGCTATATTTACTCTATATTGCTGGTATTTGCTTGTATTTAGTAGAGACAAAATTCAATGAATACCATGCCGATGGTTCCTGCCTCTACCACTAGTCGACATATCCTTCCTGAAGGCTCTGTCGCGGAGTTCTCATTCGTGTCGTCTTGCTTCGAATGGAAACCTGTCCTTCGAGATTGTGGGATGATGGCTGTCAATGGTCGTACCCTTGTGGGAGGCATTGTTTTGAAGCCATGGCTTGTCGTTGTTAGCCTCACCTCTGTATTGTACTCCCTCCATTCTCAAATATAAGTCTTTCTAGAGATTCCAACAAATGACTACATACGAAGCTAAATGAGTGAATCTACACTTGAAAACATGTCTACATACATCTGTATGTTGTAGTCTGTTTGAAATGTCTAAAAAGACTTATATTTAGGAACGGAGGGAGTAGCTCCAAGCGATTTCGCCCGCGTGCCTGGTCAGAGCATCTCCAGTGTATAGAGGCAACCTTGCCTCTAAGGTAGACCCCGCATGGTTTGCCTCTTACCAAATGAAAAAACCACAATGTATAGAGGCTCTAACCAGCCTCTAAGGTGGGCCCTAGCAGAGATTTAAAAAGTATTTTTAGCACCACATTTGTCCAATCAATAATATTTCTTTTGTGCTTTTTCTGGCTTCCTAAGGCTGACAAGTGGGACCGGATGGATTGTTAAACTGTTGGAGGCAGCCTCTAAGATTAGAGGCGATGCTTGCCATTTTTTTGTTAGAGACGACTTATGCAATGTATAGAGGCTGCCTCTAAAAGGAGAGAGAGGGCTTAGAGGCAGCAAAAAGCATACATTGTGGATGCTCTGAGAGTTCCCGTGTTATCCAAACCCTTTAATCTCATGAAGAAGATCACCCAAAAAGTCTTCACCGAGTCCTAAAGGAATAAGAATCCCCGCACCCAAAAATGGCAAATTTGACAATTTTGACCTATTGCTGCAATCAATTCACAGAATGAACTGCCCGTGAAACTATTTCACAGCCATAACCTTTTTTTGTAGCGCCTGCCACGACGGCGCTGCACCCTACTGTGCAGCGCCTGGCTCGGAGGCGTTGCACGCCTGTCCACCGTGGCAGCCCCCGGGCCCGCACCCGGCCGTGCAGCGCCTCCCAGCTAGGTGGCACACAATGTAATGTGCAGCGCCTCCGAGCCAGGCGCTGCACTATGACTTATCCAGCATCCGCACTGGACCCCCACTCCCCCACTCACACTCTCTCCCACTCCCCCACCCGAGCTTAGGCCCCTCTCCCACTCTCTTCCCCTCTCAAATCCTCTCTCAAATCTTGCTTATTTGAAGAATTTGTCCGTGGATTTCGAAGTCAAGCCCTCCCTAAAGGTAATCACCTCCGATCCCCTTGTTTTGATCCAAGTAATGTTATCAAATCCCTTGGGGAAACCTTAGTTTTGTTTGGATCTAGTGATTTGCATGGAGAAGTGAGATGTTCCTATGGGTGTTCTATGTGTGTTCTTATGGGTGTTCCTATGGGTGTTGTTATGTTGTTGTTAGGGTTAGGTTGTGGTTATGGTTAGGGTTATGGTTAGGGTTAGGGTTAGGGTTGTTGTTTGATATATATATTAGGGTTTCTATTCTTTGTTAATCTTTGCATTTAGTAATCATGAAAGCAATGTTACATTGTGTTCTTGGAATGCTTATAAGGATGGGAAGAACATGTGTGTTTGTTCATCATGGGGACAAAGACGCCTTTTTGAAAGGCAATATTGAACCGGACCCGGATGAGCTTGACATTGTGTTTGATAGTAGTCTAGCTATGCGGAGCTCTTGCAATAAGTTAGGAAAGAATTGAATTGGATGGACCTTAGTGATATCGTTGAGTTGGAGGGAAGGCATAATGTAGGCTTTGGAATGCACGTCCGTTGGAAGACAATGCGTGTCAACTCGGAGCAATGTTGGGTTGCATACAAGAAAACGGTGGCTGGATCACTTGACAAGGCTCTTGAGTTATTTGCAACGAAGAAGGTTGATTCAAGTTTGCATTTGGACTTGAACCGGAAACCTTCCCCTTTGTTTCATAGTAACCCACCACCCTTGAAGCGAGATGAAATTGATGAACCTCTTTTGGTTCATAGTAGGCCACCACCCTTGAAGCGAGATGAAATTGATGAACCTCTTTTGACCCAAGAAGTGTGTCAAACATTGAGTCCGTTTACAAACAACCAAGATGAAGCTTTGCAAGAGGAAGAGGACAATTATGATTATGCGGACGATGACAATGAAGTTGATCTCCATGCCAACAATGTGGGTGATCTCGACAAATATCATTTGCAAGAGACAAATGGACCAATCCTTCCCTTTTTCCCGTGCATATGCATCGGACTCGGATGACGATGGTCCCGATGAAGAAGTTGATGCGGAGGGGTTCACAGTGAAGGAGGCCGAAGCTTTCGAGAAGGTATTCCGTCGGGATCATCGGATTAAATTGTTCAAGGATGTTAGTCTCGCGGATGAAGCCATGGTAGATGGTGGCCAATGTGTATCTCTCGGTGTTAGGCCAAGTTCTCACCGTGATATGGGAGACGACAAGAACCGGATGGCTAAAGGGTCTAAGTTCGAAACCTTGTTGGAATTTAAGATGTGGCTGGACAACTACTCGGTTACGCATTATCGTCCACACAAGGTGGTGCACTTGGACATCAATGTGCGCTACACGGTTGCATGTGCAAGTGAAGATGAAAAATGTCCATGGATTGTGCGTGCAAGACCATGGAAAGGAGGTCCAACTTGGCATGTAGTGAGTTGTGTGCCAACTCACATGTGCCAAGGCAAAAGGGTGGATGGCAAGATCGTGTCTGAAGGGCACAAACAACTCACGTCCGAGTTCATTGCTTACAGGTTGTCCAACTCAATATCCACACTTCCAACAATGAGCGTCCAACATGTCATTGATCTTGTGAAAGCCATATTTCATTACAAGGTGAAGTACGGCAAGGCATGGAAGGTGAAGCAAGCCGCATTTAAAATGTTGTATGGTACTTGGGAGGAAGCATACAACCGAATCCCTAGGTTGTTGTTAGCCATGGCCACAACAAACCCGGGCATGGTTCATGTTGTCGAGCCTCATGGGCACCAAACAACCGTTCATGAAGGAAGGAAAGTCCGAGTATTTGGCCGTGCATTTTGGGCGTTCGAGCAATGCTTGAGGGCTTTCGAACACTGTAGGCCGATCATCGCCATTGATGGCACGTTCTTGACCGGACAATACAAGGGCACCTTGTTGGTTGCGATAGCAAGTGATGCCAACAACCGGGTGTTGCCATTGGCATTTGCTTTGGTTGAGGTGGAGAACAACGACAACTGGGAGTGGTTTTTGCGTCTTCTGAGGACAAAGGTGTTACCCGCTCAAAGGGAAATATGTGTCATATCGGATCGGAATCAAGGAATTCTTAACGCGGTGGAGATTGACATTCCCGGTCATGCACCGTTGCACCATCGATGGTGCATGAGGCACTTTTGTTCGAACTTCTATAGGGCATGTGGCCTTAAGGAGTTGGCCGATGATCTTCAAGATTGTTGTCTCGCTTTCTCCGACAAGCGCTTCGCCTATTTGTACAACAAATTGCTCGCACACAAAAAACTTGATCCCGGGGGTCAAGACTTTCTCAATAGGCATATTCAATACCGGAACAAGTGGGCACGTGCTTTTGATGAAGATGGCCGGAGATACGGTCAAATGACAAGCAATATGGCCGAATGCTTCAATAGGGTGCTCAAAGGTGCACGTGGATTACCCGTGACGGCAATAGTTCAATACACATTTGACAAGATGAATGCGTACTTTGTAAAGTACTCGATGGAAACTGATGCACAGATAGCGGGTGAGAACCCGCGCAAGTACAAGTACAAGTTCCCACCAAAGGTTGATGAATGGCTGGTATTTCAATCACGGAAGGCGGACTCAGAAGAAGCTATATTATATGACAATGAAGAGTGGAAGTACGAAGTGAAAGAGCCAGGAGGAACCACGAACGATGGCCGGCAACACGGAGGTCGGGCTTTCAAGGTGTCGTTGACACAATGTGATTGCACTTGCGGGAGGCCATTGTCGCTTCATCTCCCTTGCTCACACTTGTGTACCGCCGGTCGCGTTCGGAATGTGAACATCAACCACCCACGAACCGTGCGGGAGTCGGAGTTCTCAATCATGACGGTCAAGAAAACATGGGCTCCCCGCTTTCACCCTTACTTGGACCAATCACAATGGCCGGAGTACCATGGAGTTCAACTATGGCCGGATCCGGAGTTGAAGGTTGTTAAACGGGGTAGACGTAAGACAAAGCGTCTTAGAGGCGACATGGACGGATGGGGCCATGGTGGCCGGCGCGAAGCAGGCAACGACCAATTCCAAGAGCCTCGTGATAGCTCGCGTTGTGGGCGGTGCAAAGGTCAAGGCCACAACCAAAGAAAATGTCCCAAACCAAGGAAAAGGTCCAAGAAAAATGATGCAAGCACAAGCCAACAAGGAGCTACACAAGGGACCCAACTAAGTGGTAGCCAACAAGTGCCAAGCCAACCAAGAGCTAGGCAACAAGTGCGAAGGCAACAAGTGCGAAGGCAACCACGTGCTAGCCAACCTAGCGGTAGCCAACAAGTGGCAAGGCAACCAAGTGGTAGCCAACAAGTGCCAATGCAACCAAGTGGTAGCCAACAAGTGCCAAGCCAACCAAGTGGTAGCCACCCTAGCGGTAGCCAACAAGTGCCAAACCAACCAAGTGGTAGCCAAAGCGGATCTAGACAACAAAGAGGTCGGCAACTTGGACTTACAAGAGGTCGTGGTGGTGGTAGAGCTCGTGGTCGTGGTGATGGACAAGGGCAAGTTCGTTATAGAGGAATGGTTGGATACCTCGATGGACCATTTCTGTATGTCTTTTTTTTCATATGTCTTCTTTTTCATATGTTTTCATTTTCATATGTTTTCTTTTTCATATGTTTTCTTTTTCAGATGTTCTTGTTTTACATTTGCTTTAATTTGTCCTTACTAACCATTATGTTTCACTCATTGTAGGTATGGCGGCTTCCCAACCCAACAAACCAACAATGAAGGAGGATGGCGAAGATGATATGGCGGGATGGTGGGAGAAGTTTGCGAAGAAGCTTAGAGAGGAGGATGCAGCCAAGCTAAAGAAGAAGAAGGAAGAGGAGCTTGAGAAGAAGTGGGAGGAAAAACAGAGAGCGAGTGAGGCGATCCGAGCTAGGGAGCAAGCGTTGGTGAGGAGATGTGAGGAGGCAGCGAAGAAGCGTCAGAAGGATTTTGAAGAAAAATGTGCGAAACTTTGGGCATTTGAAGCTGCAAAAAAGGAGAGGGAGAATCAGATGTTCATGGAGAGGGTGGTTAAGGAGGCTCGTCTCATAAGGAAAAGGGAGGAGGAAGAGGAAGAAGAGAGGAAGAAGAAGAAGGGAATGGGGCCTTGCTCTACGCAATAGAGCTATGTCGTGAACTACTATGTGGTTGTGAACACCTTATGTGCCCTCCTCGATTTGGTTGTGAACTAGTATTTGTGGTGAACTACTATGTCTCCTTCTCTATTTGGTTGTATCGTGAAGTACTATGTAGTATAAACAACTATGTGTCGTGAAGTACTATGTGTTGTGGACAACTATGTTTCGTGAAGTACTTTATGCATATGATCTATCCATAGTTCTTTACTTGCAATGTATCAATCGTACTTGGCATCGTCGCACTAAGTTTGCAAATAAAAAAACAGTAAGTACAGTGCAACGCCTATCTCACGGGCGCTGCACTATATAGTGCAACGCCTGTGGGCTAGGCGCTGCACATGTCTGTATGTGTCCAGAGAGCAACAGAAAGTACAGACATGTGTAGCGCCTAGCACACAGGCGCTGCACTGCCTGCGAGCTAGGCGCTGCACATGTCTGTATGTGTCCAGAGAGCAACAGAAGTTTCTGTTGCTCTCTGGACACATACAGACATGTGCAGCTCTCTGGACACATACAGACATGTGCATCGCCTAGCTCGCAGGCGCTGCACTGTATAGTGCAACGCCTGGGGGCTAGGCGCTGCACATGTCTGTATGTGTCCAGAGAGCAGCAGAAGTTTCTGTTGTTCTCTGGACACATTCAGACATGTGCAGCGCCTAGCAGCCAGGCGTCACATTGTATAGTGCAGCGCCTGTGAGATAGGCGCTGCACTATACAGTGTGACGCCTGGCTGCTAGGCACTGCACATGTCTGTATGTGTTCAGAGAGCAACAGAAACTACAAACATGTGCAGCGCCTAGCACACAGGCGCCACATTGTATAGTGCAACGCCTGGCCTGTAGGCGCTGCACAGTACAGTGTGGCGCCTGGGTGGTAGGCGCCACATATGTCTGATGAAATGTTAAAATATGAATAGTACAACACAAATACAAATATGAATAATACAACATAGAAAGATGAATAGTACAACACATATACAAAAATATGAATAGTATAACATATATAGAAATACTTCAACACTAGCACGACAAGTTCAACACATATAGACATTACCACCAACATAGCGTTCGACATTACTACCAACATAGCGTTCGACATTACTACCAACATAGCGTTTGACATTACTACCAACATAGCGTTCCACATTACAAAAAGAGACACATATAGAAATATGACTAGTTCCTTTCGCGCTTGCTGGCTCCTCCCCCCTCTTGACACTAATCTTCTTCGCCTTCCTAGAAAGAGGAACCCGCTCCGGCTCAGGCTCCGCCTCCGCCTCGTCATCCTCATCGTCATCCAAATAGTCATCCAAAGCCGCCATCCGCGAGGTTTCGACCGTCCTTTTGCCTTTTTGGGTAAAGTCCTCAGGTGTGTATTTCTTGTATTCCCTCCTAGGCTTTAACTTGATTGCAGAACGAGCCTTGTACTTCCCCAAGACCATATCATCAGGAGCCTATGCATCAACAAAAGTTATGGAAAAACCGTGTGTGAGCATGTAGTTAGTAATGCAACAACAATTGGATATATATGCTAATGCCATACCTCTTGGGTGACCACACCCACATCCTCATCATCCAAAGGATTAGCATCGCCAGAAATGGGATCTGATGGTGTCGCCGACCTAGAACCTTCTGGTGATACATACTCGGGGTCACGACAACCGAAAAGATTAGATAGCCGCCTTAACTTTTGGCCCTAGCGCTGCAACATGAACAAGTGAATGAGACATCGAACGTATTCAACACATGTTAAGTGCTAGTTTGAAGGAGATGTGTACCTTAAGGAATGCTCGAAGGGCACCTTCCCCATCGTCTATGCCAGCCGGGGTTGTTTCCAAAATAGTGTCGATCTCATCGGCTGCTTTCTTGATCTGGGCACGCTATGAACACAAATGGTATTAACGTGTTAGGCAAGCGAAGATGTAAATAGTGCGAATGGAAAAGAATAAAGGGCAAATACCACAAAGTTCATCATTGGGCCTGCAGGGATCACTGAGTTGCCTTTCCGGACTAATGTGTTGTACTCGTGCTGGGCTATATCATCAAATACGGTGGGATCTTCCAAAATCTCCTCAGCATACACCGACTTGCATACCTCCACACAGGTTCTTGCAAGGAACCATGTGAGATAGTTGTTGAACGCGATCGGGCAGTGCTCACGAAGCAGGGCTCCTTTGTTGCGCCTAGCTTGATCAACACTATACTGCCACTGCACAACATACTTCCTGTGATGCTTGGCCCAGTCCTTGATCTTACGCTGCTTTTTCCTATCCAACCTGGAAGTTAGAAACATACTATTAGAACCATCGATGAGGCCGACAAGCAGCTAGGTGCTCAAGGTTAGTTATATCTTACGCATGTAGCATTTGGTCCGTGTCCTCCCAATCCGGCGGGTGTGTCTGGAACAAACCAAACTGGCGGTACACCCGATGTGGCAGGTGAACCTCGACCGCCCAGTTGCATATGAGTGGACACCACATATGCCAGAGTTCCCTATCCCTAGTGCACATCAGATTCAGCGCGAACTCCATAGGGTTCCCAAAACTCTCTCCACTTCCATACGGTTCCCATTCAACCTGCAAAAGGGGATAAAATGCAAAATTGATATCGAGTTACGATATAAGCATGATAATAACTTATGCAATATCGACTCACCTGCTCAGCCGTGATCGCGTCCATCTCGCTCCTGTAGAGCTTGTACATGACCGATGGATCATCCGTCATCTCATTTGACACATCCCACTTGTAAGCCCAAGTGGGGAGCCGTAGTGGGTCATCTTTCTCGTCCCAAGGCTCGTACTTCACGGTCTTCGGTCGTCCAACCGGCAAACGCTCCCAGCTCCATATGGAAAGTGCGAGCAAACAACCACCGATACCTCCAGATAGCCTGCAACTGGCTTCGTCCTACTGCACATAAAAAAGAACATGATTGAATTAACAGCAAGATCGCATTCAGCATGTACCAATGAGGTGAAATATAAACAACTTCATACCTGTCTATACAAGTAAGCCAGTGTCGCCGAACCCCAACTCCATTTGCTATCGAAGACGGTCAACGCCTTCAGCCACATCCTTGGAGCATTCTTGCCTGTGCCATCAGCAAACATAGTCCTGGATATCACATACCACATGTAGACACGAGCATGTGTCTTCACCATGTCCTCATCAGCCTCCAAAGGGCAAGTACCAAAGTGCGTAGTAATCTAGGTGTAAGGGGCACCGGCTGTGACTCTTTCCTTCTTCTTGCCTTCAAATTCTGGTTCCCGAGGCTTTGGAGGAACCATACCGATAAGGGCATGCATCTACTCGCGCCACCCATCTGAATCAGTGCTCATACATAAAAGAATGCCATCGACAGGAAGACCGGTGATCATTGCTATATCCTGAAGCGTCACTGTCATCTCCCCGGTCCGCAGATGGAAACTGTGCGTCTCCGGCCTCCAGTGATCAATGAGCGCGGTGAGTGCCGGAGCATTGTTGGGTGGCGTCGACCGGCTGACCAACTGAATGAAAGGGAGAAGTCCTGTCTCCCTAACATACGGTGTGTAGCGCTCATCATAGCGCATCCACCCAAGGTTGACTCTGTGAGCCCGAAGCTTCAGAGGTGCAAGCTCCTACAAGCAAAACAAACAAATCATTAAATCTGGGGTATGTGTTTGAAAAATAACGAAATAATTAACACCGACAACTTTCATTATTACCCGTTGATCCACGGACATAGCGTAAGACCGGTGTTGTTTGTCCCAGTGATCATCGAGAAGCCAATCCATCCTAACCATTAGAAAAAGTTTGAAAAAAGGTATTCAACACGATTAACTTTTGAATACACAAAAACAAAACTACGGCTACTACATGCAAAATTTGAAAAAATGCTTTCTTCTCAAACCATATAAATAACATCATCCTATGAATACAAAATAACTAAACTAAGCCTACTTGAATACAAATATCATTTGCATATAACTAATATTAAATTCATCTAACTCATCTAAAATAACATCTAATAAAATCTAACATAATGTAGGTTTCCAACATAGAAGATTTTTTTTTCAATACATACTAACTACACTAAGGTTACATATATCTTATAATCATCTACAAATCATAAATCTCACATATGCAAGATTATAATCTAATCAAAAAAGGATTACAAAAATCTTCAAAAAAAAATAAAAAGATAATGTATGGATAGAAAGAAGGGGATCGGAGGAGTGTATCTTGTAGGATCGAAGGGTGAAGAAATCCACGGACAAAAGCTTCAGATCTGAAGTTTTTTGGGGATGAGATTGAGAGAGGGAGAGGATGGGATCCATCAGCCGCCACAGCCTCCTCTCTTCTCTCTTTTGTAACTGCAATGGGTGGGGATTGGGCCTTCGCGCGGCTGCTGGATAACTCATAGTGCAGCGCCTGGCTCGGAGGCGCTCCACATTACATTGTGTGGCGCCTAGCTGGGAGGCGCTGCACGGCCGGGTGCGGGCCCGGTGGCTGCCACAGTGGACAGGCGTGCAACGCCTCCGAGCCAGGCGCTGCACAGTAGGGTGCAGCGCCGTCGTGGCAGGCGCTACAAAAAAAGGTCATGGCTGTGAAATAGTTTCACGAGCAGTTCATTCTGTGAATTGATTGCAGCAACAGGTCAAAATTGTCAAATTTGCCCCCAAAAATACATCCTTTTGCCAGATCCCCAGATCCCCAATCCGCCCACACCCAAAACCCTAGCGCGCACACGACCTCTGTGTGCTGCCATCGCCCCTCGCCGCCGGCGAACGCCAGCTCCGCGCACAAGTACGCCGCGGGCGGCGGCGCGGAGAACACTATCGAGGAGATGCACCAGAAGAAGAACATGCCGCTGGAGCAAATCCTGCTGCGCCCGGACACCTACGTCGGCTCGGTCGAGAAGCACACGCAGCCGCTCTGGGTCTATGAGGAAGGTGCCATGGTGCATAGGTCCGTCACCTACGTCCCCGGCCTCTACAAGATCTTCGACGAGATCCTCGTCCAGGCCGCCGATAACTTGCAGCGCGACCCGTCCATGGACTCCCTCCGGGTCGACATCGACGTCGATGGGTGTTGTATCTCTTTCTACAACGACGGAAACGGCGTGCCCGTCGAGATCCACCAGGAGGAGGGCGTCTATATGCCGGAGATGATCTTCGGCCACATTCTCACCAGCAGCAACAATGACAAGGAGCGGAAGACCACTGGCGGGAGGAACGCCAATCTCGCCAGCGTATTCTCCACGGAGTTCATCATCCAGACCGCTGATGGGCGCCGGCAGAAGAAGTACAAGCAGGTTTTCTCTGAAAACATGGGGAAGAAGTGGGAGCCTTAGATTACAGAGTGTGAGCCGTCAGATAACAGGACCAGAGTTACCTTCAAGCCTTGACCTTGCGAAATTCAACATGACTGAGCTCGAAGATGATGCCGTGGCGCTCATGAGGAAGCGAGTTGTTGATATGGCGGGCACCCTCAGGGAAACCGTGAATGTTGAGTTGAACGGCGAGAAGTTGTCAGCAAAAAGCTTCTCAGATTACGTCCAACTGTATATTCACTATTTCACTCTTCTTCCAAAGAAGGAATCGAGCTACCAAGAATTTACCAAAGGGTAAACGATCGTTGGGAGGTGTGTGTGAGTCTAAGTGAAGGCCAGTTTCAGCAGGTCAGTTATGTAAATCGAATCGCGACCATAAGAGGCAGAACTCAAGATGGCAACGGGGACGAAACCCACCGGGTTTTGCTTGCCCAAACCCATCCCCACGAGAAAATCGCAAACCCGTCCCCGTCCCCATCAACGTGCGCGGGGTTAAAAATTTGCCCGTCCCCTAAACCCATCGGGTTTTCAAAACCCACGGGGAACCCGTCCCCACATGCAGTCAATGAAACCAACAACATTTGAAAGAAAAAATATGAGCTTATTACAGCAGCAGGCGACGGTTAGGGAACCTAGGTTTAGGTTTAGGTGTTGTGTTGTGCGGGAGAGAGAGGCATGAAGATGGAGCGACGCTAGCAACTGAGCGTGGGGTTAGTTTGTACTCCAGGGCCTCGATGTTGTGGGGCTCGGCTGCTCGGGCACTGTGGCTTTGGGCCACTTGAGTCAAGATGGATCCGTGCTTGCTAAATAACGTATTTTGACGGGTTTTGTCGGGTTTCGGGTTCGGGTAGTACTCAAACGGGTTTAAACCCGCGAAACATGCCGGGTTTTATAATGTACCCACGAGCAGCCTCGCGGGGATAGAAAGTCGCCCATCCCCGTCCCCTAATAGGGTAAAAACCCGCGGGAACGCGGGTTTCGGGGCCCCATTGCCATCTTGAGGCAGAACTCATGTTGACTACGTTGCAGACCAAATTGGCAACCATGTGATGGGCGTTGTGAACATGAGAAACAAGCAGGCGAACATGAAATTGAATACAGTCAAGGGCTACTTATGGGTATTTGTTAACGCGGTCATTGACAACCCCACATTTGATTCACAAACCAAAGAGACCTTGACCACTCATCAAGGAGGCTTTGGGTCCAAGTGCGAGCTCTCTGAAGATTTCCTTAACAGAGTTTCCAACTCGGGTGTTGTCAGCAAGCTCCTTTCTTCGGCTGAGTTCAGACTAAGCAAGGAACTAAATAAGACTGATGGAAGCAAGAGGACAAGTTTTCTTGCCATCCCTAAGCTGGAGGATGCAGATAACGCTGGTGGGAGGGACTCTGAAAAGTGCACCTTGATCCTTACCGAACGAGATTCAGCAAAGGCTTTTGCTGACCAGGATGGTTCCCACATCAAAGGGTTGCTGATCAATTTCATTCACTCATCCTGGCCATCTCTCCTTAAAGTTCCTTCTTTCTTGGTTGAGTTCATCAGTCCAATTATCAAGAAAACCAGTAACATGAGCAAATCTGTCAAGGCATTTTACTCAATGCCATACTATGAAGCATGGAAAGAGAAGTCAGGAGGAAATTCAAGTTTGTTGTCTATAAAGTACTACAAGGGACTCGGAACCAGCACAACGCAAGAAGGTCAGGAATACTTTGAAGATATCGACCATCACAAGAAGGATTTTGTTTGGGCAGATGAGAAAGATGGTGAATGTATGGAGTTACTATTCAACAAGGAAATGATCGCTGGGAGGAAGGAATGGCAACACATCAAGTACAGTGATTTTATCAACAAAGAGCTGATACTCTTCCCGATGGCAGACCTTGGATTATCTGTACCTTCAATGGTTGACGGCCTTAAACGAGGACAGAGGGAGGTTTTGTTTTGCTCATTCAAGAGGAATTTGGTTGAAGAAGCTTTCGTCACCCAGCTCATTGGTTATGCGTCAAAACACTCAGCATATAGTAACCAGAGTCTAGCAAGCATAATTATAGGAATGGCTCACGAATTTGTTGGCAGCAATAATATTAGTCTTTTGGAGCCCGATGGCCTGTTTGGTACCAGAAATGCGGGGGGCAAAGATGCCAGTAGTACTAGGGACCTCTATACGAGATTACCACCTGTCACCCGTTTAATTTTTCCAAAGATGATGATATTCTTCTGAACTATTTGAATGAAGATGGACAGTCAATTGAACCCAGTTGGTATATGCCAGTCATTCCCATGGTTTTGGTCAATGGAAGTGAAGACATGGGCACTGGCTATGTCCCAAACTATAACCCAAGAGACATTATTGCTAATCTGAAAAGGATGCTAAATGAAGAGCCTGTTATACCAATGGACCCTTGGTACAAGGGGTTCCAGGGCTCTTTGACTAAGACAAGATCAAAGGAAACTGGTGTGACATATATATACCATCACAGGTGTTATAGAGGAAGTTGATTGCACCACACTTAAAATTACTGAGCTTCCCGTCCGCTGCTGGGCGGCAGATTACGAACATTTTCTTAAATCCATGTGTCCTCATAAGGAGACGGAAAAGGGTAGGGGCCTGGACAAGGACAAGGAGCCACCGTTTCTAGAGGCATATATGTCGCGATGTAGTCATGCAGACGTGGATTTTGAGGTTATATTGAGTGAGCAAAACATGAATATTGCTAAGCAAGAGGGCCTTGAGAAGAAATTCAAACTGACAACCACAATAGGAACAACAATGTACTTGTTTGACTTACATGGTAAAATAAGAAAATATGACACCCCAGAAGATGTACTTGAAGAGTTCTTCGCCCTGAGGCTTGAATTCTATGCCAGAAGAAAGGCGGTAATAGTGGAAAATATTAGGAAAGAGGTGCTGAAGGTTAAGAATAAAGTTAGGTTTATTCTTGCTTATATTTCTAGGGACATCATAGTCATTAAGAGGGAGAGGGTAGAGCTATTTCTGGAGCTGAAGCGGAAGGAGTATCCTCCTTTCCCAGAGGAAAAACCTGTAGATGAAATTTTTGACAACAGTCTTGCTGAAGCTGCACTGCTGCAGCAGGGGTTAATGCCAATGATTATCATTATCTTTTCGTTGCCTTGTTTACGGAGAATGTGCAGGACCTTATTGTGCAACAGGATAAGTTAGAGGGAGAACTTGAAAGCCTGCTTAATACAGAACCAGAAATTCTTTGGCTGAGAGATCTTGATGCTCTTCAGAAGGAACTGGATGTGCTTGATGCAAAATTTGAAGCTCAACAAGAGCAAAGAAGGTATTACCGCCAACATATGTTTTCTGAACGTGCGAAGGCGTGTACAACAGAACCCAGGATACAGCCTGAGAAGGCTACGGCCAAATCTCAGAAGGCGAATTTGTCTGTGGGTGACAATGAAGAACATGCAGCAATGATTCTGACGGCAGCACAAAACAAGAATCCAGCCAAGAAGGTAAGCGCACCGGTGAGAGATGATGAAGAGGGATCGCCTGCGCTGAGAGGCTGTCTTGCTGCTTCTATCCTTACGGAACCGAGTGCAATGGAAGCTCAGACCAAAGAAGTGCAGAAAGGAAAGAACGAACCAAGAAAAAGACATGCGTCAAAGAAGGCCATGTCATCGTTGACTGAGTTTTCCGAGGAAGACATGGAGAGCGAAGATGGGGAATTTCCCATGGAAGTTGAGAAGGAAACGATAGATAGAAAGACTGCTGTTGAGAAGCCGAAGACTGCCATGGCCCATGGGGAAGAGGGCACCAGCTGAGAGGGAAGGCATGAGGCATAAAGTGATGGAAGAAATATTCAAGCCTACTGATGACAGTTCCTGTGCTTCTCCAGGGAAAAAGAGAAGGTGCAAAAGATGAGGGGCTCCCCCTTCAACAAGAAGCACGGCTCGGTTTTGCAGAGAGCTGTGAGCGCTTCAACAGGAACAAAAGATGCCGAGGCACCTTGAGAGGATCTACCACTCACATATAACCCTAATTACTGTAAATAAAGTTTATAAAAGTAAATGGCAATATTCTTTCTTGGCTTTACTGCGGCCTGTTCCCCTTTATATAGTACTCCATCCGTTCCTAAATATAAGTCTTTTGAGATATTTCAGTATGGACTATATACAGAGAAAAATGAATGAATCTACACTGTAAAATACGTGTATATGCATCCGTATGTTGTCCATATTGAAATCTCTAGAAAGACTTCTATTTAGGAACGGAGAGATACGACTTGACCAACAAGCTGGTCAGTCTATTCAGGCTCTAAAACATTGATC
>LR738712.1:650619421-650634167 GCA_902687465.1 Secale cereale
CCCCTTTATAGAAAGATCAATGGAATTGTGCTCTGTTTTATCTGATTCCACAATCTGGCAGCCGTACATGGTTCGATAAGACCACACATTTAGTTGACTCTCAGTTGTATTGAAGTCTGCATTGACTATTGTTTGGTGGAACTTCTGATGGGGTTCATAAGGAGAATCAGCCTGCTGCAGATTTCTCTGCACGAATAAAGCTCACCACGTCCACCTGAAAACTGATGGTGAAAAGCCTTAGAGCAAAATGGTACTTTGTTACCATATTAACTTAGATGAATGATTGTCTTGTTTTCATGTTTCTTTAATTGTTCACAAGCACTTGTTTCATATAATTGAATAATAGATGATGTTTTGAGCACCTGCTGACGCGTAATTGTTCGCAAGCTAATCAAGCACCTCTTCAGGCAAAGATCGCAGGAGACATAGAAGAGCTTTTGCCGCCTATTATATTGACCTTTTTTTTGTGGGGATCATGTTGACCTTGTACCTGAGAACTAATTGGAACAAAGATATGGGCATCAATATATATGAACACAATTAGTTCAGTCACAAATGTGAAGCAGGTCAATATAGAGATGAACACACATATATAGTTTGCTTACAATAAGCAATGCATGTGTTGTCCGGATGGGCGACATGAGTAACGTCAAAGATCCGCTTCATTGGGCCTTCCTTGGTGGGCATATATATTACTATTTACTAGTACTATTTAGTTCAGTCCTCTTGTGGAAGGTGTTGGTGGGCATGAGGAAGATGTTGGAACCCAGCATGTGTAATATGCTTATATGCCTAGTAGCTAATGTCCACCTTCTTGAGTAAGATTCGACAGCGTCCCCACTCCACACTCCACACTCCTGGGCGGCTTGAAGTCAGTTTTCAGACCACCAGCTTTCACTGATTAATATTACACAGCTGGCGTAGCAAGAAGAAAGGACGCCCGAGAGACAGCTGATTTCAGGAGCACATCTTTGGGCGTGGAAGGCCCCGGCAACATAGGCTGTGGCTGTGGTGGAAGCTGACGCGGACTAGCTTGTTTGGGTCAATCTTGGCAGATGTTGATCGAGGTCCAGGCCTCCAGGCCCAGCAGAGCCGCGATTCATGGGCAGCGGCTGCAGCCGTGATTCTCAGTAGTATTGAAGTCTACTTCTTGAAATATCGGAGACGCTGGCTTTTCTGATGCCTCCCAAGTCTAGTCCTACCGCAGGCACCCAACAATAACGGTGGCTGGCTTGGCTGAAGTGCAGAGGCAGGCATTCTTTTCCCCCATTTTATAGGACTCAGCGAGTGATTCTCAGTTGTATTAAAGTCTAATTCTCTTTTGAGATGGATATTAAAGTATACATTGATTATATTGTTTGGTGAAAAATGTTATACGATTGATTTGATGGAGGTTCCTGAATGCTGCAGATTTTTCTGCAAGAATAAGGCTCTACGTCGACCTGAAAACTCGTGATGAAAAAACGCTGAGCAAAAAAGGTCATGAAAATTTGCATCTTCTTCTAAGCTCGGCTGTTAGTTAGCATGTCGGTTGAAGTGTTACAAATTTCCAATTCTAGAACTGCTAATGTACTCTTAAAGGGACGAAACAAAGTTTTTAGCTAAGCACACTAACTAGTTTTTGTGTTGCGAAATACTGTCACTTTGCTCAGTGAATGCACATAGACGGCGTGTGATGTGAGATGGCTTTATGTGTATGTTCTTGACATGGAGCCACTAGTTAGCTGAAGAGTGTTCATAGTGTGTTGCTTAGTTAGCTGATGAAATAATATACGTAGTTAACACTCTTCCATAGCCACTAGTTAATGATGATACATTCACAATAATTACATGTCTGAGTTGATTGCCCAACCAGTCAGAGTTAGTTGTGTGGGTTAAATTTTGTGGATGACATGAGGGTATGATTTGCTAAAATCAATGATTTATTTCATTGGCAAAAGGGAACTTATTTCAGATTTGATTAACAGAACTGTCATGGCAGTAATATTACAAAAGAAATCTATTATTAGGGAAAGTTGTGGCTACTCTCGGGTGTAGGTACACCCGAGTTTGCAAAATTTTGAAAAACATGATCAAACAATGCCGAAAAAATCTGCAGTTTTGGGACATGAAACTTCATCAAATGTTCAAGATTTTTGCAAAAATTCAGCTAAAAATAACATTAGAGGAGCTCTCGGCAAAAAAAAAAAAAATCAATGCTCAAACAGTGGTCAAACAGTGCGCAAACTTAGAACATTGATTTTGCTTTTTTTGCCGAGAGCTCCTCTGATGTTATTTTTAGCTGATTTTTTGCAAAAAGCTTGAACAATTGATGAAGTTTCATGTCCCAAAACTGCAGATTTTTTCGACATTGTTTGATCATGTTTTTCTTTTTTTTTCAAAACTCGGGTGTACCTACACCCGAGAGTAGAAAAGCTGGTCTCAATCTATTAAGGGGTTCTATATCTCTGGAGCATGGCAGTGTGAAACCCTCCAGTGAGGAAATGCTCACTCAAAACTGCATTTGCTTTACACAAAGGTGGTGAAATGACATGCCATTGGGAAACTCGTAAGGTTGTCTCTAGAGGAACAGATAAAGGACACCGTGACACGAAGATGACCAAGAAATGGTACATTCTCTGATGTCTCTCAATCGTGGTCCTACTAGAGGCGACCGAAAATAACGCTGCATTCTCGGATGACCAAGAAATGCTACGATCGTTTCGTCGACATTGCCTACCTTCCCCACTATGGACGAGGTCTCTATCATGACTCCAATCGTCGACATTGCCTATCTTCCCCACTATGGACGAGGTCTCTATCATGACTCCAACACCGGTGTTACAGATCATGCGTGAGCTTCATAAGTTGTGTGGGGAACTGATTTCCCCTCTGTCGGGGATGCATCTGAAGATGGGATCTCTTGTGGATTCGACCGTGGCGTTGACTCTCACTCCAGCACCCTGGGAGCCTAGACAGGGGTTTCCTGATGCGACGAGTACTACACATGACGTTGACACTCTCGTCTGAGTTCGTTGGCCAGGTGGTTCCTGTAGGCGATGATGTTGTTGTGGCCAGAGCATCGGTGGCGGACCTAGGGGACACAATTCGGTGCTGGACCTAGGGGACACAAGGTTTCCCTAACGCACGAGACAAGGCCGTATGGCCAGGACCTGAAAATAAACCCTACCAACCCAAAAAGGGTACATGAAGGGTAACCATAAACCACATGGTACTCTATGACAGCTTCAAGCAGAACCATGACAAACAACCATAATAGGGTGCAAGTACCAAAGGAGTGAAAGGTCTAGGAGGGAGGGGATCAGGGCAAACAAGTACCACGCGGAGCATTGTCCTTGTCCAATATAACTCCAAAAATCATCCCCAACCCCTGAAGGAGTTCAAGGAGACAATAAACCTAGCTAGCTCCTAACCTGAGGTGGTGAAATGTTATACCATTGGGGACCATGTATGGTTGCCTCTAGACGAATAAACAAGTGACGCCGTTACACCTACAGATTTGTAAACCCTGCATTCTCGGATGCCTCTCAGGCCTACTCCTAGTCCTACTACATGTACCCAAAATTAAGGGTGACAAAATGAGTCAAGTCGGTCAGCTCTTCTAAAGTACAGAGGTATGCATTCATTCTCCCTATTTATATATAGGAAGAGCAATGAAACTGTACCCTATTTGATAAAATTAAGGCTGGCCAAATGAGTCAAGTCGATCAGCTCCTCTAAAGTACAGAGGTATGCATTCCTTCTCCCCATTTATATATAGGAAGAGCAATGAAACTGTACCCTATTTGATGTGGCTCCACAACTTCACAACCTTACATGGTTCCATGACATTGTACTCGTCATATAAAGACCACACCAATTTGGTTCTTGGGTATATTAAAATCTGCACTTATTATATTGTTTGGTATTAATTTTCATAGGGTTGATAAAGAGGTTCGGCACAGTTACAGATTTATGTCCAAGCAAAAGCAAAGGCTAGACTATGGTAGGCTAGTAGCCATACCCAAAAAGGCTTCTGCCCCACTTTCTATATAAAGAACACTGCAAAACTGATACATGGTGACGAGGAGACCTTCTTACAAGTAGATCAAACAGAAAACCAAGGAAACAGGTGAGATCACACCCTAACCACAACACAACCTAGACTACTGACACATAAGTAAGACCTCGCCACCAAGGGAAATTGTCGGGCCTCGTTGCGCCTTTGCACCAAACTCTCACCGGAGAAGGCCCCGTGCCCTCCCGCTCCGGATCATGGAGCCCGAACCTGTGTTAAACTTAGGGTTTGGGAAACTGCACGACACCCTTAACGGGTGTGGCTATCTCATATATACAAGGGGTACACAAAGGTGTACAATATAGATTACAAGACATGTACAGAGGCTACGTATTTATACAGTCTAACACCCTCCCTCAATCTTAACTATGGCCTGAGGTACAAAGCAAGTTAAGATTGCGCCTACAACTTACAAACTGTGGCTATGGTAGAGGCTTCGTGAAGATGTCAGCAAGTTGATCTTTAGAGGAGATGAACTTGACGTGAAATAACTTATGTGCAATGAGTTCGCTCACAAAGTGAAAATCAACTTCAATGTGTTTCGTTCGGGCATGAAATACTAGATTAGAAAACAAGTATGTTGCAACGATGTTGTGACACCAAAGGTTAGGTGGCTGAGCTTGAGAGATGCCCAATTCTCTCAATAAGGGTTGTACCCATATGATCTCAGTTGTGGCATTGGCCACCGCCTTATACTCAGCTCCAGTACTACTGCGAGACACCGTAGACTGTTTGCGAGCATTCCACGCGATCAAATTAGGACTAAGAAAGACTGCATATCCCCCTGTGGATCGCTTGTCATCAGGACTCCCAACCCAATCCGCAACAGAAAACGCCGAGAGCTCACAGGAAGATGCAGGCTAAAGAAGTAAATCATACGAGGCAGTAAGACAGACATAGCGCAGAATACGCTTCACAGCTGACCAATGGGAAGTCCGAGGAGCATGAAGACACTGACACACACGATTGACTACATAGGAGATATCCGGTCGAGTGATAGACAAGTATTGCAAACCTCCAACAACACTGCGGTACTCAGTGGCATCATCAGAAGAAAGAGGATCTCCATCAAGGGCAGACAAACGATATGTGGCAGACATAGGAGTGGCAACAAGTTTGCACTTCAGCATACCAGCACGGCACAACAAGTTCATAGAATACTTGTGCTGTGAAAGAGTCAACCCAGCAGAAGACCGAGCAACCTCCAAACCAAGAAAGTAATGCAAAGTGCCCAAGTCCTTGCAACAAACTCACCACTCAAAGTAGATAGGAGATGCTCAGCAGCAACATCTGAAGAGCTGATGAGAATAATGTCATCAACATAAACCAACAGGTACATCGTCACCTAATGTACCGCCCCGGACACACCCGCCGGTGGTCGTTACTCCTGACGGGATGTAGACTGGCCTCATAGATCAATACTAGTCTTTTCTGCGCACTTTGTCCTCACTCATGCGCACACGGGAGAAACTTCCTGGTCGGTCACCCATCCTGAAATTACTCCAAGCTGAGCACGCTTAACTTTGGAGTTCTTTCCGAATGAGCTCCGGGAAAAGAAGGAATTCCTTTATTGATATGAGTAGTCTATCATCCCTAATAAGTCAGGCTATCACATACACCCCCACTCGGAGGAACCGACGTCTTCGTCGGGCCACAGGAACGTTCCCTCTTGGCACATACACCTGTGCTTCCAGTCCGGCACATGTGCCATGTCGTGTGCCACGACGGGTCACAAACGTCATGAATAACATGACAGCGCACCTGTATGCAAACATCCGTGTAACTGTGAGGGTCGGCTCTGATACCAACTTGTAACGCTCCGGACACACCTGCCGGTGGTCGTTACTCCTGGCGGGATCTAGACTGGCCTCACAGATCAATACTAGTCTTTTCTACGCACTTTGTCCTCACTCATGCGCACCCAGGAGAAACTTCCCGGTCGGTCACCCATCCTGAAATTACTCCAAGCTGATCACGCTTAACTTTAGAGTTCTTTCCGAATGGGCTCCCAGAAAAGAAGGAATTCCTTATTGATATGAGTAGTCTATCACCCCTAATAAGCCAGGCTATCACACCTAAGGTCGTTGAAGAAGAAACAGGGACATGTTAGCAGTCGATGGAACAAAACCAAGAGCTCGAAGCGTTGAGCCAAGCCTGGCATGCCATGCACGGGGAGCCTTCTTCAGCCCATGTAGCGCCTTTACTAGGTGGCACAGATGATGAGGACGATTAGGATCAACAAATCCGGGGGGGGCTGACGTATATAAACCTCCTCTTCTAGGACACCATGGAGAAGAGCATTCTAAGCATCCAGTTGACGAATAGACCAGCCACGAGTAACAGCCAAGGACAACAGCAGTCGGATGGTAGTCGGTTTAAGAACTGGGCTAAAGGTGTCCTCATAATCAAGACCATACCGTTGTTTGAACCCTTTAGCCAGTAACCATGCTTTTATAATGCTCAATAGAACCATCAACATGCCTCTTTACCTTGAAGACCCACTTGGAACCAATGATATTGACACTAGAAACTAAATGCTAAGTACCATTGTTCAACAATGCCTGATATTCCTGCTCCATAGCACTACGCCAGTAAGGAATCCCAAGAGCAACCTGAAAGTGTCGTGGTTCAGCAGATGGATCATCATGCAAATGCGCCACACAAGCTGCAAGCCATGCAACCATCCCATTTGTTCGTTCTTTCGGACAAACAATACCGGACCAACTACGGGTATGAGGCCGTTGAGTAGCGGAAGCTTGTGGTACCGGAGATGGTGACATCGATGAAGAGGGTGCGTCCGGAGACGCGGTCGGTGAGGCCACGGGTGATGAAGATACAGGCTTCGCAATCCCATCGAAGTGACAAGGGCAGGCCTGCCTAGGTGATGGGGCGGGCGAGGCCGGTCTAGGCGACGGGGCAGGGGCTGGCCCAGGCGACAAGGCAAGCGCGGCCAGTACAGGCGACAAGGCAGGCATGTTCGTCCAAGGCGGCATGGCAGTCGCGAACGACCCAGGCGACAAGGCTAGCATGGCCATCCCGGGCAAGGACACAGACGAGGCCGGCCCGAGCGATGGGGCAGGGAAGGCCGGCCGAGGCATGCATGGGGCATGCACGTGCCCACTGATACGTCTCCAACGTATCTATAATTTTTGATTGTTTTATGCTGTTATATTATCATTCTTGGATGTTTTACAATCATTTTATACCATTTTTTGGTACTAACCTATTGACATAGTGCCAAGTGTCAGTTGTTGTTTTCTGCATGTTTTTTACATCGCAGGAAATCAATATCAAACTTTTTGGAGATTTTTTCTAGGCTAGAAGGAACACTCTGGGCCTTGGTGGCACCTAGTGGGGTCCCGAGGAGGGGACAACCCACCAGGGAGCGCCAGGAGGCCCAGGCGCGCCCTGGTGGGTTGTGCCCACCTCGGGTGCCCCCGGACCGTCTCTTTGCTCTATAAATACCCCAATATTCCAGAAACCCTATGGGAGTCGATGAAATATTCATCCAGCCACCGCAGAGTCCAGAAACACCAGATCCAATATAGACACCATCACGGATGGGTTCACCACTTCCATTGGTGCCTCTCCGATGATGCATGAGTAGTTCTTTGTAGACCTACGGGTCCGTAGTTATTAGTATCTAGATGGATTCCTCTCTCTCTTTTGATTCTCAATACAATGGTCTCTTGGAGATCCATATGATGTAACTCTTTTTGTGGTGTATTTGTTGGGATCCGATGAACTTTGAGTTTATGATCAGATCTATCTTTTTATATCCATGAAAGTTATTTGAGTTTCTTTGATCTCTTATATGCATGATTGCTTATAGCCTCGTATTTCTTCTCCGATATTGGTTTTTTGGCTAACTTGATCTCTTTATCTTGCAATGGGAAGAGGTGCCCGGTAGTGGGTTTGATCTTACAGTGCTTGATCCCAGTGACAGAAGGGGAACCGACACGTATGTATCGTTGCCACTAAGGATAAAATGATGATACCCATATCTAATGCCATAGATAAACATATTTTGTCTACATCATGTCATCGTTCTTAATGCATTACTCCATTTTTCCATGAACTCAATACACTAGATGCATGTTGGATAGCGGTCGATGTGTGGAGTAATAGTAGTAGATGCAGGCATGAGTCGATCTACTAATCTTGGACGTGATTCCTATGTAATGATCATTGCCTGGGTATCGTCATGATTATTTGAAGTTCTATCAATTGCCGACAGTAATTTGTTCACCCACCATTGCTATTTTTCTCGAGAGAAGCCACTAGTGAAACCTACGGCCCCTGGGTCTTCTTTCTCATATATTTGCCTTTGCGATCTATTTGCTTTTCCTTTTATTTTCATATCTACTAAACCAAAAACCCAAAAATACCTTTCTTCAATTTATCTTATTTATCAACCACTCTACCAATATTTATATCTCTCTCACGTTCGTTACCCAAAAGGGATTGACAATCCCTTTAACATGTCAGGTTGCGAGGTGTTGTTATTTGTGTGCAGCTGTTGTTTACGTTGTCTTGCTTGGTTCTCCTACTGGTTCGATAACCTTGGTTTCACATATGAGGGAAATACCTACCACCGCTGTGCTGCATCATCCCTTCCTCTTTGGGGAAAACCCGACGTAGCTTTAAGCGACATCAAAAGGAATTTCTGGCGCCATTGCCGGAGCGGATTTCAACATAAACCAGGTTCCTAAACACAAATCTCATCTCCTCGCAATTACATTATTTTCCATATGCCTCTCGCTTTCATCGCCCCCACTTCACAAAAAATTGTCGTTTTATTCGCCATATTTTTCATTCGCCGTTTTCTTGCCAGATCTATTTGAAGCCATTGTCACCATGGCAGATCTTAAGAAAACTAAGGGTTTTCTCCCAAGTTTCAGTAATTTGGATAGTCCCTCTGTCCTCTCTAAGCTCATAAACAATGATGCTATGGAAAGGCTTACCGGGGTTGGTAAATAAAATTCTAGCAATTTTGATGAAGATGATCCCGGAATTTTTCATTATTTGCTTGATGAATCTTTGAAAGACGCTTGGGATAGGTTGTTGAGAATCCGAGCTAGTTATGTGCCCCAATACCAGACAGAGATCTGCCTGAAAAGTTTTTATGCTGGTTTGCCTTCTTCATGTAAACAAGTTTTGGATTCTATATTTGAAAGTGGTTTCCTTGAAGGGGATGCCATTGATACTTATGAAAAGATGAAAACTATATATGGGCATCCTAAGGAAAAAGATGTTGAATCCACTACCCTCATGTGCTTTTACCAAAATGAAATAATCAAAGAGATGAAGGCTAGTCTCGATGTGAATTTTTGCAATGTTCTTAATCTTTCATCCACTATTAATGATCATGTGCTTTCTAAAAGTACAAAAATAAACGCCATTGATAAGAAATTTTCTCTTTGCTTTCAAAAAGGGGTGGATGACAAAACTTAGATCCTTGCCTTACGCCTAGCTAAGGGCGTAAAACGATAGCGCTTGTTGGAAGGCAACCCAATGAATAAAAAATATTTTTTCTTTTTGCTTGCTGTTCTTGAGTGTTTACACAATTATGCTACTGGTATAATTGTGTTTTTTGTGTTTTAATTAGTGTTTGTGCCAAGTAGAACCGATAGGATCTTCTTGGGTGATAGTTGTTTGATCTTGCTGAAAAAGACAGAAACTTTGCGCTCGCGAGAAAGATTCTTATTTTTAACAGAAAAGTGGTTTTTGGTTTATTATTTTTGCAGAAGATTAATATACAAATTTCTTACGTGGCCCTATTTGGTTCAAGATTTTTAGAGGTCCAGAAGTTTTCGAAACTTCCAGATTACTACACACTATTCTGTTTTTGACAGATTCTGTTTTCTTTGTGTTGTGTGCTTATTTAGATGGCTCTATGGTTTTCTTTGATGATTTTTTGCCATAGAAAAGTTGGAATACAATAGATATAATAAAAATACAAAATATGAATTGGTTTTATGCAGTACTTATAGTAGTGGTTTTCTTTCTTACACTAATGGATCTCACGAAGGTTTTGTTGAAATTTTGTGTGATTGAAGTTTTCAAGTTTTGGGTTATCTTACGATGGATGAAGGAAGGATGTAAGAGCCTAAGCTTGGGGATGCCCGAGCATCCCAAGATATTAATCCAAAAATAAGCAACCAACTAAGCTTAGGGATGCCCCTGAGTGGCATTCCCGCTTTCTTCCAACAACTATCGGTATTTCACTCGAAACTATAGTTTTATTCGTCACATGATATGTGTTTTGCTTGGAGCGTCTTGTATGATATGAGTCTTTGCTTGTTTTATTTTGCTTTTCTAAGTCATCAATCCTTGCTTTACACACCCATTTTAGAGAACCAAAATTATGCCATGACTTGTTCGAATAGCTCTCTATGCTTCACTTAAATTCTTTATGAGCTAGGACTTGCTCTAGTGCTTGACTTATATCTTTTTGAGCACGGTGTGCTTAGTATTTTTTGAAGAAATGCTCTCTTTCTTCACTTAGATTTATTTGAGAGTTATTAAAATTTTAAAGAAATTCTCTCTTGCTTTACTTATATTATTTTGAGAGAAGAAAGAAAATTGTTGTGCTCATGATCTTCACTTATATTTGTTTGAGCTTATGAAAAGCAACACATGAAAATTAGTCCCAAAGTGATAGATATCCAAGAAGGATAAAGAAAAAAAATTGTCATGAAGATCGTTGGACAAAATAAAATTGGTTCCTTGTAATAGTTTTGAGACATGATGATATAATATGTGAGTCATGTTGATGAGTAATTGTGCTTTAGTAAGAATACTACTGTTAAAGTTTGTGATTCCATATGCAAGCACGAAAGTGATACGTCTCCAACGTATCTATAATTTTTTATTGTTCCATGCTATTATATTATCCTTCTAGGATGTTTTATGGGCTTTATTATACACTTTTATATGATTTTTGGGACTAACCTATTAACCCAGTTGTCGGGGGAAACTGTCCACCACGAACACCTATGGGACCGGAGCCCCTTGTACGTTGCGGTAAGGGAGCGGAGGGAGCACAAAGAGCGGATCGAAGAGCACACGCGGGCAGTTTACTTAGGTTCGGGCCGCGCGGACGCGTAAAACCCTACTCCTGCTTGGTTTGTATTGAGTTTGTGAGCTCGGGAGCTTGAAGGGCTAGCTACGCCGAGCAAGAGAGCTATCTTGGTTCCGAACCCTTTCTACGTTGTGCATGGGCCTCCTTTTATAGCTCAAGGGGTCACCGACAGGTGTCAACGTAGAGGAGGGCAAAAATGTAACTTTGGTGGTAGTTGTAACAGTGCGGGAACAGTGCATGAACAGTGAATGAACAGTGGATGAACATAACTTTGATAGTGGGGGACAAGGGCATTAAATGCCCATCACCGTCGACCCCAAAAGCACCCGTCCATGCGTCTCCTTTCGCCACGGCGGTAGCCTCGTCACCGTGGAGTGCCACCGTGTCCCCCAGGCTGCACAGCCATCCGCCACGCGTCCCTGGAAGGGCCCCAGGACGACGCGTGGGCCGATGAGCTGGAGCGCGGGCACACAGCGCAGGCTTCCCCCGGCAAGCACCTTGCCGGGGTCTTGATCTTGCCGGGCCCGGAAGCTTGTCGCTTCCCGGGCCCTGCCGGGGCGCAGGGTGCGCCGAGGCATGTCTTCTGAAATACAGTCTTCTGGTCTTCCTGGCAAGCTCCTCTTGCCAGGGTCTTGTGTTAATGTGATAATCTTGAGCCTGGTGCGGCCTTCCCGGCAAGCTCCACTTGCCGGGGCCTTGATCTTCTAACTTGCATACTTTGTTTTTGAATGGCTTCTTAAGGACCAGAAAAGGTCTCCGGCGAGCACGTGGTAAACCCTGCCGCGGGAAGCTGCTACTGCCCGTGCACAAGTTGGGGTACTAAGGTACCCTTATCTTAGTACACCGACAGGAGCCCCTGGGCCTGGGCCACACACGGTGTCGGGCGCTGTTGGGCCAGGCCCAAAACAGTGCACGGGCACGCGCGGCCCACGGCACGCCGAATCCCCTTCCGCATCCGCCGCGCCCCTCCCTAACGGCACGCGTTGATTGCGGCGTCGTGGGAGAGATCGTGGCCTCGTTCTTTAATGGGAAATGCGGAGCGTCCCCCACTTCCCCCTTAAAAGCAGAGGAAGCAGGGGCAGTTTCCCTCCTTCGTCTTCATTGCGTCTTCAACCTCCAGAAAACCTCCGCACCCTCTGCTTCCACCCCCTCTCCCGCTGCTTTCCGCATCCGCGGCGCCGTCGAGCTCCTCGCCTCTCCCCTCGCCACCTCCGCCATGGCTCCGAAGAGCGAGAAGGCGAAAGCGGAGAAGACCAAGAAGGAGAAGTCCGAGCAGGCGGCGAAGCTTGTCGCCCTGCGGAAGAGGAACGTGGTCTTCGCGCCGAGGCTCAGCGCGCGGGAACTGTGGAACAAGTACTACCTCTTCTGGTCCGGGGAGACCAAAGCTCATCCCCGCACCAGAGTCTTCCCCGCCGTCGCCAGAGATCTGTATCCCGGCGGGTATTTCTTCTTCGCTGCCTTCTTTCATTGCGGGTTGTGCCCTCCATTTTCGGAGTTTTTCTGTGGTATTATGAACACGTACAACCTCCACCTCCTAGACTTCACCCCCAACGCCATCCTTACGATGGCCGTTTTCGCACATCTGTGCGAAAACTTCATAGGGATCCATCCAAACGTAGCACTCTTCCGCCATTTCTTCATGCCTAGAGTAGAGGCTGGCGCTCCCCTCTCCGGCGGGATCTCCTGGATCTTCCGGTTGAACAAAAAGGATTCATATCTGAAAGGAGAACTCCGCGGCAAGTGGGAAGAATGGCGCGCAGATTGGTGCTGGGTAGTAGAGGACCAGCCGGAGCCCTTCACCGCACCGCGCACAACTGCCATAGTGCGCGGGAGAGACTGGAGTGAACTGGCTCCGGAAGACAACAAACTCAGTATTGCCCTTGTTAGGATTATCCGTCTCCGGGCTGCCAATCCGACCATCGGAGAGGTTGGCGCAGATTTCCTCCGCCGTCGCATTGCCCCTTTACAAGAAAGGAAAAGGCCAGCGTGGGAGTTTGGCAATGCGGCGTATATTATGAGATTGCGACCAGGATTGAACTTCAACTTCACCGCTTTGGAGCTGAAAGGAATGTTGCGAGAGCTCTTTAAGCATGACCCGGCGCACCCAGAGTGGTTCAGACCCGCCAAGGGAGTAGTGCCGCTGTGCAACAGCACTGCCTGTGACTCCCTGCGCGCAGTGATGCCGGAGTGCGACTCCCACGGCATCGTCCCCACCTGGATCCAGCCTCCGGGAGATACAGTGCTGAGCTTCTTCGACAACTTGGTCGAGGTGCCGAAGAACACCGAGGAGATCAAGGGTCTCACCCGGGCCACCACGGAGCGGGATATTGCTTATATTGCTTCCCGGATGGAAGAGGCCGCCGCAGCCGCGGCGGCAGGAGACTTCGGATTCACCGTCGATGAGGTGCAGGCCGAGGACGAGGTGCGCCAAGCAGAAGAGGCAGAGATCCGCAGGCTGCTCAAGCTTCCGCCCGACGAGCTTGCCGGGGTCCCCTCTCTGAGGCATGTCGGGATCACCGGGATTGTGAGCGAGGCCGCCGCAGGAGGCGAGGTTGCCGGAGGGAACAGAGGTGCCGGAGGGAGCGGAGCCACCGGAGGGAGCGGGGCCACAGGACAAGATGCTGGACCTAGCGGGCCCGCCGGGGAGGAGGAGGAGCACGTCGAGGCCGATGAGGACACCGGTGGATCCCTGGGGCTTGACGACGACGCCTCCTCGTCCTCGGAGAACTCTCCGGACCAGAATCTCCCCCACAGCGCCAAGCTAAGTCTTTTCTTCAGGGGAATCGCGCCGGCGCTTGCACGGCTGCAGGAGAAGCTCCCTGCGCAGCTGGCCGAGGAGTCGCGTCAGCTCTGCGCGGGTACCTTGGAGCGCGTCTTGACGAAGATATTCTACCGCAACCCTGGCATTAATCTCGTCAACGTCCTCCGCAGCTTGCCGGCCGATGCAAATCTGGAGGCGCTGAAGGCGCAGGTCGCCCACATCATCGCCAAGGTGAACAAGATCTCCAGGCGTGAAGGCGACCGCGTAGACTAGGCCTCTTTCTTTTTATTTCCTTTGCTGCTGCAAAGTGTGCCATGAACATGAATCTATCAGTCATTGCGACAAGTTATCTCTGTAATATATTATCTTATTTCCGAGCAATTGACGCATTGTTATCTCCCTTGCTTTTGGTCCTTTACTTTGTATGCTTTTTACCCTACGCTTTTTAGGGAACTTGCCGGCAAGGGACCCTTGCCGCGAGCGCTGAGTGCTGGACTCTGAGCAGCCTGCTGGCAAAGGCCTTACCGGCAAGCAACCTTGCCGCGGCTAGTCGCAACGCACTTAGCTTGCTGAGCGAACTCGAAAACGAAGTAAGGGCGCGACACTTGTCGCAGCTCACTTAAGCCGTTGAGCGTACTCGAAAACAAGGCAAGGGTGCGCCTGGCCACGGGTAGGTTCCTCCGCGCACAGGTTTTCCATACAAAGTGTGGTTGTTCAAGGAAGATAACTAAAATTTAAAAAATTTGAACTGCTCAAATTCTGGTAACTTAGCTTTCATAATCTGTTCGTTCTCCGGCAAGCTTCTCTTTCTTGAACAGCACTTATCCTCCACCTCCTTCCCCCC